>OZ012662.1:34964725-35564725 GCA_963942545.1 Oxycera nigricornis | reverse complement strand
TGAATAATTTGAATCTCAATTTGAGTAAAGTTTTGTTTTCAATATGTCGATTCTATGAATAATAGCTAAATTAAGTTATTTGACAAAATTTTAAAACATTTTTGAGTCTGTGTTTACCTTCTCAAATTGCTTCCAATCCTGTTAAGCTGGACTTTAAATTAAATATACGGTTTCGTTTTTTCTGCTAACCCGAATCTCAGCGTTTCTTTTAACGGCAGATATGAGTTTTTTTCATCACTGATGTTCCTTTTATTAAAATTGTGAATTTTAAAGTTTATCAACGAAACATTTTATTTTTGACAATAAATCTTTAGAACAAACGGTAAATTCTGTTTTTGTTTTATTTCACTATGGAAAAGGTTTATCCTACTTGCAAAATAAATTGATAAAATAACACATACTTGGATAATTGAAACAATTCCAAGAATACTATGAATTTCTGCGACATTATGTAGAGCCAAAATTTACTTGAACTAGGATTTGTTTATGGGCAATTATTAACTTCCCAGTATATGGGAAGTTCTTGTAATCGCCTCGAAAATCGAAATTGAAATTTTCAACATTTCTTTACGTTTTGAGGTCTATAGAGTATATATAAAGTGTTTTTTGAAAGGAAGATGTATGTGTGTGTGTGTGTACGTACGTACGTACGTTCGTGGACACTTTTTTCTACGAGCATAACTCACGTAAACAAAGTTGTATAGACTTCGTTTAGGTGTCAATCGAAGCGCCTTTGCAATTTTAAGAGCTGATTAGTTTTTAGGAAACTTCGGTCGGGGATGTTTCTTGTTTTGACCCTTTGAAGGTCATTTGCGTCGTGCGTTATACCTCGTGAACCAAACATACGACTTGCATGATTAAGGTGTCAATCGACGCATATTAACATTTATGTGATTGTTAGATATTTTTAAAAAAATTCTTAGAGCCGTTTTTTGATTTTTTTAAAAAAAGTGCAGAAAAATAGTTTTTTTTCAAAAACTCAAAATTTTTAAACAGATTTTTAAACCTAAGTAATGTTTTTATGTTTGTAATGTTTTTATAATTTATAACTCCAAACAGTTCTTGTGTAAGAAGCAACAAAATTTCTTTTCATGATTACAAAAAAAATTTAATGAAAAATAAAAAATCATTAAACGTTCAAGGTCATTTACGTCACTCATTATATCTCGAGAACTAAATATAATATTTCCATTATTAGGAGGTCAATCGACGCGTATTATCATTTTTATGATGACTTTTATTTTAAAAAAATCGTTAAAGTGGTGTTTTTTAATTTTTTTAAAAAAAATTGGAAATGTATTTTTTTCATAAAAAAATTCATTTTAAACTTGATTTGTACATCGTAATAATAAATGTTTGAAGAGTTTACAGAATTTCATCAATCTTGTAGAGAAACCAGCAAAAACTTTTCTCATGATTACAAAAAAAAATTAAATTAAAAATAAAATATCATTCAAATTCACCATGAAAGAAGGGTTCATTCGAATCATAATACCTTAAATCTCTTATTCTAAAGACATTGTTGTAAAGTCAATCAAAGTTAATTAATATCTGCAAAATTTGCGCAGATTTTCAATAGTCTTCACAGTACCATGTTTTAAGTTTAATGAAGAAACTGCTTTGTAACCTGTCCCCCTCCAATTTATCCACGTGAATAATCAATCAAACCAATGCACCAAAATCCTTACGTAATCAATTGACGCTCGCATAGATGTTATGATTAATTTTAAGTCATTCCAATAACTTTTACGAGAAGTACATTTTTATTATTTGAATTAGTATTATTTCCATAATTATTATTGTGTTTAATATTTTTAATATCTTTTTAGATAGTTGACCGTGTGGACCTCAAGGGTCGCACTTCGCGGCTTGTTTTAAAAAGCTTTTGCTTTTCCACAAATTTTTTAACAACTTCCTTCACATAAAAACTATTTCTAGAGAAAGAACTGAACGATAGTTTCTTTTATCAACCGGTTTTTTGCTTTTTTACCTCAATTTCAATAAATTTGTTACCCATAATGCATCTTTTACATATTTTATTCCATATAAGAAAAAGTTTATGCTGCAATTCTTGCTAGATTTAAAATAAACTTATATTTTGCCAGCAATTTTTTTTAATATATTAATTTTAATTGTTCCAATTAAAATTCGGGTCAGGATAACTCCTGACATGGCTTCACAGTAGATTATTTTTTTGCCCTACTAGGACTATGAGCCGATATGCTTTCAATTAAAATAATCCTCAAAAACGATTGATGTGCCATTGCTTCCAATTGACAATAATACTGAAATATCTTGATGCATCTTATTATCTGATCGCTATATGGAAAAAAATTATAATCTTTCCGGGAATTCAGCTGAGAATTTTCAAAATATCTATAAAATTTGGAATCTTTGCAGTTTATTTAAAGTGTTTTTGGAAAAAAATCTGCGTAGCTAATTAGTTTTTGAGTAATTTTGTTGTTGTGACCCCTCCGACGTCAGTTCTGTCATTTTCCATATTTTGATAATTTTCACTGTTAAGATGTCAATCGACGCGTATTAATATAGATAAAATTCAGATTTGGAAACAAAAGTCCAAAAAATTGAATTGTGAACCTCATTGGCAAAATACAGTAATCAATATAAAAATATAAACTTTCTAAACAGTTTTTGTGAAAAAACAGTGAAATTTCTTCATGCTTACAAAAATAATTATATTAAAAAAATTCTTCAAAAGTCACTATATAAAAATGATTCATACGAATAATATTACCTGATGTCTATTTTACTAAAGACATTGTTGCTATACCAATCAGAGCTTATTAATACTTGCGTAATTTAATCGGACTTTCAATAATTTTCATAATGTATTTTTTTTATTTTGGTGACGAAACTGATGAAAATTTGAAAAAGAATATATTTTGCTTTTCAATCAAATTTGCATTTGTGATAAGCAATGCTTTGAATATTGTTTTGATTTGAAGATGAAACAAAAAATATTTTTCATGATTGAAAAACTTATTCACTCAAAAACAATACACCATTCATATTTATAATGGAAAAAGATTGATAAAAATAATATCACCTAGTCTCACTCTAATGACCTGGTTTCTTAAAAAGTATATTACAACTAATTTTGAATTCTACTACTTTTTGTTGGTAAGATATCGTGTCTGATAGAAATGATGTTGGATGTAACAAAACAACAAGCCGCGAGGTGCGACCCTTGAGGTCCACACGGTCAACTTCCCAGTAATATCTACATAAACATCAACAACATTACAACAATGAGAGGTATTCATAGCAGTAACAGGAATGAGTTAATATGAATCATATCGTCTACGGGAGGGTCCATTGATTACGTAAGGTTTTTGGTCGATGAGGACAGATTGAGTATTCACACGGATCAATCGGTGGGGTGCCTTTTTGGTCTTGAAAATTTTTGTTGGTTTTAAAAATTTAAGCATTTTTTTAATTAAAAGACTATTAAAACTATTTAAAATCTGCTCAAATTATGCAAATATTTTAAAACTTTGATTGAATTTACAATTTTTTAGAATAAAAAAAATAAAGTAAAAGCATTCGTATGAACCCTCTTTAAATGGTAACTTTGAATGATTTTTTATTTTTCATTTAGTTTTTTTCATAATCAAGGAAGAAAATTTTGCCGGTTTCTCTTCAAAACCTGATAAAAATGTATACATTTTATAAACAGGTATTACTGTGCGGTGCAAATCAGGTTAAAAAATATTTTTTATGAAAAAAACTATAATTTTTTGCATTTCTTCGATTAAATTAAAAAAAAGCTGAAACGAGTTTTTATAATGTTAAAAACTTCACAAAGATATTAATACACGTCAACTGACACCTTAATGATGCAAATAGTATATCTGGTTCGTGAGATATAGTGAATGATAAAAATGACCTTGAAAATCATCATGACTTTTAATAATTTTTTATTTTTAATTTAATTTTTGCGTAATCACGAGAAAAAGCTTTGATGTTGTTTCTACACAAATTGTTTGGAGTATATAAATTTTATAAACATTGGTTACTACATTTCGCAAATCAGGTTAAAAATGTATTGTTTATGAAAAAAACCTAATTTTTAGCACTTTTTTTTCTTAAATTAAAAAAACGGCTCCAAAGATTTTTTTTAAAATTTGATAGATTGACGCGAATGCTAATACGCGTCGATTGAAACCTCTACAATGCAAATCGTATGTTTGGTTTGCAAGATATAACGCATGACAGAAATGACCTTCAAAGGGTCAAAACAACCCCCCGACCGAAGTATCCCAAAAACTAATCAGCTCTTAAAATTGCAAAGACGCTTCGATTGAGACCTCAACGAAGTCGATACGACTTTGTTTACTTGAGTTATGCTCGTAGAAATAAGTGTCCACGAACGTACGTACGTACACACACACACACACATACATCTCCCTTTCTAAAAACACTTTATATATACTCTTTAGACCTCAAAACGTAAAGAAATGTTGAAAATTTCAATTTCGATTTTCGAGGCGATTACAAGAACTTCCCATATACTGGGAAGTTAAAAATGGAGTACCAAAACGAAGTTTACCAAGACTATTCGATTGGTAATCTCAACCAAATCAATGCAAGTTTGCCGGCTTGAGATTCCGTTCCAGAAAAAATAGCGTGCGATCATATGTACGCAAAAACTAATACCTTTTTTTGAAAATATTTTTAAATGATTTTGAAGACATTAAAACATCGAGGTGTGATGATAATATAAATTTTCATTTTCGAACCAAATACAGTAACTTTCCTATATCCTTGGAAGCTAATAAGTTGCAGATGTGACACTTAATACTTTATTTTATCCTACCTTTTAGGTACGAGGTATTTTTATAAAAGCATATCAATTTGTGAGTGACGAAATCTTTGCTGTATTAGCTTGAACATTTTATTGTATTTGGTGTTTTAAAAAAGGCCAACATATCGGTGCACCACATTTCTTGGCATATTTAGTCTTATTTCTTCAATATTTCATAAATTTCTGGTTTTCAAGGCATAAAAACTGCTGCTTTGACAGAAAAGACGAATATATGCATGCGAACCCGCAAAAAAAATCCCAATGAAGCCAAATCACAGGATCTGGCCGGCCAGCGCACAAATCCAGTTCTTGAATTGCCTCGTTCACCTCAAATACCGCTCAATCTAACAATGGTTCCACGTGCTGTATGGCATGTTTCGCCATCCTGTTGAAATCATCTATCCCTCATACAATTGGAATTAATTACGTTTACTTACGTTTATTCCTTTTTAATATTTGAAAAAGAAAGTACTAATTATGCTACCGCGCCATATAGTGATTTTTCTTGGGATGGGGCTTCTTTAGTCCTTTAAATATCATTTTTCCAATAAAATAAAATCTTTGCCCATTTACGAACCCCTTAAGCCAGAATCTTGAAAATTATGTAACGAAAAAAATGCAGTCCAATTTCCAACTCATTCTCAGCCCGTTTATAAAACGCATGACGTAAACGGTGGTCCAAAGACTTTGATTGCTCTACGAATGGGACCCTATAGGATCTTATAGGGCTTTAGTTCAAGATTCTTCCTTAAAATTTTCCATGGACGAACACAGAAAAGGGGTTCAGAACGGTGTAGAATCGGCAAATTTTCATTTTCAGTCATATCACCCGTCACAGCAGCAACTGCTACCTCAGTACGCATTGAACGCGCTCGTGTTGGGTGAAAATTGTCCAATTGAGTAAACGAGAACATAAATATTTCCATCGTATTGCGTGTGAGCTGCTCAGATTTACAACTAAAAGCACAAAAGCTTGCACGAAGTGCTCTATAATTTTGGCGCACAGAACGCAAACTTCGGAAATAAATTTCGACTGTTTTGAAAAATCCGAAAGACTCACCCGAAACACTATAAGATAGATCTGATTCTATATTATAGATCACATCATCCATTTTTTGCAAAAACTAGATTACATCACTATTTTGAAATCTATTTTGTTGTCTTTTGGAAAGCTAAACAGGGTGATGTTTGAAAAAGTGGTATAATATTTTTTACTGAGTTCAATAAGAATCGACAAATTGAGCGACGTTATGCAAAGGTTTGTACCTACTTTCATCTGTGCGCAATTTGAAATTGATATTATTGGATACGAAGACAAATGTTTTATTTTAGCAGGAACAAAAATAAATATGTGAATGACAAACTTTGCATTTGTCTCTCTATATTTTTTGCAAACAAAATACATTTCCTAAATATATATTTGTAAATTGCACTATTTTTTTACAGCTTAGAATTTTATAAAAGTTAGCAAATTTCAAAATAAATGCTTTTATATTTCTGTAATACGGAAGTTTTTCATAGTTTTTAGAAATGAAAAGAAATAGCTCAATGAATTTACTTGATTGCACACTATTACTTTTACAAACCCAAAAATTATAATTTTCTATGTTAGCTTACTATGTTATAGTGAATTTTTAGTAGTTCCGCTAATCATCGCAATTTTTTAATTCTCAGTGACGCTCGCATTTTGCACTTTCCACAAAGTTGTTTCTTGAAATATATTAATTTGCTCTTAATTGAAAATGTGGTACATTTTGGACTTACTCAAATTCGCTCAAATTTATCTAAATAGGAGTCAGATGATAGGAGAATTTTCTTAAATGAAAAGTTTAAAATCAAAATAGACTCATCTAGCTACTAAAAAATATTCAAGAACCACAATCACAAATTTTAACAAGCCGTGAGGTGCGACCCATGAGGTCCACACGGTCAACTTCCCAGTAATATCTACATATGTAGATATTAAAAATATTAAACACAATAATAGTTATGGAAATAATACTACTTCAAATAATAAAAATGTACCTCTCATAGAAGTTATTGGAATGACTTAATATTAATCGTAACATCTACGCGAGCGTCAATTGATTACGTAAGGATTTTGGTGCATTGGTTTGATTGATTATTCACGCGGATCAATCGGAGGGGGGACAGGTTACAAAGCAGTTTTTTTAATTAAAGTTAAAACATGGTGCTGTGAAGACTATTGAAAATCTGCTCAAATTTTGCAAATATTAATAAACTTTGATTGACTTTACAACAATGTCCTCAAAATAAGAGATTTAAAGTATTATGATTCGAATGAACCCTTTTTACATGGTGGCTTTGAATGATTTTTTATTTTTTATTTAATTTTTTTTGTAATCATGAGAAAAGTTTTTGCTGGTTTCTCTACAAAAATTGATAAAATTTTATAAATTCTACAAACATTTATTATTACGATGTGCAAATCAGGTTAAAAATGAATCTTTTTATGAAAAAAACACTACTTTTCGAATTTTTTTAAATAAATTAAAAAAACGCTTTAACGATTTTTTAAATATTTAAAAACATCATAAAAATGATAATACGCGTCGATTGCCACTTTAATGATGGAAATATTATATTCAGTTCTCGAGATATAATGAATGACGTAAATGACCTTGAACGTTTAATGATTTTTTATTTTTTATTTATTTTTTTGTAATCATGAGAAAAGTTTTTGCTGGTTTCTCTACAAAAATTGATAAAATTTTATAAATTCTACAAACATTTATCATTACGATGTGCAAATCAGGTTAAAAATGATTTTTTTTATGAAAAAACCAATACTTTCCAATTTTTTTAATAAATCAAAAAAACCGCTTTAACGATTTTTTTAAAATATAAAAACATCATAAAAATGTTAATACGCGTTAATTGACACTTTAATGATCGGAAGATTATATTTGGTTCTCGTAATATAATGAATGACGTAAATGACCTTGAACGTTTAATGATTTTTTATTTTTTATTTAATTTTTTTCGTAATCATGTAAAAAACTTTTGCTTGTTTTTTCACAAAAACTATTTGGAGTATATAAATTATATAAACATTGATTACTTAGGTTTGAAAATCAGGTTAAAAATTTGATGTTTTTGAAAAAAACCTAATTTTTTGCACTTTATTTAAAAAAATTAAAAAACGGCTCGAAGAATTTTTTTTAAAAATTTGCTAGAATCATATAAATGTTAAAACGCGTCGATTCACACCTTAATCATGAAAATCGCATGTTTGGTTCGTGAGATATAGCGCATAACATGGTTAACCTTCAAGGGGCGAAAACAGCAAACCCCCCCGACCGAAGTTTCCCAAAAACTAATCAGCTCTTAAAATTGCAAAGACGCTTCGATTGACACCGTCGACAAGTCGATACGACTTTGTTTACGTGAGTTATGCTCGTAGAAATAAGTGTCCACGAACGTATGTACGTACACACACACACACATACATCTCCCTTTCTAAAAACACTTTATATATACTCTATAGACCTCAAAACGTAAAGAAAAGTTGAAAATTTCAATTTCGATTTTCGAGGCGATTACAAGAACTTCCCATATACTGGGAAGTTAAAAACTTGTTCGAAAACCAACAAAATCGTGATATGGAACACCTTCAAATTTATAACACTTTGATAATTAAAAAAATGTTGAATATATTCAAATACTATTTTGAAAATGTTTCAAATCAAAACGTTTAAAAAGATAATTATTCCATCACCCGATCAATCAAATCACTTTTGCACAAAATTGTCTAGCGAAACAACATGCACCAAATGCACTCCATTTTAAAACTTTTCATTGCAACAACATTGTTCATTCTCGGAGAGCACGAAGTAATTATCCAATTAATTGGTATTTGATTCATTTAAATACTGCAATTAGTGTTAAACCCTAATGAATCCACTGCATTAATGCTCTCAGTAAATCCTTTATTTGGAAACTATAGTGTTGTGTTGAAAATGAACAATTTGGTTAGCCGAATTCGGATATTGGACAGGTTCTAAAATACTTAGTTCGAAATGTGTTACAATTTGCGTATGCTAATATAATTTCCGTAAACGTAATCATATTTATTTAGTTTTGAATTCAGTTTGCAAGCTTTTAATACCGCACAAAAGAGTGCCATTTATTTGACTGCTGACGGAAAATTAATGTGCTTTTATTTTAACTTACGTTCACATTTCAGGTGAAAGAGGATAGTAAATTGTTTACATTATCGCTTCAAAAATGTTTTATACATACACCCTTAAAGTTTAATTCTCAACAAAGTTTGCCAAATCATCAGAAGTAATCATAAAAAAATTGAGAATTTACGAAGGGCTTCGATTCTTCTTTGATTTTGTTTATCCAAATTCACAAACCAAAATTTTTTCCATATCTTCTGAAATAATTAAACAAATATATAATACCGACTTTTACAGTTTCCATCTTTTTTGCCGGCACACAAAAGCTGTATCAAAGGTAAAGCAATGTTGTGCTACACTTTCAAAAATATTTATATTTTGTTTATTCACATTTCAAACACTTCTATTTTAAAGGCAAGCAACATCCAAATTTGTTCATTTTGCTGCGAGAAAATTGAAAAGACAGCGTAGAAATTTGTGTAATATATCCAATTTCGATATAAGTGGTCAAATATTTGCATAATATACATACATACGACTAGCATTATAGCAAAGTGATAAATATGGTGATTGTCTTCATGAGTGTATGCATGTGCAAACGCCAAAATTTATAAAAATAAAACGCCAACCGAGAATTCAGGACCCAATAGAGTGATTTTATTTGAAAATTTATGGCTTCATAATAACGAATTATATAAAATTTTCGTACATGGATCGCTTCACTATTTTGAGGAAATTAGGAATTTAATTTGTTTAAAAAGTAAAAATTCTAAATATATGTATATATTTCACATGGGGTCTCTATAGAAAAAAATGATGAGATAATTTTTTTTGCAATATTGTAGTGCCAACTTATATAAATGTGTTTCATATGAAACACGAGAGTTTTAAGCTTCTCTCAACAGATTTAAATAAATCATTTTTATAAAGTTTAGTCATTAATTCAGCATTCAGGGTTTTTGCTAAAACTTTTAGCTTTTCGAATCCCCTTTCCGAGAAACATCGGTAAAGGTACACCTTTGCCGGGTGTTGTACTGTCCGCCAGAAAACTGTTTTATCATTTTTTGTCCAGGCTATCTTCCAGTAATCACATAAAATAAATAAGGATTCATCGGTAAAAATCACGTTGCTCCAATCACAGTTCAAACGACACGTTTTTGTGAAACACAGCCGACATTCATCCTTTATTACTTGTCAGTACTGTTTCGACGTTCAAATCTGGATGCAAACAACCATCAATGATAAGAAAGAAATTTCGCTTTAAAGCAGCCGATCACACTTTAATTTTTCCACTAATCAGAATTAAAAAAGGTCCAAACTAAGGCACATTTTTCTGTTTTTTTAACTCTTTGCCGATTTGAAACTTTTTATTACATCGTTTGTTGAATTTCATGGTTTGAATAAGATTTGTCTTCTAAATAAAACTTTAAACGATAGAAAATGAATATGAAATTCTAATTATTGATTTGATTTGTATATACTGTCTTGTGCTGTTTTGTTCAGTTTCATATGATAATATTAATAAATATATTTCGTATAATTTGCATTTTTTAACTTTCCCGTATTAACTTCCCAGTATAATGGAAGTTCTTGTAATCGCATCGAAAATCGAAATTGAAATTTTCAACATTTCTTCACGTTTTGAGGTCTATAGAGTATATATAAAGTGTTTTTAGAAAGGGAGATGTATGTGTGTGTGTGTGTACGTACGTACGTTCGTGGACACTTTTTTCTACGAGCATAACTCACGTAAACAGTCATATCGACTTCGTTGAGAAGTCAATCGAAGCGTCTTTGCAATCTTAACTGCTAATTAGTTTTTGGGATACTTCGGTCGGGGGGTTGTTTTGACCCTTTGAAGGTCATTTCTGTCATGCGCTATATCTCGCAAACCAAACATACGATTTCGATGATTAAGGTGTCAATGGACGCGTATTAGCATTTGTGTGAATCTATCAAATTAATCAAATAATTGGAGCGGTTTTTGAATATCAGAAAAAAAAGTGCAAAAATTTAGGCTTTTTTAAATAAACAAAAAATTTTAAGCTGATTTACGAAAGACAGTATTTAATTTTTATAAAATTTATATATTTCAAGCAGTTTTTGTAAAATTAATATCAAAATTTTTTCTCATGATCACGTAAAAAATTAAATAAAAAAAATCATTAACAGGCATCATGATCTTCAAGGTCATTTCTTCCATTCACTTTATCTCACGAACCAGATATGATATTTGCAACAGTAAGGTGTCAATCGACGAGGTTTGAATTTTTTTTTGATTATTCCGACATTTCAAAAATCCGTTTCAGCGTTTTTTTTTAATTTAATAGAAAAAAGTTAATAATTAAAAATAGTTTTTAACCTGATTTGCACAACACGGTAATAAATGTTTATAAAATTTATACATTCCTATCAGTTTTTAAAGAGAAACCAGGAAAACATTTTTCATGATTCTGAAAAAAAAATTCAATTAAAAATAAAACAAGCCGCGAGGTGCGACCCTTGAGGTCCACACAGTCAACTTCCCAGTAATATCTACATAAACATCAACAACATTACAACAATGAGAGGTAATAGTAACAGGAATGAGTTAATATGGAGGACAGATTGAATATTCACGCGGATCAATCGGTGGGGGCCTTTTTGGTGTTGAAAAATTTTGTTGGTTTTCAAAATTTAAGCAATTTTTTTTAATTAAAAGACTATAAAAACTATTAAAAATCTGCTCAAATTATGCAAATATCTTAAAACTTTGATGGAATTTACAACAATTTTTTTAGAATAAAAGATATAAAGTAATAGCACTCGTATGAACCCTCTTTACATGGTAACTTTGAATGATTTTTTTATTTTTAATTTAGTTTTTTCATAATCATGGAATAAAATTTTGCCGTGTTCTCTCCAAAAACTGATAAGAATGTAGAAATTTTATAAACTGGATCACTGTGCTATGCAAATCAAGTTAAACAAGCCGGAGGGGGGACAGGTTACAAAGCAGTTTTTTTAATTAAAGTTAAAACATGGTGCAGTAAAGACTATTAAAAATCTCCGCAAATTATGCAAATATTAATAAACTTTGATTGACTATACAACAATGTCTTTTGAATAAGAGATTTAAAGTATAGTGATTCGAATGTACCCTTGTTACATGGTGACTTTGAATGATTTTATATTTTTAATTTAATTTTTTTTGTAATCATGAGAAAAGTTTTTGCTGGTTTCTCTACAAAAATTGATAAAATTTTATAAATTCTACAAACATTTATTATTACGATGTGCAAATCAGGTTAAAAATGAATCTTTTTATGAAAAAAACACTACTTTTCGAACTTTTTTAAATAAATTAAAAAAACGCTTTAACGATTTTTTAAATATTTAAAAACATCATAAAAATGATAATACGCGTTGATTGACACCTTATTGATGGAAATATTATATTTGGTTCTCGAGATATAATGAATGACGTAAATGACCTTGAACGTTTAATGATTTTTTATTTTTTATTTAATTTTTTTTGTAATCACGAAAAAAACTTTTGCTGGTTTTTTCACAAAAACTATTTGGAGTATATAAATTAAATGAACATTGATTACTTAGGTTTTAAAATCAGGTTAAAATTTTGTGTTTTTAAAAAAAAACTAATTTTTTGCACTTTTTTAAAAAAATTAAAAAACGGCTCCAAGAATTTTTTTAAAAATTCAACTGAATCATATAAATGTTAATACGCGTTGATTGACATTTAATAATGAAAATCGCACGTTTGGTTCGTGAGATATAGCGGATAACATGGTTGACCTTCAAGGGGTGAAAACAGCAAACCCCCCCCCCCGACCGAAGTTTTCCAAAAACTAATCAGCTCTTAAAATTGCAAAGACGCTTCGATTGACATCTCAAACAAATCGATCGGACTTTGTTTACGTGAGTTATGCTCGTAGAAAAAACTGTCCACGAACGTACAGACGTACGTACGTACGTACGTACGTACACACACACACACACACATACGTCTCCCTTTCTTAAAACACTTTACATATACTCTATAGACCTCAAAACGTAAAGAAAAGTTGAAAATTTCAATTTCGATTTTCGAGGCGATTACAAGAACTTCCCATATACTGGGAAGTTAAAAAGCCTTGTATTTTTACTTGTTTACTGAACGTCCCATTGTTCTAATGCTGTATACCATCTAAATGCTATTAAATCTCCTAACTATAGAGACTTTGGTTTATATAACATAACATAGTACTTTCTGAATGCATAAAAATGCTTTCAATATTTTACAGCTTTCCGTTCTACTATGTGCGAAATAAATAAGAAAAGAAAATCACGGCAGGGAAGCCAAGTTTTCTTTTTGTGATAACAACGCTCGAATGACCCAGCCAAAGTCACAATGCCGGAAAATAGCGTATGCTTCCCGTAAAATTAGGCAGCATAATCTAAACGAACCCTTGAGATCAGCATGATAGCCAGGTGACTTGTTTTCCTGGCGTTACTTTCAAATCTCTACTTTTGACACCTACCGGCATTTAGTGTGTGACTTATTTTCACCTTTGAACTTAAACTTCACAAATATTCTGAAATTAAACCACAATATAACAGTGGAAGCTTCTGTAAGGAAAATGTGAGTACTTAAAAAATGAGCAATAGGAATGAATACACAATGGTAACGTCATTGTGGTGGGCGGACTTCTCAGATTCAACGGGGAACATATGTGTGCATAGATGTTCTCTTGGACTGAATATCGTTCATTAATTTTTTCCTGGTCAAAGTAAGAACGAATACATGAAACCGAATCTGAGTTTTTCGGATTGGGATCCAAATTTTTGACAATATTAATGTGAATTTTGAAGGAAAGTCTGGCTGGTTAAATGTTACGTAAAATATTAATCCAAAATCCTTGTTATAATTTTAATACATTACTAGACCAAAATGGCCAATGATGACCAATAACTGATATATTTTTAGAGATTAAAGTAAGAAAAAAGACAATTTCATTTTTTTTAAGTTGAAAAAACCATTACAAAAATACATCCATGTTGTCCTTGAAATTGCTTAATTTAATATAACATCTCTTGCCAATTAAAGATACGTTTTATGGTTTCTGCTTACTTTTTAAACTTATTATTTTCTAATCCAATAAAGAAATTAATTTATCAAACCTGATAACGTTGTAATGGTTTGTGCTTATTCGTAACCTACAAAGATGATGCAATACTTCGTTTTAATAATATTAAATGTTATTTAAACTAATTGATTTCGCAATTTGCTCGTTACAATAATATCAGTCTCCTCCTTTACGAGATATACTCATGAAGTCAAGACCAAGCTTAAACACAAAACTGGGTCAATAGAAGTAGTTAACGCTTCTTCATGCACTAAATAATTCAAAGAACACTCGAATGCTCAAAACCGTGAATATAATAAATTACTACTCATCTGTGGTATCATTCATTAAATGCCGAGCAAAGAGAACCAATAAACAAAAATTGAAGTCTTTCATTGGAAATTGTTTTGTAAACCAAACTGATAATTCTCATAGCTCAAGTCATAACAAGGAGAAGCTGTTCATGCATTTTCCATGCACATACAGTATTCCGTCATTGAAATATGACCGATCAGCAAATTTTAGAAAATTTAGTTTTCCTTTAATAAAGCAGAAGAAATTCAATTGTTTTTATTTTGCAATAACATATATTGATTGGTACACGGTTGATTTAATCATAAAAAATAAATTTTGATTGAATTTTAATATTTTGTGCTTCTTCCTTCGGCGTGTATTGCTGCTTGTATTATATAAGGAATGCTTTCTACACATATTTTTATCATTTGGCGTATTCCATCGTCAGTTTTTCCACACTTCTTCAATATTTTTCTTCAATGCTGCGATTGTGTTGTTTCTCCGGATCTACACCTTTGATTTTAAATAGGCCCAGCAATTCTCAACAGGATTGAAATCAGGCTAAGGTAAAGCCTCCAGTTCTAGGAAACTTCAATAATCCATGCCAGCTCTCGATGTGTTTTTGAATTTATTAAAATAAGTGCAAAAAATTAGGTTTTTTCATGAACAATAAGTTTCTACCCCAATATGCAGAGCAAAGAAATCATTTATAAAATTTATGTAATCCAAACAGTCTTTTTAAAAAACCAGCAAAATTTTTTCTCAAGAGTACAAAAACAATTTAATTTAAAATAAAAAAAATCATCAAAAGTCAAGGTCAGTCATGTCATTCACTAGATTCCGCGAACCAAATTTAATATCTACATCATTGAAGTGTGAATCGACACGTATTAACATTTCTGAGATTTTTTTAAATTTATAAAAAAAATAGTTGGAGCTGTTTTTTAATTTAATAAAAAATGCGTAAAATTAGGGTTTTTTCATAAAAAATAAATTTTTCACCTGATTTGCACAAGACAGTGATTAATGTTTATAAAATTTATAGTTTTTTATCAGCTTTTGTGGAAAAACTTGCAAATGTTTTCTACATGACAAAAAACATTAAATGAACAAGCCGCGAGGTGCGACCCTTGAGGTCCACACGGTCAACTTCCCAGTAATATCTACATAAACATCAACAACATTACAACAATGAGAGGTATTCATAGCAGTAACAGGAATGAGTTAATAAGAATCATATCGTCTACGGGAGGGTCTATTGATTACGTAAGGTTTTTGGTCGATGAGGACAGATTGAATATTCACGCGGATCAATCGGTGGGGGCCTTTTTGGTCTTGAAAATTTTTGTTGGTTTTTATAATTTAAGCATTTTTTTTTAAATAAAAGACTATAAAAACTATGTAAAATCTGCTCAAATTATGCAAATATTTAAAAACTTTGATTGAATTTACAACAATTTTTTAGAATAAAAAAAAATAAAGTAAAAGCATTCGTATGAACCCTCTTTAAATGGTAACTTTGAATGATTTTTTATTTTTCATTTATTTTTTTTATAATCAAGGAAGAAAATTTTGCCGGTTTCTCTTCAAAACCTGATAAGAATGTATACATTTTATAAACATTTATTACTGTGCTGTGCAAATCAGGTTAAAAAATATTTTTTATGAAAATAACTATAATTTTTTGCATTTTCTTCTATTAAATTAAAAAAAAGCTGAAACGAGTTTTTATAATGTATAAACTTCACAAAGATATAAATACACGTCAACTGACACCTTAATGATGCAAATATTATATCTGGTTCGTGAGATATAGAGAATGATAAAAATGACCTTGAAAATCATGATGACTTTTAGTGATTTTTTATTTTTAATTGAATTTTTTACGTAATCATGACAAAATGTTTTGATGCTGTTTTTACAAACATTGTTTGGAGTATATAAATTTTATAAACATTGTCTACTTATTCACGCAAATCAGGTTAAAAATTTATTGTTTATGAAAAAAACCCTAATTTTTTGCACTTTTTTTTCTTAAATTAGAAAACGGCTAGAACGATTTTTTTAGAAATTTGATAGATTCACAAAAATGTTGATACGCGTCGATTGACACCTCTATGATGCAAATCGTATGTTTGGTTGGCGAGATATAACGCATGACAGAAATGACCTTCAAAGGGTCAAAACAGCAAACCCCCCCGACCGAAGTATCCCAAAAACTAATCAGCTCTTAAGATTGCAAAGACGCTTCGATTGACACCTTAACGAAGTCGATATGATTTTGTTTACGTGAGTTATGCTCGTAGAAAAAAGTGTCCACGTACGTACGTACACACACACACACACACACACATACATCTCCCTTTCTAAAAACACTTTATATATACTCTATAGACCTCAAAACGTAAAGAAATGTTGAAAATTTCAATTTCGATTTTCGAGGCGATTACAAGAACTTCCCATATACTGGGAAGTTAAAAAACAAAAAAATGTGGTCTAAGTGCGACCCTTGACGCCCCCACGACTAACTTCCCAGTGGAGTGAATAAAAAGCTATAATTTGCTTTTAATATTAATTACTATTAATAATAATTACTATTATTAAACATTATTATTCTAAATTAATAAAATTACTTTTATTATTTTTATCAATTTTTTATCTAACCATAAAAGCTTTGGTAGAGGAAGACGTCTCCACCACCTGGTCATCCTCTACAAAAGCCTCGGCAACCTCGTCCTCTTCGTCCTCGTCATCTTTCTTGTCCTCCACTTCGTCCTCAACCACGCTCTTCATCTCGGCTTCGGAATCCACAACTATTATTGAGGGTATTTAATTATTATTTACAATAATCATTCGTTATTAAGAATGTTGGACCGTTACTGAATAATTATAATTGACTTTATATATACAATACCAAATTATAACTAATATTATTTGATTGTTATTAGCAATATTAAATTATTTATAACAATATCCAATTATTACCTGCATTAGCGTCTCTACTCCCATTCACCCAAACCTGATAATATAAGTTTCGAATTTCATAAATTTTTTTTTATTTTTTTTTTAAATAACATTTTTTACAAATTTGACCACAATTTTGCTAAAACGCACAATAATAACAACATTGCTATGAAGGTATTTGGTATCTGCACGAGTTAATAGTGCGTATCAATAGTTTAAAAACAAGCCGCGAGGTGCGACCCTTGAGGTCCACACGGTCAACTTCCCAGTAATATCTACATAAACATCAACAACATTGAACACAATAATAATTTTGAAAATAATACTACTTTAAGTAATAACAATGAGAGGTTTTCATAGCAGTAACAGGAATGAGTTAATATGAATCATATCGTCTACGGGAGGGTCCATTGATTACGTAAGGTTTTTGGTCGATGAATATTCACGCGGATCAATTGGTGGGGACCTTTTTGATCTTGAAATTTTTTGTTGGTTTTCAAAATTTAAGCAGTTTTTCTAATTAAAAGACTATAAAAACTATTAAAAAGCTGGTCAATTATGCAAATATTTTAAAACTTTGATTGAATTTACAATATTTTTTTTTAGAATAAAGGATGTAAAGTAATAGCATTCGTATGAACCCTCTTTACATGGTAACTTTGAATGATTTTTTTATTTTTAATTTAGTTTTTTTCATAATCATGGAAGAAAATTTAGCCGGTGTCTCTTCAAAAACTAATGAGAATGTATAAATTTTATAAACTGGTATCACTGTGCGGTGCAAATCAGGTTAAAAAATATTTTTTATAAAAATAAACATAATTTTTCGCATTTTCTTCTATTAAATTAAAAAAACGGCTGAAACGAATTTTTATTTTGTTAAAAACTTCACAAAGATGTTAATACACGTCAACTGACACCTTAATGATCCAAATATTATATCCGGTTCGTGAGATATAATGAATGATGAAAATGACCTTGAAAATCTTGATGAGTTTTAATGATTTTTATTTTTAATTTCATTTTTCACGTAATCATGGGGAAATGTTTTGATGATTTTTTTACAAACATTGTTTGCAATATATAAATTTTGTAAAGATTGATTACTATTTTTTGCAAATCAGCTTAAAAATTTATTGTTTATGAAAAAAACCTAATTTTGTGCAGTTTTTTTCTTAAATTAAAAAAACGGCTCCAAAGATTTTTTTAAAAATGCGACAGATTTACAAAAATATTAATACGCGTACAATGACACCTAAACGATGCAAAGCCTATGTTTGATTCGCGAGATATAACGCATGACAGAAATGACCTTGAAGAGCATGATGACTGTTAATGATTTTTTATTTTTTTATTTGACTTTTTTTGTTTCCATGAGTAAAAATTTTGATGACATTTTTATAAAAACTGTTTGGAGTATCTAAATTATATAAACTTTGATTACTTGGACTTGACAATAAGGTTAAAAATTTATTGTTTTTGAAAAAAAAACACAATTTTTTGCACTTTTTTTACGTACGTACGTACGTGTACGTACATACACACACACACATACATACTTCTTTCTAAAAACACTTAAAATATACTCTAAAGACCTCAAACGTAAAGATATGTTGAAAATTTCAATTTCGATTTTCGAGTCGATTACAAGAACTTCCCATATACTGGGAAGTTAATAAGCAATTTTTAGTCGTTTTTTCAGTTTTTTCATCCTAAATAAAAAACGGCCTAACCAATTTTGCTGAAAAGTCATTCAGTTTTAAGTTACGTAATTGCGCGTCGTTCAAAACCGGTCTCACGTCAATCCGATTTTTGGTTCTTGAGATAATCGAGACGAAAAATTATTCCGAACGCACATACGCACATACGCACATATGTACATACACACTCACAGACATCTCTCTAAAAACGATGGATTTGGATTCTAGAGACCTTAAAACGTGGAGATATGTCAAAATTTGGGATTCGCAAAATCGACCCCATTACAATAACTTCCTATAGGGAACTGGGAAGTTAAAAATCGAAGTCACCACGTAATAAGTGTTCATATCAATGATTTAAACTTAAATCTCTTATTCTAAAGACATTGTTGTTAAATAAATCCAAAATGTAGCTGATTTTGAATAGTTTGCATAGTAGCCTGTTTTTATTTTAACAAAAAAAACTGCTTAAATTTCTCAAGGACGCCAAAAATTTGGTTTACTTACACTTTTTCGTATGTTAGACGGAAAAACCTCCAGTACTCATTAGTTAGCTTACCTTAGCAATTTCTGTTCTTTTTGTTTGCATGTTCTTTGATTTCTAATTTGTATTTTTCACGATGCATTAGAACGTGTCAGCTTATGAAAAGTGAACAAAAATTTTTATTTGTAAGTGATATCAAGACATTTATTCTTAACAAACACCTGAATCTTCTTCATCGCCTCAGACCGAAATTAACCACTTTTGCGTCAAAACCAATTACCTCCTAAGCTTCATTTTGAATAATTTGTTAGGGCACAGCTAGCTTTCGAAAAACATATTAAAAGTCATCCTTGGATGCAAGTTCTGATAAAAATACGTGTCTTTCATGTTGTTTTTACTCCTCTTAAGAAAAATGTGGGAAAAAATGCTATACAGCTAATTAAAAAGATCATGATGTTGCTAAAGTGTATTTGAAATGTTTATTACCACTGTACAAATGTATACGGTCGGTACTTCCAATAAAAATAAAAAATGGAATGAAAGCTTAAATTACCAATGAGTTATTTTTCATTTGAGGGTGTGTATAAAGTTTAATTTTCTTAAGATATTATTACCTTAAAATTCTGAAAATATTTTTTCAATATAAGATCCACAAAAAAGATGTTTGAATTATATATTAACTTGAGTAGACATTGTTTTATGGACGTTTATATTTTTGCTATGAAAATATTAGATCGGGTAAAATTTCTACGGTTTGTGTCCAACATAAGCAAAAACCAACTCGAATTAGATTTGATGTTGAAAACTTTGCCATATGAAACTATATCTGACAACTTGATTCCATATTAATAACCTGTTGACATGACGCTCTTATTAATACGCTAGAAACCACTAAGACGATGCTAAGGCTAGGCGTGTTAGCTGATATTCTTTGAAACGTATCCTTTTACAGCCAACTTTCAAGTGCATTGCTGAGCTGCAAAGTCGTGAAGTTGCTGCTTCAGAGAGCACAAGTACCAATTAAATGCATTTTGTAAAATTTAATTAAAGTTTGAATTACTCTCCCACTTTGTGCTATTCGGTAGCAACTGCTCCTTGGTGGTGATGAGGAATTTGTCCTGACCGTTAGTTAAACAGTATAGTAGAAATTTTCATTGTTCAGCTACATGATGTAATAGAAACTTTTCGTGGAAAATTATTGAATCTAGGTCAAGCAATTACCGTCTTACTCACAAAATAAATGAACAGCAAATTTTAATGAGTTTTTTGACCTTGCGGATTAAATGAACTCCTTGTTTGCAAATAGACGAATGTTTCATTCCAAAAATGGTTTTATTAGAAAATAAATAAAGATGAATTCAGCCGCAACGCCTAAATGCAAAAATAGAAACTAAGTACCAAGAACGGCTTGTTTTTCGTTGCTGATAATTGGGTTCTCTTTATTTATTCATTCATCAAATTTTATTGAGTTTTTGAATTTATTATAAGGCCATAGTTTTAACACAACTGAAGAAAGTGTAATTTAATAAACTGAATGAATTTTATCAAAAAAATTCTATCTGTTCGCGTTTCATTTTTTCAGTAAATAAAAAACGACGATCTCTCCTGAAATCAAATGATTTTAAAAAATCAGTGAGTGAGCCTTGATTCTATTTTCCAAAATTTATTTAAATATTTTTTAAAGAAGCAGCATATGTCAATTTTAACTTTAAGTTAACCCAAACTATCCTATTTTTTGTTTTACCACAAAAACCGACTACTAACATTAATTGCTAGACAAGAAGCGATGAAAACAATTGTCATATTGCTAAAACATTTACAACAATGGTTTACCACTGAAACATAAAAGACGTTTTATCGATAAGCCAGCTCAATCCCAAAACTCAACCATGACGCTCAGAGAATCAACAAAATCCTACAACCTTGGCTATCAAACAATAGAATTTACTCATTCTGCCTCGAATTTGTTTCTGTTCAACGTATCTAAAGACGGAAAGGACCTACCCGATGTATCTATACAATATCAATCTGGCTGGTATACTGTTTCAATCACTATTGGCTTGACTGCATTCTACACAAAACGTTCTTCAAGAATGGTTTCGCCTTTCAACAAGCATTGCTTGTGCAGGACTCAGTAGAAGCTACTGATTGAGTTCTATAGCAGACCAAGCCACCCTATCAACTTTTCACACATTGGATGATTAATGGCTGCTTTCTTCATAGCTTGTATCATACTAGAAGCAAATTTTGTCTAGAGAATGATGTGATTTTCTTCGGGACCTACACATCTTTTGCTTTTCATTCACATATCATATAAAGACTGCGGCACACATATTAAAAATTAACACAATTTGCACTGGGAAAATTTGGTTAATTGTCAGTTGAGAACTTTCATTGTGGCTATTGTCAAAGTACATACTTAGCTAATTATTTTGGAGTTTTACATAATAATCAAGACACCTCGGCTCTTACTCCATATCCTTAATATATGCCAATATTCTAACTTGAGTGGTTCGACTTTAACATGAAATTAACAAAGTTTAGTCTACGAGTATTTTTCAGTATTTTTCAAATATTGAAAATTAGTTGGAAGTTAGTTGAAATTAAGTGCTTTCGGTTCCAATTTGGCTGCTCAAAATTAGGTATGATCTTTTTTGAATGATTTTTCCTTTGTTTATCATTGTAGAAAGTAATCTTCTAGATTTTCAAAACCTGCTTTATAGCCTTATTTACTACTAAATTTATATGAAGTGAGCCACAACCGAACATTTTCAACCTAAATTTCTAGGAAAGATATTCAAAGTCTTATAGATAGTGTACATATCATTAGTTTTGTAGTATATTATATGCTTTAGTATTCATAATTGCAGGGAGTGAAGCACTGAAAAGAACTCGAAAAATTTAATCATTTTATATATTAAGCCCTAAATTGTCAAATTTTTCTTCAAGTATTTTTGAGCTGAATTGTTGAAATGTTCAGTACAAAGTTCTGCCATAATAGTAAGCAGCAAAATTGTTGTAAAATCCTTCTTGCGGAAATTTGTCAATTATCATAGTTTGTGCCGTAACTGCAAATAGGTCACATTGGTTAAATATCAAGTTGCAATAAGTGTGTTATATCGCACAGTAAATAAGTTTTCAGCAAAATGACTTTCCATAGAAAATCAAAGTATATGTTCCCTCTGCAGTAGCACAAAACTGACTTACGTATGGATGTCATCCACACCAGTCGTTGCCTCGTTTTCAGCTGGATCTCCCAGACAGAATCATTAAATTTTTCCAAGGCGTGGTTTTTATGCTCCCTGCTTCCAGGAAGCTAGGAAAAAGTCTGTTATGGACACTCATCAGGTCTCCTGTTGGATTATTTTGTCAAGAATCAGACAATTTTTTTCTTTCGCAAAACTGTAAAAGATGTGAGCTGTATATTTGTATGTTGTACCATAAATTTTTTTGCCAAGTCGAAGGAAGATATTCATTAAAATATTTTTCAAGATTTTATATTTACATTGATGTTGATAGCGCAATCAAATTGAATTGCATTCCCGCAGTCGACTTTCATGTAATAGATAGCAGTCTGAGAATTTGTGTATTCTTAAAAGATTATGTTGAAAATTCTATTAAAGGCATTTTTTCATAAATAAACAAGCCGCGAGGTGCGACCCTTGAGGTCCACACGGTCAACTTCCCAGTAGTATCTACATAAACATCAACATTACAACAATGAGAGGTATTCATAGCAGTAACAGGAATGAGTTAATATGAATCATATCGTCTACGGGAAGGTCCATTGATTACGTAAGGTTTTTGGTCGATGAGGACAGATTGAATATTCACGAGGATCAATCGGTGGGGGCCTTTTTGGTTTTAAAAATTTTTGTTGGTTTTCAAAATTTAAGCATTTTTTTTTAATTAAAAGACTATAAAAACTATTAGAGATGTGTGTGTGTATGTTCGTACATACGTATGTACGTTCGTGGACACTTTTTTCTAGGAGCATAACTCACGTAAATAAAGTCGTATCAACTTCTTTAAGGTGTCAATCGAAGCGCATTTGCAATTTGAAGAGCTGATTAGTTTTTGGAAAACATCGGTCGGGGCGGTTTGCTGTTTTGCCCGTTTGAAGGTCATTTCTGTCATGCGTTATATCTCGCGAACCATACGTACGATTTTTTTTAACAAGGTGTCAATCGATACGTATTAACATTTATGTGATTCTTTCAAATTTTTAAAAAAATTCTCCGAACCGTTTTTTAATTTAAAAAAAGTGCAAAAAATTAGGTTTTTTTTTTCAAAAACACAAAATTTTTAACCTGATTTTTAAGGTTAAGTAATCAATGTTCATATAATTTATATACTCCAAATAATTGTTGTGAAAAAACCAGCAAAAGTTTTTTTCTTGATTACAACAAAAATTAAATAAAAAATAAAAAATCATTAAACGTTCAAGGTCATTTACGTCATTCATTATATATCGAGATCTAAATATAATCTTTCCATCATTAAGGTGTCAATCGACGCGTATTATCATTTTTATGATGTTTTTATATTTTAAAAAAAATGATTAAATCGGTTTTTTTAATTTATTAAAAAAATTTGGAAAAGTAGTGTTTTTTTTTATAAAAAAAATAATTTTTAACCTGATTCGCACATCGTAATAATAAATGTTTATAGAATTTATAAAATTTTATCAATTTCTGTAGAGAAACTAGCAAAAACTTTTCTCATGATTACAAAAAAAATTAAATTAAAAATAAAAAATTATTCAAAGTCACCATGTAAAAAGGGTTCATTCGAATCATAATACCTTAAATCTCTTATTCTTAAGACATTTTTGTAAAGTCAATCAAAGTTTATTAATATTTGCAAAATTTGAGCAGATTTTCAATAGTCTTCACAGCACCTTGTTTTAACTTTAATGAAAAAACTGCTTTGTAACCTGTCCCCCCTCCGATTGATCCGCGTGAATAATCAATCAAACCAATGTACCAAAATCCTTACGTAATCAATTGACGCTCGCGTAGATGTTATGATTAATATTAAGTCATTCCAATAACTTTTACGAGAAGTACATTTTTATTATTTGAAGTAGTATTATTTCCATAATTATTATTGTGTTTAATATTTTTAATATCTATGTAGATATTACTGGGAAGTTGACCGTGTGGACCTTATGGGTCGCACCTCACGGCTTGTTTGTTTTTCATTTTGTTTTTTTTTCATAATCACGGAAGAAAATTTTGCCGGTTTCTCTTCAAAGCCTGATAAGAATGTATAAATTTTATAAACTGGTATTACTGTGCTGTGCAAATCAGGTTAAAATATACTTTTTATGAAAACAACTATAACGAACGAACGAATTTTTATAATGTGAAAAACTTCACAACGATGTCAATACACGTCAACTGACACCTCAATGATGCATATATTACATCTGGTTCGTGAGATATAGTGAATGATAAAAATGACCTTAAAAATCATGATGACTTTTATTGATTTTTTATGTTTAATTTAATTTTTTACGTAATCATGAGAATAAATTTTGATGATGTTTATACAAACATTCTAGAATGTAAATTTTATAAATATTGTCTACTACATTTCGCAAATAAGGTTAAAAATTTTTTGTTTATGAAAAAAAACCTAATGTTTTGCACTTTTTTTCCTTAAATTAAAAAACGGTTCCAACGATTTTTTTAAAAATGCGACAGATTTACAAAAATTATAATACGCGTTCATTGACACCTAAATAATGCAAATCCTATGTTTGGTTCGCGAGATATAACGCATGACAGAAATGACCTTGAAGATCATGATGCCTGTTAATGATTTTTTATTTTTGATTTGATTTTTTCTGTTGTCAGGAGAAAGAATTTTGATGACATTTTAAAAAGAATGTTTGAAGTATATAAATTATATAAAGATTGATTACTTGGACTTGACAGTAAGGTTAAAAATTTATTGTTTTTGAAAAAAATCACAATTTTTTGCACTTTTTTTCAAAAAATTAAAAAACGGCTCCAACGATTTTTTTCAAAATTTGATAGATTCATCCGAATGTTAATACGCGTTGATTGATAGCTTAATCATGCAAGTCGTAAGTTTGGAGATATGTATAATTTACGACAGAAATGACCTTGAAAATCATGATGACTGTTAATGATTTTTTATTTTTTATTTAATTTTTTACGTAATCTTGAGAAAAAGTTTTGATGTTCTTTTTACAAGCATTGCTTGAAATGCATAAATTTTTTAAAAATTGAATACTGTCTTTCGTAAGTCAGGTTAAAAATTTATAGTTTATAAAAAAAACCCTAATTTTTTGCAGTTTTTTTCTTAAATTTAAAACCGCCCCAAAGATTTTTTTTAAAATTTGATTCACGTCAATGCTAATACGCGTCGATTGATACTTTAACCATTCAAATCCTATGTTTGGTTCGCAAGGTACAACGCATGACAGAAATGACCTTCGAACGGGCAAAACACCAAACCCCCCCGACCGAAGTGTCCCAAAAACTAATCAGCTCTTGAAATTGCAAAGACGCTTCGATTGATACCTTAACATAGTCGATCGGACTGTTTACGTGAGCTATGCTCGAAGAAAAGGTGTCCACGAACGTACAGACGTACGTACGTACGTACGCGCACACACACACATACATCTTCCTTCCTAAAAACACTTTATATATACTCTATAGACCTCAAAACGTAAAGAAATGTTGAAAATTTCAATTTCGATTTTCGAGACGATTACAAGAACTTCCCATATCATTTTTCACCGTAGTTAGCATCACTTTTGTATACTTTTTACCATCACTTAATTGAAATTAATAATATTATTTCAACTAATTTACATGCTATTTGCGGAAATTCGTTTAAACTTACTTAATTTACTTTAAGTTTCAATTTAATAATTCAACCTCATCAATTTTTTCTTACTTTTTCGTTATTATTGTAGTGATATTTTATGGTATTTATTTAGAATTTAATTTTAATTAATAGCGAAAATCCAGGAGCTCAACAACACACTAAATTATCAAACCAATTTCAATGTTCTTTCTAGAATAACTGATTTTGTTGGCTGGCTAATATTTCCAAAGCCAGTAAATTATTGTATACGAATGCAGATAAGTTTAGATGCGTAGTCTTTGTTATACTTTAACTCATCAATATCATCTGAATTTAAAAGAAAACGATTTGCTCTTAATTGAAATTCATTTTAATATTTACTACATATTACTTTAGAAATATATTTTTATAGTGGAAATTAGAAGTTTTTCTGCCCAGAACTATCTATGAAACAAAATAAAATCACAATTAAGAAAATTCATCAAACCGAGCATCACCAAGTCCTCCCTTACATCTGTGTCACATCAACAGTCGTTCATAAATTAGAAAAATTTCTGTTTTCATTCGCTCTTCTGCACAAGCACCAGTCATAAAGCCATTGACAATATGGTCGTCATTTATTGTCCGCAGTTTATTTTATGAGACAAGATGGAGCTGAAGTAATTGAATGCAATGAAAGTAAAATAAAACGAAATGATTACTTCATATATATATATATTTTTGTTTACCCAAATAAACGGAAGCAGGAGCGGTATTAGAACATTTTCCACAGTCGTTTTATGGTGAAGTCTTTCGAATGCGACAATAAAATAAACATGATAAACTCGAAAAGCACTGTGCATTGAAATATGATAAAAGTTTATGGAAACCAGAATGTTATTAGAATACATAACCGATTGATTTCTATATAAACATTTTATTATCCTGTTTCTCTAATGGAACTTACATTTATCAAACAGCATCAAAACTTGACAAAAGAATAAATCTGTAATCGGCAGATATCTTCCAGTAAAACTAAAAAAACAAAAATCTTAATCCTACTTCTTTGCGATCTGAAGAAATAATGTTTTGTTGCGTACAGAAGACATTGGAAAATTTTTTTTTTGAGCTTTTTACCTTATTATTTTAGATAGATTAATATACATTTCTTATTTTGTAGTTGATCCTATATTAACAGCTAGTATGCAATGAAAATCCATTCCCGGATTGTATGATATAATATAATGTTTTTTTGTAAACTAGGAGAAAAAGGAACTGAAATCTTAAGAGATTTTGCAATAAATGAATTCAAAAATTTCACAAGCGTTTCTTACATAATAACGAAAGCTTCCTTATTTAATGTAAATATTGCTAATTAGTTTCACATGATTTCATATTTGATGATATTTTAAAGCATTTGATTTTGAAAAGTATTTACCAGAAAAAAATTCTTACTAGATTGAAAATTTGTTAAACTAGAAAACTGATTTATTAATTTCCCAGTATATGGGAAGTTCTTGTGATCGACTCGGAAATCGAAATTGAATTTTTCAACATATCTTTACGCTTTGAGGTGTTTAGAGTATATTTTCAGTGTTTTTAGTTAGAAGTATGTATGTGTGTATACGTACGGACGTGCGTTCGGGGACAGTTTTTTTACGAGCATATCGCACTTAAACAAAGTCCTTTCGACTTTGTCATGGTGTCAAACGAAGCGTCTTTGCAATTTTAAGAGCTGATTAGTTTTTGGGACATTTCAGCCGGGAGGGGGGGCATCACGGACCAAACATAGAATTTATATCATCAAATAACCAATCGCCGCGTATTAACATTGACGTAATTCTATCGAATTTTTAAAAAAATGTTAACGCACTTTTTTTATTTATTAGAAAAAGTGCCAAAGCTGCGATTTTCTTCATAAACAATACATTTTTAAACTGATTTGCGAAACACAGTAATCAATGTACATATAGTTTGGAAACTCCAAACAGTTTTGGAACACACCCAGCAAAAATTTCCACACGATCACAAAACAAATTAAACAAGCCGCGAGGTGCGACCCTTGAGGTCCACGCGGTCAACTTCCCAGTAATATCTACATGAATATTAAAAATATTAAACACAGAAGAAATTATGAAAATACTACTACTTTAAATAATAATAATGAGAAGTACTCATAACCGTAATTGAAATGAGCTAATATCAATCATATCATCTACTAGCGTTCATTGATTACGTAAGGCTTTTGTTGGGTGGGGGTGGATTGGTTTGATTGACTATTCACGCGGATAAATCGGAGGGGCGGGCTATAAAGCCTTTTTACGTTATTTGTTATTTTTATATCGATGCTTGAAGGACAAAAAAACGCTAGCAAAAATAAATGCATTCTTGATATTACGCCCACTGAAGAGGTTTTCTCGCGGGGTGTCCATTTTAAATAATTTTGTTCAAAATTGCTATGACTTCGGCATAATCATTGAATTTGTGTTTTGTTAAGAGTCGTTTTTTAGGTTTTTTGGATCATGCAAAAAAATTTGGCCAGTTTCTCTTCGAAAACTATTAGGAATGTATCAATTATATAAACATTCATTATTGAGTTGTGCAAATCAGGTTAAAAATTTATTTTTTATGAAAAAACTCTAATTTTTCCCACCTGGGTTTTTTTTCATTTAATAGAAGTTAAATGGAAAAAGCAGCAGAAAGGATTTTTTATAAAGTTAAAAACATAACAAAATAGTTAACACACGTCGAATGACACCTCAATGATGCAAATATCTTATATGGTTCGTGAGATATAGTGAATGATAAGAATGACCTTAAAAATCATGATGTCTTTTATTTATTTTTTATTTTTATTTCATTTTTAACGTATTCATTTAAAAGATTTTGCTGATTTTCTTACAAAAACTATTTGTACTACACAAATTTTATATAGATTAGTTACTGGGTGCTGCGAATCAGGTTAAAAACTTATTGTTTATAGAAAAAAACCTAATTTTTAGCACTTTTTTTTAATAAATTAAAAAACGGTTCGAACGATTTTTGTAAAAATTTGAAAGATTCACAGAAATGTTAATACGCGTCAATTGACACCTTAACTATGCAAATCATATGATTGATTCCGGAGATATAACGCATGACAGAAATGACTTTCAAAGGGGCAAAACAACAAACGCCCCCGACCGAAGTATTCCAAAACTAATCAGCTCTTAAGATTGCAAAGACGCTTCGATTGACACCTCAACGAAGTCGATACGACTTTGTTTACGTGAGTTATGCTCGTAGAAAAAACTGTCCACGAACGCACGTACGTACGTACACACACACACACACACACATACATACTTCTTTCTAAAAACACTTTATATATACTCTATAGACCTCAAAACGTAACTAAATGTTGAAAATTTCAATTTCGATTCTCGAGGCGATTACAAGAACTTCCCATGTACTGGGAAGTTAATAAAAAATAAAAAGTCATTAAAAATCATCATCACTTTCAAGATCATATATGTCATTCACTATATCTCACGAACCAAATATAAAATTGGCATCAATAAGGTGTCAATCAACGTGTATTAACATTTTTGTGATGTTGAAACCTTTAAATAAAATCATTGCAGCTGTTTTTATATTTAATAAAATAAAATGCGAAAAATTAGGGTTGATTTCAAACAAAATTAATTTTTAAGCAGATTTGCACAATGCAGTAATAAATGTTTGAAAAATTTAAATATTTTAACTAGTTTCTGATGGGAAACTAACAAAACTTTTTTTCCATTATTATAAAAAGAAATAAATTGAATTATAAATAAAAGTTCCTTCAAAGTTACCATGTAAAAAGGGTTTATACGAATGATATTACTTTATATCTTTTATTCTAAAGACATTATAAAGTAATTCAAAATTTAATAATATTTGCATAATTTCAGCAGATTTCGAATAGGTATCACTGTGGGTTAATTTTTATATAAAACTGCTTAAATTTTGAAAACCAGAAAAAAATTTCAAGCAAATTTACATTTGTCGTAATCAATATTTTGAATGGTAAGATGTTTTGTAGGCAATACTTTGCAAGATCATATGCTTTAAAAATCTTTCATCAAATAAAAAAATTTAGGTTTTAGTAATTTTATGCTTTAGTGTTCGGAAAATTTCAATTACTTCCTCCATCATCATTTGTAACACATTTTACTTTTTACATCTAATGAAACCGATTATTGACTGCATATTCAATATTTCTCAGGAACAACTGAAAAAAAGAAAAAATTATCAGTCTCATTGATGTAAAATTGTGAAAAAATGCAAATTCAGTAATTCTACCAAAGTGATGGCAGTTTTGAACGCAACTATTCAAAATGGTTACCATGCGACAAAATCATCACTGGGCGTAATAAAAAACTGCTTTAATTTTTGCTAGTGCATCGATATGAAAATAACAAATAACGTAGAAAAAGAATTAGGACCTTTCCCCGTCGATGGATTCGCGTGAATATTCAATCAAACCAATCCACTTCCCCACCCCTTCCAACAAAATCCTTACGTAATTAATGGACGCTGCAGCAAATGATACCATTGATATTAACTCATTCTAGTTACAGAGATGAGTACCTGTCATTATTCTTATTTAAAATAGCATTATTTTCATTATCATTTTTGTGATTAATATTTTTAAAATCTATGTAAATATTACTGGCAAGTTGACCGTGTGGACCTCAAGCGTCGCACCTTGCAATTTGGTTTAATAAGAAATCAGAAAATCTTTGGTTTTCGAAGATCGGGCAAAAATTTGCTGAGCTACAATGCACGCAAGCTCGAAAAACTCGTTTCGAGAAAAAAACATTTAAAAACAAATCGCCAAAATCTGAATATTTATGTGACCTATGTATTATTATGCATACACAGAGATACCAGAAAAAATACATATTTTTTTGTTTGTAGTACCTTCCCCATTAATCACAAAGTAAAATACATCCATAGAAAATCAGCTACATGGTCCCACCCAGCTTATCTGCGATCCCTTCATTCAACATGCCGTGCAGTATACTCTAGCTCGCTTGTTTTTTTCGTCTGGAATTCTAAGAAGGACTTCGAATGCCTTCCTATTGATCCGCGTGAATATTCAATCATAAATGGTTAAAGCCCTGACACCTAGTATCAGGTTTCCGGCTGCTTACAAGTATTTTTTTTTGGAAATGCCATTAGGCGTCGCACTTTCGGCGCACTCGGCTGTAAATTAGTTAAATCTAAGTAATATGTTTTGTGTACAAATATTTTTGCCCTACCCTTGAAGCATTACAGTTACCCATGAAATCTAATTTTTTCATCAATTTTTACATTTGATTTACAAGAAACAATAAACTCTTTGAACATGCAAACTTTGCGAATATTGGTTTATTCGGTAGTTAGTTGCAACTATTTGAGTGAGTGATTTTAGTAATGGTACGTTCAGGTGACATCGCACAAACAAATTTGCCCACTTATGTATATAATTTTAAAATCAATCGCAATATTTGAAGCAAACATAAGAAATGAAGTTTAATCAAATCTTTAAGCAAGTCGGTTTGTTATTACTTCGAACGAAAACCTCATTATTCATTAACAACCGCTAATTCTGCCACAATTTCGTTTTCATTTCACACAGCTCTAAGAAAATACCGCGGATTAGAGATTTCAGCCACATCTGATTGCTTCATCAGGACTGTCTTTCTAATCAACATGAAGCTCTAATTCCTTCTATTTATAAGGCACATCTAGACGGGAAATAAAGTCACCAACAATTAACTCGAAGGGAATTTATTCTTGGAATTAATTAGCCAACCAGAACAGTAATGGCAGCAAGGAAAAATCACCACTGAGACATGGCATGCGACGGAATGATGAATTAGATGGGGTAGTTCTAGGACGTGACAGGTACTGATCCGGTTACATTTGAAAACATTGAATAGCGTGGAGTTGATGAAAGAATTGCTCGTGATGAATTGGCATTAAGCTGTTAAGCGATGATGTTTCGTTTTCAGTCGATTGGAAGGAAAAGCAAAAAGTTTTATTAACAAAAATGATTTTTGAATTTACTTTATCATAAAATGTTAAACAATATAAAATCCAAAGGGGTGTTGAAGTAGACTTTCTCTATTTTTTATGAATAAATTTGTTAAATATTGAAATGAGCACAGAAATAAATTAAGCACTATTGCTTTATTTTCTCTCTAGTACTGCATTTTTGTAGCAGTTATTACAAACAAGCCGTGAGGTGCGACCCATGAGTTCCACACGGTCAACTTCCCAGTAATATCTAAAAATATATTAAAAATATTAAACACAATAATAATTATGGAAATAATTCTACTCCAAATAATAAAAATGTACTTCTCGTAAAAGTTATTGGAATGACTTAATATTAATCATAACATCTACGCGAGCGTCAATTGATTACGGAAGGATTTTGGTGCATTGGTTTGATTGATTATTCACGCGGATCAATCGGAGCGGGGACAGGTTACAAAGCAGTTTTTTCATTAAAGTTAAAACATGGTGCTGTGAAGACTGTTGAAAATCTTCTCAAATTTTGCAAATATTAATAAACTTTGATTGACTTTACAACAATGTCTTTAGAATAAGAGATTTAAGGTATTATGATTCGAATGAACCCTTTTTACATGGTGACTTTGAATGATTTTTTATTTTTAATTGTTTTTTTGTAATCATGAGAAAAGGTTTTGCTGGTTTCTCTACAAAAATTGATAAAATTTTATAAATTCTACAAATATTTATTATTACGATGTGCAAATCAGGTTAAAAACGAATTTTTTTATGAAAAAAACACCACTTTTCGAATTTTTTCTTAATAAATTAAAAAAATTCGCTTTATCGACTTTTCTAATATATAAAAACATCATTAAAATGATAATACGCGTCGATTGACACCCTAATTATGGAAATATTATATTTAGTTCTCGAGATATAATGAATGTCGTAAATGACCTTGAACGTTTAATGGTTTTTTATTTTTTATTTAATTTTTTTTTTGTAAACATGAAAAAAAATTTTGCTGCTTTTTTCACAAGAACTATTTGGAGTATTTAAATAATATAAACATTGATTACTTAGGTTTGAAAATTAGGTTCAAAATTTTGTGTTTTTGAAAAAAAACCCAATTTTTTGCACTTTTTTTAAAAAATTAAAAAACGGCTCCAAGAAATTTTCTAGAAACTTGACAGAAATACAAAAATGTCAATACGCGTCAATTGACACCTTGTACAAGGGAATCTTACGTTGGGTTCGCGAGATATAACGCATGACAGAAATGACCTTCAAACGGGCAAAACAGCAAACTTCCCCGACCGAAGTTTCCCAAAAACTAATCAGCTCTTAAGATTGCAAAGGCGCTTCGATTGACACCTTAACAAAGTCGATACAACTTTGTTTACGTGAATTATGTTCGTAGAAAAAAGTGTCCACGAACGTACAGACGTACGTACGTACACACACACATACATTTCCCTTTCTAAAAACACTTTTTATATACTCTATAGACCTCAAAACGTAAAGAAATGTTGAAAATTTCAATTTGGATTTTCGAGGCGATTACAAGAACTTCCCATATACTGGGAAGTTAACAATTTAGAATGTATATTGGCGACTAGGTTTTATGAAAAAATAGAGAGTGAAATCTTTAAAATTTTCTTTTGGAGAATATGTTCGGGAATTTATTACGACACGGAATGAACTATTTTAGTTTAGTTTGTCGTAAGCTAAGCGAAATTACTATTATTATTATTATTGGTCGCCAAGGGGATATCAAATCCATATCATAAATAAAAGGAGTCGGTGGCGCCACAATCTCAGAAGTATCTAAGCTTATTTCTGAATCTTACCAATGTGCTTTCTATTGCTTTCTTTTTATGCATTAAATCATACTTTTCATCGAAAAATATTATAAACTTTCTGGTATTTTAAGAACACTGAATAAAGACATCTTAGCATCTAATATACTTGTACTTCCTAAAGTGGAATGAGTCCACTGACCTGAAGCTTTAGCCATTTCAAACAGCCACCAGGATATCAGCGTCATATTTCAGATTACCAACCGCGAAATCGTAAACTACATAGTTTTTTTTTCACATTGTTTGAGAATAGTGCATTGCTTCAAGATACAAAATAACCAATATGATATGGCCGTTTGCCCATCATTATTATGCTATCGTGCAAATAGTATCACTATGTCCTGGCTGAAAGACACATACGATAATTGGTTCTAGATTTGAACTCTAGGAAACACAGATTGATGAATGTCAATTATTAAGTGATGAAATCAAAACTAGATTTGTAAACATGCAATTCCATGTATTGTGAAACTTATACATTAAGACGAATTCTTCAAGCAACTCATGATAATTATAATTTTCTTGGGGAAATTACCTAGCATGTAAGTGATACGTATAGACAAGGAGCGGAGCTGAAATGGGTTTCGCTGGAAATGAATGAGCAAGATGGAAGGCAATCGGAATACGTTTAGCTAGTGGATATTATTTTGGATTATTCTACCATTACAAAAAGATAAACATTGGAAATCCATATCAACATCTTTTTTGAATTCATTGCTTATAAAAACAAAAATTTATTTCCTTTACGTGTTCACTACAGTGTAATAGTTATACAAAAATGCTAAGCTTGTACAGCAGTATTTTTCTCCTTTGTGCATATGTATGAATATGCAGTCTTTAGAAGCATATTTACTGTTGGGGGCGAACTTATACATTCCATGAAATTTACTTTAAACTGTACTAGTTGGAAAACTTTATTCATTGTATCCAAAATGTACCCATTTCACAAAAATAGTTGCTACGTATTATTGAAAGATTATTATTTATACTTCATGTGTTTCTTCTAAAAACAGACATTCAGTTGTATGACAGTTTTTGATCATAGGTTTAAAATTTCGTTTATATGAACGAATTCGTCAAAAAGAATCACGAATTCTGAAAATTTCGGCCATAAAATGACCATAAAAAATTTATTTACAAAATTTCACAAGCCAACCTCACATCTCTCAATAACATAGTCGAAGGTTTAATCTATTTTCGATTTTTCTGTGCACATATATAATTTGCTGTAAGATTTTCAATTCTTCTTGGTAGTAGTAGAATATATATTATGTTCATGAGAAAGTGTATCTTAAATATACTTTTAGTTTTCTACAGTTTCATCATAAGAATAACAATAAAATAATTTTGAAATGAGGCACATATGCTGCCTGGAGTGAATTTTTTTTGTTAAAATAACTCGTTAGACCAATCTTAGTTTTTGGTTCAGCAAGAAGTCTTTTGTCTTCTGCATCCTTCGTATAGTCTTGCTCTTGCACCGCCAAACTATCATTTGTTTCATTCACTGCATAGCTCTCTTAATGGTGTAAAATTGACTTCAAAAGACACCTGTGAAAATCAATTAGTTCAGTTTTTCACCCATGAATAAAAGATGTTTTAATGTGACAGGATAATGGTTTTATCACGAAATTACAACCACAAATTTGCAATCAAAAACGGTATATATTCAGATTGATAAAATTATAGAAGACTTTTGAACTATTTTTTAAATCGTTGTTTGCTTAAAGTGCTTAAATGTAATGTAATGTAAATAAAAAAAGTAAAGTGTGCCTGGATTTTTTTAAAACTCATTTTTTTTAAGTTTATGCGTGATGCATTAATATATGCAGAAGAACTATTTATTCAATTTCATGTTTGTTAATTTTTCGTAAATATTAAACCAAACAAGATATGATCAAAAATTAAACCACCACTCGATTTAATTAAATTACAGACTAGATAGGTACTTAATTATTTGGAAAAAAAGATTTAACTCAAATTAATTTCTTTGGTTGCTGCTTCACTGAAACTCACTTATCCCAAATGCAATTAGATGATAGGATGATTAGGTAAGTACTTATTAAGCGAGCTCATCAAGAAAATCGGAAAAACGTACAATTTACGGATGAATGGATGAGTAGAGGACTGAAGGATGGGTGTATAGCTGGCAAGCATTCAGCCTGGCAAGTATGAGTGGCACCATTAGCAGCAACAACCGTGACGAAATTGACTGCTAAGAGATAAAAAGGAATGGATCGCAAACCATTAGTAAATTTACAGGAATCTAATCTCATTTGCTGGCGGTAGCTAAATAAATTTCATTGAGGGAGCTTTCATTCCCACAGGAGTCTGGCAACTTCAGTGACGTAATGAGTATTAATGGCACTTAGGTCGTTAGTGTCCCGTTTTGAATGGAAAACGGATAGGAATAGGAGTGGTCCTCAAATGCGGTAAGGTAAAATGAGGTCAGTAGACAATTTCTGTGTAGTTCTTACAATTTGTAAGTAGATGAAATGTGCACTTGTGTAAAGAGTGTAACTCGAAAGAGTCTTAAATAAACGTCAAATTGATCCGAATGTTATTTCGGAACTCACATTGACTTCAATGATAATTTTGCACCAAACAATGACATTCACACACTTAGTATTTATTGTGATGTGGCATCAATAGTTTAAATCGTATTTCATTATTGATCCCTTTACAAAATAAAAAAAGTGGCTTTACAATCTTTTATGTTGCTATTCACTTCTAACACTATTTCATTTTTTTTAATAAGTGATGCACATCTTAATTTGTAATAATCCAAAACCAGAATATGAAATATATTTTCTTGATCGACGAAATTGAAATTATACATTAAATTTATGGCAGCAATATGGCGGGCTCGTAATTTTGTTTGAAAAAAAAAAGGGTTTTTTCGTTAAAAATCAATGAAAAATGTTAAATTTAGTAAAAATAAGTGCAAGGAATTAGGTTTCTTTGAAAACAAAATGTTTTCCATGTGGTTTGCACTTTAAGTAATCTTTTTGTTCGTGTCGAAAAGTCATGAAGTTTCATGATCACAATAAAACACTCTTATGAATTCAATAAATCTTTAAAAATCAGTATGAATAACAGGTTGACAAAATCAATATTAAATGATTTCACTTATTATTATGGCGATATTGGGGTGATTATGAAAGCACATTAATATTTGTTTGATTTGCAAAGATTTTCAATAATTTGGGAACTGCCGTTTTTATTTTAACAGAAAAAACTGCCTAAAGCTAGAAAAAAGCTATTTTTTTCAATTCAGTAACCAAATACATACCATAGCTATATAAGATCATATATTTTAAACATTTCTTGCTAAACAAAACGTCATAGTTTATTATGATTTTAAAGCAAATTTATACCATAAACTAGTATTATTTATCATAAATAATTGGTTAGCACTTAATTTCACTTAATTTGACGTAGTTTAGTATCAGTAAATGTAGAATATCATTGCAATGACTTGGTACAATTTTCAATGAATTCAGGTCCGTTGTTTAATAACTTAAGCTAAATATAATTCCAAAAACATATGCATAGAAAACAATAAAGGATTAATATTTATAATGGTTAAAAGGATGTCCAATAATTATGTAAGAATTATTTGTGAAATTTTTGAGTTCGTTCATCGTGAGATTGCGTACAATTTCAAATATTTCCTCCCTTACCTTACGTAGAATGCAGAAACTAGTGAAGTAAATTTTTCAGTGCTTTGGGATATATGTTGATAATTGTTGGTAAAACTGTCAATGGCTTAACGATTAAACAAGGTTATATATAATTGCCATCATTTACATTCGCCGTCACCAATACTTTGAAACGAAAAAAAAACCATTCAGATGGTGGTATTAAATGCTGTTTAAGATCAACTGCAACATAGGCGGTGACTATAAGTTTTACAAGTATGCAATGTATACGCAGTTTTTGAAATTTTCTACCACCAATGGTTTCCTTGCGACAAAATCTAATTGAGTTGACGTAGAAACAAACATTACATTCATTAATACTTGAATTTCAATATCCACAGAATCTGCTCTTGCTGTTTTTTGTCGTTCAAGCGTCGATATGAAAATTGCCACTTACGTAAACAGGCTTTGCAGCACCTCTCCTCCGTCCACTTTGTGTAAGGATTCAATCAGATTCCCTTCCTATATGGACTTTACCTAGTGAATGATAATAATCACCCCTTTTTCTGTAGCAAATTCTTCTCGGTATTATTATCCATTTCTTAGTTTTTAATATAATGTTCAATATTTTTAATATTCATTCTACTGTTAAAATATTCATGTTGACCACAAGCATTGTACATCCTGGCATGTTAACTTTCCAGTATTTTGGAGGTTCTAGTTTTATTTTACTTGGCAGTTTGACTTCTGACTTCTGAAATAAATTGCTAGAAACAAATGAAACGCGCTTTGAAATCAAATGGTGATTAAGTTACCAGAATTCTGCTGGACACAATTTAAGCAACTGAAAATAATGCCAATTTCTGAAATTTGAAGTATTAGTGAGAAAATTTTAGATGGATTCAATCTGCTAGAGCTGACAGTGCACAAACATTTGTTATATTTTGTTGTTAAGCTGAAATTTCCACCTGCAATGTTTGTGTGTCCCTGTTTGACCTAATTATGTCATCAATTGTACTAGTTTTCAATTTCCCAGGCTAAGAATTCAATAGTCTAAGAGTTTCACCAGAAAAATTTTCCTTAATTTGATAGTTTATTTAGGCAACATTTTTTTTCATCATATCCATGAAAATTACCCTAAACGGAAATAGTTTTTGCAAGCAAGACGACCAAGCTGATAACGAGCACAAAAAACGTTGTTTTTCTTTCAAAATATTCACTATATTTATTTCATTGTTAATCCAATTTATACAGTGCAACTCTCCCTAAAGAATATCAACTCCATGGCAATGGCGAAGCAGTAGGCAACTAGCTTCTAAATGTTTTCACAAATAATGCAACTCAATTGTCGCAACTTTCAGAATACAGTTCCAGTTTATTGTCCGTTCTAGTCCCGGTTGAGTATCTGCTAAGCCGTGGAAATTTATTCTATTCCCATGGCTCATAAAACTTCTCGTCGTTTGACCTCAATTCTATTAGCCACGACTACACAAAATACATTTGCAAGTCTAACAAGAATAAGGTTACGGATTATGTAGAGCAGTTCTACGTATAAGAGATGTTAGTATTGAATGGTTGAAATAAACGAAGATCGTCGTGATGGTGACATGAACATTTTTAGCAACAATTGTCCTCCTGAAGATTTTTGCGTGGATATTAATATCAATTGCAACGCTTACGTAATGCATTGAATTTTCATTAATATACATATATGTTATAAGAATGTCGTTTATCCAAAAAATTATCAGCATTATGCAGCAAGATGTGAACCTTGAGGTCCAAATGAATAACTTCTTAGTAATATCTTAGCGAATTTGACAGGTCTCATTTGTTACGCGAGAAATTTAAAGCAAATTTTCGGTTTGCCTATCATAAAATGTATCCAAAAGCTATCGGTCAAAATCATCGACGATATTTGAATTGGGGCCAGAATTTAACCATAGGCTCCTTACATTCGAACTGATTGGCAGTACTAAACCTACGAAAGAAAATTTTTGTCGGAAATTTGTATCTTTTTCCGTTTCTTATTAACAGTTTTATGGATTTCGTATTTTTCATTCGCTTCATGCTGTGATACTTCTCCAGACTTAAATGCAATATGACATAATATCTCACGTTTATCGCTGTGTGGTTTCAACCAGGAAACAAGCCGCGAAGTGCGACCCTTGAGGTCCACACGTTCAACTTCCCAGTAATATCTAGATAAATATTAAAAATATTAAACACAATAATAATTTTGAAAATAGTACTACTTTAAATAATAATAATGAGAAGTATTCAAAGCAGTAACAGGAATGAGTTAATATTAATCATATCATCTACGGGAGCATCCATTGATTACGCAAGGCTTTTAGTGGATGAGTGATGATGATTGATTACCACAAATGCAAATTTGATTGAAATTTTGATGGTTTTTAAAATTTAAGCCGCTTATTTTTATGAAAAGACTGCAAAAACTAATAAAAATCTGCTCAAATTATCCAAACATTTTAAAACTTTGATTGACTTTACAACAAAGTCTTTAGAATAAAATATATAAAGTAATATCATTCGGAAGAACCCTTTTCATATGGTAACTTTGAATGATTTTTTTATTTTTAATTGAATTTTTTTCAGAGTCATGAAAAAAGTTTTGCTGGTTTCTCTTCAAAAACTGATAAGAATGTATAACTTTTATAAACATTTATTACTGTGTTGTGCAACTCAGGTTTCAAAAATATTTTTTATGAAAAAAACCCTTAGTTTTTGCATTTTCTTCTATTAAATTAAAACAACCGCTGAAACGGATTTTTATAATGTTAAAGTAATCAGAAGCATGTTAAAACACGTCGATTGACTCCATAATAATGCAAATATTATATCTGGTTCGTGAGATATAGTGAATGGAAGAAATGACCTTGAAGATCATGATGACTGTTAATGATTTTTAACTTCCCAGTATATGGGAAGTTCTTGTAATCGCCTCGAAAATCCAAATTGAAATTTTCAACATTTCTTTACGTTTTGAGGTCTTACGAGTATATTTTAAGTGTTTTTAGAAAGAAGTATGTATGTGTGTGTGTGTGTACGTACGTACGTCTGTACGTTCGTGGACACTTTTTTCTACGAGCATAACTCACGTAAACAAAGTCCGATCGACTTGGTTGAGGTGTCAATCGAAGCGTCTTTGCAATCTTAAGAGCTGATTAGTTTTTGGGATACTTCGGTCGGGGGAGTTTGCTGTTTTTCCCGTTTGAAGGTCATTTCTGTCATGCGTTATATCTCCCGAACCAAACATTTGCATGTTTAAAATGTCAATCGACGCGTATTAGCATTTTTGTCAATCTATCAAATTTTTTAAAAAATCGTTCGAGCCGTTTTTTAATTTAAAAAAAAGGCCAAAAAATTAAGGTTTTTCTTATAAACAATAAATTTTTAAGCTGATTTACGAAAGGCAGTTTACAATTTTTATAAAATTTATATACTTCAAGCAGTGCTTGTAAAAACAACATTAAAACTTTTTCTCATGATTACTTAAAAAATTAAATAAAAATTCAATAACAGGCATCATGATTTTCAAGGTCATTTGTGTCGTGCGTTATACATATCTCTCGAACTAAACATACGATTTGCATGGTTTGACTGTCAATCAACGCGTATTAACATTTGTGTGAATCTATCAAATTTTGAAAAAATACGTTGCAGCCGTTTTTTAATTTTTTAAAAAAAAGTTCAAAAATTGTGATTTTTTTCAAAACAATAAATTTTTAACCTTATTGTCAAGTCCAAGTAATCAATCTTTATATAATTTATATACTCCAAACAGTTTTTCCAAAAATGTCTTCAAATTTTTTTCTCATGACTACGAAAAAAATAAAATAAAAAAAAATCATTGACAGTCATTATGATCTTCAAGGTCATTTCTGTCATGCGTGATATCTCGCGAACCAAATATAAGATTTGCATCGTGCATGTGTAAATGAAAACATATTTTAATTTTTGTGAATCTGTCGAATTTTTAAAAAAATCGCCGGAGCCGCTTTTTTAATTTAAGAAGAAAAAAGTGCAAAAAATTAGGTTTTTTTCCTCATAAACAATAAATATTTAACCTGATTTGCGAAATGTACTAATCAATGTTTATAAAATTTATATACTCCAAACAATGTTTATAGAAACACCATCAAAACTTTTTCTCATGATTACAAAAAAAATTAAATGAAAAATAAAAAATCATTAAAAGTCATCATGATTTCCAAGGTCATTTTCATCATTCACTATATCTCACGAACCAGATATAATATTTGCATCATTATGGTGTCAGTTGACGTGTATGAAAATTTTTGTGAAGTTTTTAACATTATAAAAGTTCGTTTCAGCCGTTTTTTTAATTTAACCTCAAGGGACCTCAAGGGACCTCAAGGGTCGCACCTCGCGGCTTGTTTTTATTATTTTCGAACAATTACATTTTTCGAACAATAATATGTTGCCGACTTTTTTGAGAGGGAGGATGGGTCAGTTATTGATATACGAGTTATTCTACAACTTTTTCTGCAAAAACAGTATAGCCCCCTCAACAGCCAACTGAAAACAGATCCGCCTTGGTCACTAGTGCCAGGAAAGAAATTTCAGTCGATATGCATATATTTGAAATGGCAAACTCATCGAAACAAGGCGCGAGATTTATCAAAAACTAATGTGTGAGTGTCTTCTTGTAATTTGATTTCTTTTTTTATATATTAATATTTAGTATTTTCGTGATCAATTTGAAGGGGCACATCAAAAGCTTTTTTTATATGACTGGTTTTTTTCATATTAATGCTTGAAAGATTAAAGGGTGGTAGCGAAAATGTTGGCGAAATTGAGATTTAAGGGCTACTGAATGTAGCTTTTGTTTCTACACCTGTTGAACCAGATTTTGTCTCGTGATGGCCATTTTGAATAGTTGCGTCCGAAATTTCCACGACATTGAGTCTGTATTATTTCACGCTTTTATGGGATAAATAATCATTACTTTTTTTGAGGTTGACGCAGGAAAGCATTGAATGTGCTGTGAATATTCACTTTCTAATTAGGTATATACAATATCGTTTTCTTATGTATTAAGGTCGCCCTAAATTGTGCCTAGTGTGAAAAGCAATCAGTGGATTAATGCACAAAATATGATAGTAGCCAAAATACACAATTTTTTTAAAGATTCCTCGAAGCAATAGAGTTTGCAGTAAAAGGAAATTGATATCCGTCAACCAAGCAAAAATTTAAAGCAGATATTAATCGGTTTTACTACTTGGCTTGGTCCTTATTTCAATTGATTTGAGCACTGTTTTGGAGCTATAATTCCTTCATTTTAACTTTGTATGCAACTTAGAAATGATGAAAATATACAGCTTTGTTGACCTATGTTTGTATTTCTTAGAACAAAAAATTATTTTGCATTTAAATATTTTTTTCAGCCATTAATGAAAAGCTGATGGATTTCATTTCAACATAAAATTTGGGACCAATTTGATTGCAACTGACTATACATCAAATTATAAGTTCAAAAACTACATTTGCCAAAACAACTTCATCTATGTTATTTCGAACAAATTTAGAATTTGTCTCAAATTCTGATAGGTGGGAAGCTAATCGTCGTATTTTGAAAATAGTTCCCTGTTTTGAGGCAAACAAATAAAATAGGGATAAAAATTCATTTTACAAAATTTCAAAAGTTTTTCGTAGTCAATGCAAGCAGCTTAGATCAGATATGCTTGCACTTTTTACTCTTCCAACCCTTAAAGATCATATATGCTATATGTATTGTAAATGGATATTGTTTTAGCGAAAGTTTTACCGGAAAAATCACAAATATATTCGAATATCAATCGAATTGTAGGAAATTGTATTTTATGCGCAAGCAACGATTTGAAATCCTTCTAAACCTAGATTTTGATTGAGTCGAGCTAAATTATAGTTATGAGTTTTACTTTGACGTTGATTTACATTGAATAGATTATTTAAATAATCATTTGGGAGGTAAATGTTTTCATCACTAAAATTTATCCTGGTGTCTTATCAACTGTGACCAACTTACTTTTTAATCGTTTTCCAAAATTATTCTTGTGGTGGTTGTAACCTTCCCCTTCATTTAAATATAAGTTTGGAACTTGCCTTCTTAGATTCTATTTTTTTCTTAAGTTGAGAATGAGATACAGTTTAACCACTTGAATTGTTACTTGTAACGTATTAGGTATCTAAATATATTAGGAAGATATAGGTTCTTTTGTTCTAATATTTAATATAGAAAATTTGCTTGAAACTAAAAGTGAGACAGCCATTGTTAAATAGAATCAGAATCTTTAGATATTGTTTCGCACAAACTATTTCGCTTTCCGGCAGAATGTTTATTGCTATTTTTATTCGTTCAATAATTAATTTCTCATTTACAGTGCTGATTGGTTCATTGAAATTAATATGATGTATTGTGTTCCAAATAGATTAGTGATGGAAGTGATTGGCAAAACCACATTTCAACTGTTAGCATATTAAGGCATATTGCTTGAACTCAATGTATGCACTATTGCATTCAGAGAACAAACAACAGATAACATCTTCAATAGGTTGACGCAATCAATTACCTGGAATGAGCTCTCTGTTAGTCAACTGTGAAAGCAAATCATTGTATTGCAATATACATTTATTAAAAGAGCTTTCACATCAATGAAACACCAAGAACTTTCTATTGTTCCTCCCTTAAATTTTACATATTTGACAGTCATAATAAACTTTAAAAAAAACAATGATCGTTTATTTACCTAATAATCTATATTTGCATGGCAAATTTCAGTTCTAATGATTGAAAACTTAGCTAAAAATTACTCTTGGGACCCCTTAAAGTGCTCAAGGTTACATTTTTAGGGATATTGATGTAGTTGAATATGCCCTGATTGCCTATTTCCATAGTCAAAACTATTGGGCTCAAAAAATCGTACAAAGTTTAATTTAGGGGACTAGTCAACCATTATAGAATTTCTTTGTCATCTTTTTTTAAAAAAGTTTTGAAAAATAAATCGGTTTTGCTTGCAAAGCGATTCAATTTCCAAATGTTGAATAATTCCCATGCCTTGTAGAGTCAATTGACTTCTCTATTCGCGTTTATATTAGTGAATTTTACAATTATTCAAAATTTTATTGGTAAAAACAATCAACTGAGACCAACGGTTATAGGAAACAATTTTAGTGATGCTATTTCAGTCTTATTTTCTGGTATCAACGGTATGTCACTTCATCGCTTAATCAATTGATGGAAGTTTAACTTTTGCCATCAATTTTTCATTCAATATGATATGAAAATTATCTCGATTAAAATTAATTTTATCAATTTTAATCGAATAATCTAAATCAAAGCAAGTATTCAGTTTTTTGTATTTGTCCGGCAATTCGGATTTGTCGGCTTGAGCGGAATACTACCAAACCGCAAACATTTCTGTATCTTTATCTTCTTGTACTTCTCACACTCATGAGTTTTCCTGCTTTTTGCGACAGATTTTTGTTCTCAGCACCTCTCGCGTTTCAATTTTCCATCATCAACTCCATACACAGTTATACCATAAACGCCATACGCATGAAAAAGATTCCGTTATAAATGAAATGCGGAATTGGTTTTCCCTAAACGAAGCATTTGCGACAAAATTATTAACTTCCCAGTAGATGGGAAGTTCTTGTAATCGCCTCGAAAATCGGAATTGAAATTTTCAACATTTCATTTACGTTTTGAGGTCTATAGAGTGTATATAAAGTGTTTTTAGAAAGGGAGATGTATGTGTGTGTGAACGGACGTACGTACGTACGTACCTGATTTACGAAAGACAGTATTCAATTTTTATAAAATTTATATACTTTAAGCAGTGCTTGGAAAAACATCATCAAAACTTTTTCTCATGATAACAAGAAACATTAAACAAGCCGCGAGGTGCGACCCTTGAGGTCCACACGGTCAACTTCCCAGTAATATCTACATAAACATCAACAACATTACAACAATGAGAGATATTCATAGCAGTAACAGGAATGAGTTAATATGAATCATATCTTCTACGGGAGGGTCCATTGGTTACGTAAGGCTTTTGGTCGATGAGGACAGATTGAATATTCACGCGGATCAATCGGTGGGGTGCCTTTTTGGTATTGAAAATTTTTGTTGGTTTTAATAATTTAAGCATTTTTTTTAAATAAAAGACTATAAAAACTATTTAAAATCTGCTCAAATTATGCAAATATTTTAAAACTTTGATTAAATTTACAACAATTTTTTAGAATGAAAAAAATAAAGTAAAAGCAATCGTATGAACCCTCTTTAAATGGTAACTTTGAATGATTTTTTATTTTTCATTTAGTTTTTTTTTATCATCAAGGAAGAAAATTTTGCCGGTTTCTCTTTAAAACCTGATAAGAATGTATACATTTTATAAACAGGTATTACTGTGCTGTGAAAATCAGGTTAAAATATATTTTTTATAAAAAAACTATAATTTTTTGCATTTTCTTCTATTAAATTAAAAAAAAGCTGAAACGAGTTTTTATAATGTTAAAAACTTCACAAAAATATTAATACACGTCAACGGACACCTTAATGATGCAAATATTATATCTGGTTCGTGAGATATAGTGAATGATAAAAATGACCTTGAAAATTATGATGACTTTTAATAATTTTTTATTTTTAATTGAATTTTTTACGTTATCATGAGAAAAAGCTTTGATGTTTTTTCTACACAAATTGTTTGGAGTATATAAATTTTATAAACATTGTCTACTAAATTACGCAAATCAGGTTAAAAATTTATTGTTTATGAAAAAAACCCTAATTTTTTGCACTTTTTTTTCTTAAATTAAAAAACGGCTACAACGAATTTTTTAAAAATTTGATATATTCACACAAATGTCAATACGCGTCGACTGACACCTCTATCATGCAAATCGTATGTTTGGTTCGCGAGATATAATGCATGACAGAAATGACCTTCAAATTGTCAAAACAGCAAACCCCCCCGACCGAAGTATCCCAAAAACTAATCAGCTCTTAAGATTGCAAAGACGCTTCGATTGACACTTTAACGAAGTCGATACAACTTTGTTTACGTCAGTTATGCTCGTAGAAAAAAGTGTCCACGAACGTACGTACGTACGTACGTACGTACGTACGTACGTACACACACACACACACACACACATCTCCCTTTCTAAAAACACTTTATATATACTCTATAGACCTCAAAACGTAAAGAAATGTTGAAAATTTCAATTTCGATTTTCGAGGCGATTACAAGAACTTCCCATATACTGGGAAGTTAAAAAAAAATAAAATATTATTAACAGTCATTATGATCTTCAAGGTCATTTATTCCATTCACTATATCTCACTAACCAGATATAGCATTTGCATCAATAAGGGGTCAATCGACGTGTTTTTGAATCTCTTTGATTATTTTAACATTATAAAGATCCGTTTCAGCGGTTTTTTAATTTAATAGAAAAAAATGAGGAAACTTAGGGTTATTTTTTTAACCTGATTTGCACAACACAGCGATGAATGTTTATAAAATTTATACATTCCTATCAGTTTTTGAACAAAAACCAGCAAACTTTTTTCCATGATTCTGAAAAAAAATTCAATTAAAAATAAAAAAAACATTTAAAGTTACCATATGAAAAGGGTTCTTCCGAATGATATTACCTTTTATCATTTATTCTAAAGACTTTGTTGTAAAATCAATCAAAGTTTTAAAATGTTTGGATGATTTGAGCAGATTTTTAATAGTTTTTGCAGCCTTTTAATTAAAATAAGCGGCTTAAATTTTGAAAACCATCAAAATTTTAATCAAGTTTGTATTTGTGCTCCCGTAGATGATATGATTAATATTAACTCATTCGTGTTACTGCTATGAATACCTTTCATTATTATTATTTAAAATTTTTATTTAAAGTAGTATTATTTTCAAAATTATTATTGTGTTTAATATTTTTAATGTTTATCTAGATATTACTGGGAAGTTGACCGTGTGGACCTCAAGGGTCGCACTTCGCGGCTTGTTAAAATTTATTTGCTATAGTTTCAATAACAAAAACTTGCTTTTCAGTTCAGAGCCAAATCAACTGACATGTGAAATGTATACTTGAATGAAAAGAAAATTTTAGAATACAAAAGCAATACAAGAGGAAACAAAATTTTTAAATGAGGGACTGAGGGAAACGGAAACACTTAATGGTGCAGACATAAACCGGCAATTCCTAACGAAAGATCCCTGGAACAACTTATCCGGTGATCAGTCTAAACGGCTTTTAATAATTTTTCAATTTGTTTATATTCGAGACTCTATGCATTATTTTATTCCTTTAATCAATCTATTTTCAGAAGTGTAAATTTGATTTTAAAATTTGAACAAGCCGCGAAGTGCGACCCTTGAGGTCCACACGGTCAACTTCCCAGTTATATCTAGATAAACATTAAAAATATTAAACAAAATAATAATTTTAAAAATATTACTACACTGTGGAGCTCAAATTGAAAAAACAATTATGAAAACGTTTTTCGGTGGAAGAAGGTTGAATAGTCCATTATCTTAGCCACGTTTGCTGGGTCAAATCACAATTGCCATTTAAATTTAAAATGAGCATAAAAGCCAACATGTCTCATTTCATTAGTTCAAAAAGGCAATTTTAAATATTTGTAATGCATCCTGAATTGGTTTTAGATGCCGTTTCATTATTCATTATTACTTCCGTAATGGCACGTTAAGTTGTGTAAATCGGCTGCAATCGTTTCGTGTTTGTGTGAGTAACACGGAAGACGTACCAAAAACTGCATTCAACCTTTATTGCGCACCATATTCGTGGTAGGTCTTAAAAAAGACGTGAGAAGATCAAGCCATTATACGAGCTGTTAACATTGTTGAGAGGCTTGAATAAAATATCGTATAGCATCAGAACAGATACGAATGTAAAGTAACAAGTCAATCAAGTAAAAATCTCTTCATAAATAGAGTCATTGAAAGATTGATTTCCTTACTCGTGTATTCGCTTTGCATTCAAAGTCGAGAATATTGTGTTTGCAAAGTGCGAAAGTTCATTTAAAGAGTAGCATGTAAGTCCCCATCGGAAAAAAATAGCTCAACAGAATGTGATGGAAACGAAAATAACTGGCTTGTTAAGTTGATGGAATTAGGAAGATTTTGTTTGGTATTTGATGCCAAGTAGATGCCATTTTACTTGAAAAATAGCTTGATGAACAAACATGAATCTCAATCAAATGAAAAATGAAAACTTTAGCTGATCACATGTAGTTTAGAATATCCACAAAGCTATATGTTTGAAACTGTATACCTGTGATAATTTGATATCATCAGATTTTTCGATAATGAGAATATTTCAAATTGTTTTCGAAACACCATAAATGGTCTCTACAATATATATGATCCTTCTAACAAAAGCAACAAGTAAACTCGGGATAATAAACCAGGTAGTTGAATTAAACATAAAAGTAACCAGATTAATAGGTATGTTTTAATCTGAGTTCTCTATATAATGACTAGACCTCGGCAGGCTCATTGAGATATAACAAGGAGATGGGCTCGCCACTAAAAATCAAGCTCAGGAGTGATGAAAACCATTTGGATTTACTAATAAAGCTTACTTTACTGTCAAAATTTATGTTTGCTACTGATGTGAAATTATGAACAGAGCATTTTTCTAGCTGGATTTTAAAGGGTAAAATATCGTCCCTGCCGGAAGAAGGGCTGAAAAAGTTGAACGCTCAACGTAAGTGCCTCTCATTTACAAGTAGTGTTTTTGACTGGACGCTCAAGTGTCTATAAATATTGACGATATTTATCGCGTCTTCACTTACTACTATTCATTAGGACAGCAAGGATCTCGAAACTAGAGTTTGTTCATGTTTCATATGCGTTTTTTACAGTTTCTAGGTGATTTCGTAAAAATTCTTCACACACCTCTGACATTTTTAGAGTTTTTCATTTCAACAAAAAAGTTCTTTCATGAAATACGTTTCAATTTTCTTATGGAATTTTTCAATTTCTTTCATTTCAGCTTGTAAGGGAACTGGTTATTGAACACTTTGGTCTGATCGTATTGTATGTATATTTTATTGTTACAATGAAGGTAGATTTTGGGGTCTCAACAGTCCTTTCCAAGTTCTGTTGGCATTTTTTCTTGGAAGGTAATACGGTTTCTTTTTGTTAGTAAAATATTGATTTGATAAATGGCTTCCAACCAGATGAAGTGCAAACAAAAAACACGTAAAGTTTAATTGCTCAAGAGTTAAGCGTACAACCACAACGTAGTCATTTATATTTAGAAAGGAAATATTGCCATTCATTTTAGACTACGTACGTCTTCTCCAAGCCAACTTACTTTCAATTCGAGCAAATTTGAAAACAAATTACTATTACAAAATTTCTTTGTTTACCGTTAGGACCATAGGTTCAGTTTTTATTCTTGTCAATTTCAATTTGCTGCTTAATACGCAATGCAAAATATTAAAAACGAAATATAATGGTAATTTGTTTTAAATTTGAACTTCTGGTGCTCAATCTGGAATACAAGTGCTAGTTTTTTTAGAACGTAGCTCACTTGCAAAATGATATATCACGATTTTTTCCTTAAATTTAGCAGTAGTGAATTTCCACTACCTTAAATTTCGGGATCACATCAAAACTGGAAGTTGTGTTAATATGAGAGGCCCAAAAATACTCCAAAATGATGATATACAGAATGTTTTTCTTTCAACATTCCTTCCTCAGGTTTTTGTTGTGTACTGAATTCAGAATCTTTTCCCCAGTCAATATGCTTGGATGGATCTCATTTTGTGTTTTTTTTCAAAAGCGTGTGCCTTTTTATGTTTTTTATAAAATGTCCTATAAGATTTAAAAATATCTTCATCGCATTTGGTTCTTAAGTTCTTCGGTAAAGCAATCTCATTTGTATATCATCACGAAAAGCAATATAATTTGGCTTATTATCTCATTGCAGTTTCTGTTAAATTCCTACTGGTTCAAACAATCAAAACAAAACTAGGTTACAATAGTATTTATCTAAAATATTTAATTTAAACTAAAATGTTTTACTTTTTTTCGTAGAAATGTTTTTGTTTTTCAAAACTTTTGGGGAATTTTCATAAATTTAACAATATTTGTTTCCATAGAGTTATTTGTTAATTAAAAAAAAAGATAAATTATTTTTTACAGATCTAAAGCATTTTTGATAACTGGGCTTATGCAGTTTAAATTAATCAAAGATACTAAGATTGAATTTATGTTTGATACTTTCTTTCTTTTCAACAACAGAAAACAAATTTTTTCACATCATGCAAATTTCGTTTTCCAGTAAAATAAAAACAAAATTAACGATAATAAATGAATGAGTGATAATTAAAAATTTGTAAACTTCTCAAATTAAGTAAATAGGATCCGCTTATGAAATTTATTTGCTCGTAGCAAAAACTTTAATTCATTTCTCACTTTGTACTTACGTTGGATGATGGAAAGCAACTGTATTTGTTATCGTATAATGAAATATAAATTCAGATTCTCAAACATAATCACAACCGATATGAGGACTTGAATTTAGAAAAACCGATCAAAACGGCGTAAAAATGTTTCTTCGAATTTATCAAACCTTTGAATATCGTACTGGCAATTTTATGAGAAAATTGACTCACCTATTCAAAGTTGCAAATATCTATCTTATTTCCCACGAGTGCTAAGATCAATCTTTAAAAGGCGATGAGAAATAGAACTATGTATATGACTACCAAAGGATATCGTGGAAACCATCAAGAGAAACTTATGCTCCTGGGCACGTATTGCAATTTGCATTTAAACATTGCGAAGTACTTTGAGCTAGTACAAAACTCTATATTGGAGTGTATGAAGTCATGGTGATAATGGAAGTGTCGTGAGTGCTAAAACTTTTTCATCATCTACTTTTTGCTAAGTCAGCAAAGTGAAATGCAAGGACTAATTCATCCTATTCATGTACTTTTACCACATTGAAGGTGTATGTTGTAATTGAACTCACTAGAGCTGTAAATTTTAAGCATTTATCATCAGTATACATAATTATGTTCTGTATCTAATTGTATAGAAGGAAATAGTGAAAGTTTCAGGGTCAGCACTGTCTCATTTTGCTTACGGTCAAAAAATGATTTAATTTACATGTTTTTTTATTTGATCATTATTATATGGGTTGCGTATTTTGATCGATTTTTTTAAAAACAAAAACAGTCAATTCTTCTCATCTGTCCAAGATTTTCGTCAGGAAATTTTTCACATTCATTAGATGCTCACTTACTATTTTTGCAAAGTCTACTGTCATGTTAATTCACGCTTTGGATAGGTACTATTTTTACGACTACTATTACTAACATATAAATCTCAACATTTAAGAGATGTTAGTTGTATTCCATGTTCTGTAGAAATACTGCCATGTCTCAAAACTTTCAAATGAAGAAAGTTTTTGAAGGCAGAAAAATCTTGACGATGGATTTTCGTCAATTGATACCTTGTCTCTGTAAATCAATTGACAACTAAAATATTCAAAATTATCTACGTTTGTACAAATGCACCAGCTGGTAGTTTAATCATTTCGTTGTTGCCAAAAAATGAACAGTCGTGTACTCTCAGAAATATGAATGTGTCTTTTTTAAATAAAATTAAAAACAAGCCGCGAAGTGCGACCCTTGAGGTCCACACGGTCAACTTCCCAGTAATATCTAGATAAACATTAAAAATATTAAACACAATAATAATTTTGAAAATACTACTACTTTAAATAATAATAATGAAAGGTATTCATAGCAGTAACAGGAATGAGTTAATATTAATCATATCATCTACGAGAGCATCCACTGATTACGTAAGGCTTTTGCTGGATGGATGATGATGGTTGATTACCACAAATGCAAATTTGATTCAAATTTTGATGGTTTTCAAAATTTAAGCCGCTTTTTTTAATTAAACGATTGCAAAAACTATTAAAAATCTGCTCAAATTATCCAAACATTTTAAAACTTTGATTGACTTCACTACAAAGTCTTAAGAATAAAAGATATAAGGTAATATCAATCGGAAAAACCCCTTTCATATGGTAACTTTGAATGATTTTTTTATTTTTAATTGAATTTTTTTCAGAATCATGAAAAATGTTTTGCTGGTTTCTCTTCAAAAACTGATACGAATGTATAAATTTTATAAACATTTATTACTGTGTTGTGCAAATCAGGTTAAAAAATATCTTTTATGAAAAATAACCCTAAGTTTTCGCAATTTCTTCTATTAAATAAAAAAACCGCTGAAACGGATTTTTATAATGTTAAAATAATCTAAGAGATTTTAAAACACGTCGATTGGCATCTCAATGATGCAAATATTATATCTGGCTCGTGAGATAAAGTGAATGGAAGAAATGATTTTGAAGATCATGATGACTGTTGATGAATTTTCTTTTTTGATTTAATGTTTCTTGTTTTCATGAGAAAAAGTTTTGATGATGTTTTTTCAAGCATTGCTTGAAGTATATAAATTTTATAAAAATTGATTACTGTTTTCCGTAAATCAGGCTAAACATTTATTGTTTATAAAAAACATAATGTTTTGCACTCTTTTTTGAAAACGGCTCGAACGTTTTTTTCTTCGAAATTTGACAGATAAACAAAAATGTTAATATGCTTCGATTGACATCTTAACCATGCAAATCGGATGTTTTTTTTTGCGAGATATAACGCATGACAGAAATGACCTTCAAAGGGGCAAAACAACAAACCCCGCCGACCGAAGTATCCGAAAAACTAATCAGCTCTTAAGATTGCAAAGACGCTTCGATTGATACCTTAACAAAGTCGATCGGACTTTGTTTACGTGAGTTATGCACGTAGAAAAAACTGTCCACGAACGTACGTACGTACGCACACACACACACATACATCTCCCTTTCTAAAAACACTTTATTTATACTCTATAGACCTCAAAACGTAAAGATAAGTTGAAAATTTCAATTTCGATTTTTGAGGCGATTTCAAGAACTTCCCATATACTGGGAAGTTAACAAACATGGTAACGAAGTTTCAACGATTTAACCTGACCATGTGCTGGAAACTCTCATCGCTCATTGAATTTTTCTCCAAACAAATTTTCTAGAAACGAACAGCATGATAGCAAAAAATATCCAATGTTTTTTTTACATTTTACTTTTTGGTATCAAATTTTTACAATTGCTTCGTTATGCTATTTTGTCTATTCAGTTTTAAGTAACAATTGACGAGTAAAATTTCTAATAAAAACTGCGAAAAATTAAAGATCATTATCTTCCATTTAAAAAAAACCTTAGTTCAAGAAGCTGGAACTGTTACCCTCTAGAACTCTAGAAGTTTTCAAATCTATTCAATTTTTTATGGAGAGAAATAATCATTCGAAAATTGGCCATAACGGCTCGGTTGTGAAGAAGATTTTTTTTTGAAAATTTATCTTCAAAATTTAAAACCAGCAAATAATATGTCATCGATTATCTTTTATGTATTTTAATTTATACTTCTGTACTCGTCGTGCCCAATTTTCCGAGTGCTGGACGTATGTGAACCCTTTACGACAAATAGTTGGAATATTTGGTGTCCGCCCAATCATACTTCTAAAAAGCGAGACATAAGGCCAAATCAGGACATCTGACATAAATATGATTACCAAGAGTTCCTTTTGAATGAGATGAAAGAGAAATAGTACTATTTGGACATTATGTCTGTTTGTTATCGTAAAGGCCTACCACAGGAAGGCTTACTTACGAACCTCTAAGATAAAAGATGTGCTAACTTAACACAGTATATACAAAGGATGTTACTTTCCACCTGGAGTGGGTTAGGTTAGTTTATTGACGCCGCTTTGAAATCTTCTGTCAATTTATGCATCACGAATCCCCATAAACAATTGCAAGTCAAAAAACGAATATGTAGAAATTATTTCATAAAAAATGTTGAGCTTTAGAAACCTCACCAATAAATTGAAAAATTAAATTTCAAGTCAAACAATTTCATTTTTTCAAAAATAATTCTTCACTTTATTAATCATTCTTTTCATTTACAAGCGTTTGTTATTGTAAATTATGTTTTTTTACGTAAATTGTTTGCACATCATCGTGATTTCGAGTTCAGTTCTTTATTTGTTCCTTACTAACTACCATCATTTTCATATAAAACTTATATTCACTTATTGTACTGTGGAAAAAAATTCAAACACTCATAAATAAAATAAACAATAGAATTTGACCGATAAAAAGTTAATAAGAATAAAAAAACTGCAGCAAATTGAAAAGTTTCTATAATATGTAATCACAAACAAGATACGATTCTGTTTAAATAAAATATATGCAAATATAAAATCTTTACAAAGGTGTTAAAAAGATAAGTGATTTTTTCCAATTCTTAACATCTCAATCAATCTTTCAAAATTTGAACTCTTCTCTGATAATATAATATACTCACATCAACATTTATTATCAAATTTTATTGTATTGTATACTTTTTCAGAAAAATAGTTGCATTGCATGCATCTTCTTTTATGGTTTTTAAAGGCAAATAATACTGTCAATTAAGGGACAATTTACAAAATTTTTGAATCACGGAGGCCGTACATTTTTGAAAATAACATTTTTGAAGCATTTATGTAAATTCGATTCCAATATATTACTTCGGCTCATCTTGATTCCAGAAAACTTACGTTTTTTCTCATCAGCAGCATTACATCTTTAGATCAGAGTTGTTCCACATTATTTTTAACATTTTTTATTTTAGTTTATATGGCATAAAACTAAATGAACTCTATTTTAGCGCAAGAAATCAATAAATTTAGCATATAATACATACATACATATGTTGCAGGGTAATATTTCACTATCTATGTATAAATATTTTCTATTTATTGCTGTTGTCTAATTTATGATCCACTCTCATATCGTTATAGCTATGAAAGTACATTAGTTTGTTTATCTATAATTTATTTCTTGTTGAGACTTGAGGCTAATGAGTCTTTAGAAACCAGCTGCATCTTCAAAATATAAAACCGTCGGAAATAGGCGATTTGTTGGAAATACAACCATTTGATTGTCCTGAAAAAAGGTAAATAACATGTAATAAAATGTTGGTCAAATTTTAAAATAAGAGCAATGATTTCATTAAGCATGTCACAGCTCCAAGGTGATTTACATTTTTTCAACCAGTTCTAAGATATCGGAATTAGAGAGTCTGATGATGTGAAATACCCAAATCAGCAGCTTGTGGACAAAACTTTATAAATAACACTTTATGATAGGAATTTTTATTCTATCTTCAGAATATAACAATCATGTATTTTCAATGAGTTTTGGCATTTGACATTGACCCAAGTTTCGGGTATTTGTTCAATGATTCCAAAAATGATCTCAGATATTGCACAGCTAATTGGAACTATATTTTATTGCCATCAATACATTTAAAAAAGTCGTACTATTGTCCTATTAATCATGCAAGTCCCAAACTTAACAAATGGGCCGAGTGAACTGTAAAGTTTAATAGCGTAACATAAACATAGAGTACCGCCAGCGAATATACCCGCAAAACATGACGCCAAAGAGGCGAGGAAACTCAAAACAGTAGTTGAAAAACGTTCGAAAAACATGACATTGTCTGCAGAACTTATGGACATGGGGACATTTGTATGCATTTTCTTGAAGCTACTCGTGGAAATTAATCTCGAAAACACTTCACAAATTTCCACGAAATTGAAACACTATCTTCTATAATGTACTGCAAAATTAGATGAAGGGATGTCACTTTGATGACTTTGAATCGAATTAGACACATTTTACTTTAAAACTTCTTGTGAATAGACTGATAGACTTTTTTAGATATGGTTACTTCTACCACTTTCATAATTTATGTCGTCATTGCAGTTTTCTCGAACAGTTTTTCAATCAGAGTAAAGACACATTCACCACCTTTATAATATCACAGATTTGAAGAAAATCGAAAACTGCTCATACGAGTACAAAACAGAAGAAACTTGAAATACAGATTAATCGCTGTCACATTGAAGTAGCTCAGGTATTGCATTTTCGATTCCAATTAAGTGTTTTACAAATGAAATAGGTGATTTTCCATGTCAAATTGGTACTCTTCTAAACCAAATTAGAATTTTTGTCAAAGCAATTGGCATTCAGAAAGTGCCAATATGATTTAGAAAAGCACAAACTTCATTTATAAAACCCATTAATTGAAAGGAAAATGCTATAAATACACAATTGCATAGCGATTTGCAATAAAGTCATCTTCTCGCATTTTCCGTCAAATTTTCCAAATTACAAACCTTATGCATTAAAAATTTGCTGTTTATTTAATGCAGGAAATTAATCGCTAAAGTAAAATTGATCTTTATGCAAATCAAAATGATTTACATCAATGCTTAATTGATATGACAGGGAAGTCATGCAGGAGAAATTGTTAAAGCATTGAACTCATAATGAAGATTTAATTGTGAGAACCAGAATTATAGTAAATTTTTCCACATATAGTATATATACTCATCAAAATTTTGAACTAATTCAATTTCAAAAACTATTCAATAAAGTTATCAATAACTTCGAAAGTTAATAATTATTCATACCTTGAATATTTTTTCTTCATTTAACAGAAGCTCTAGTTATTCAAAGTTGAATGATTCTTCGCAATAGGAAAATTTAAATTGTTCTAATTTAATTAAAAATTGTATTAGAAAATCTGCTCGAATTGTTTGTTATTAATATTTTTTTATGAGATTTAGTACTATCGTATATTACGATTGAGTACATTGAATACATATTTAGCTATAGTTTTGATAGTCTAATAAAGGTTTGAGTGGCGATACTGATTGGATGCCTCATTCTATTTTAATACATTTGATAAATCCAATTTTTCCAGAAGTGAATGTAAATTTAGAAAACTGTCATTTTCACAAAAAAGGATTTTTATGCTTTATTTCGGAGTTTTCGTTTCTTTAAAAGTATAAATACAAATATAAAGAAGTCAACAAAAATGTCATCCATATTTATTCCACCATCATCCATTCAAATTCATAATGTCAAACAACACACCATTCACCTTTGTATCCTTCACCTTTTAGGCGTGAGCTGGCACTTGAAACCTCTTCTTCGCAAGGCGCTATTGTCGTCACGAATCCTTGATCTAGGCGGGATGACATTTATCTGTTAATAATATTAAATATTGATTACATTCAAACCTTGTTTTACAGTAGAAACGAGTCGAAGCATGCTTCGTGTAATTTGAGCCAGGCAACGTCCAAACACAATTGATTGGGGTAGGTGATTATATTTTCAGTCGTGGCATTTCAACACTCTCATTTCCACTATACAAACGGTTGGATGTTTTCACGATTTTCCTAGCTGTATTGATTGGCCATTCGTTGTGAAATCTATTCATGGGAACTTGTGGGAAGAGAGTCAAGTTTATAAATAGCAAGGACTGTAGGCTTAATATTAATCACCGAAATATTTTTTCCCCTGCCGGAAAACGAATTCTATCGTCTCTTTTATTCAACGCCTTTTTGATTAATACAATTTTAAGCTTTGCAGAAAATATGAGATTTTATTTATATTAATTTTCTCCTAGCAAGCTGCTCTTGCTTGTTGAACCTAATTCAAATTTCCCAGGCAAAACATATGAAAACGATACTTCTCACAAAATTACAAGTTGAGGCTCGGAATGAGAAACTCATTTTAAACGCTACAGGCAATTGTGACATCATTGGTTCTGAAGTTCACTTTGGCTTGTTCTATGATTAAATAAGGAGGAATGGAAGAAAAATAATGCCGCGAACGAGCTATCGAAGATTTCTTCCCAAATACTGGGCAGTTAATAAATAAAGTATTACAAAAGATGAGGGAGGATGTAATTGTAATCGTGCGAACCTTTAAAACCAAAACCAAAAAAACTACTAAGAGCTACAACTTTTAAATAGTTGAAATCTTTTAAGGCATATGATTTTCCAAAGTATTGATTACTATTGTTCTTGTATTATTACTTAATTTTACCGTCGAAAACTAATAAGCATATCTTATTAACTTCCCAGTATATGGGAAGTTCTTGTAATCGCCTCGAAAATCGAAATTGAAATTTTCAACTTTTCTTTACGTTTTGAGGTCTATAGAGTATATATAAAGTGTTTTTAGAAAGGGAGATGTATGTGTGTGTTTGTGTGTGTGTACGTACGTACGTACGTATGTACGTTCGTGGACACTTTTTTCTACGAGCATAACTCACGTAAACAAAGTCCGATTGACTTCGTTGAGTTGTCAATCGAAGCGTCTTTGCAATTTTAAGAGCTGATTAGTTTTTGGGATACTTCGGTAGGGGGGGTTCGCTGTTTTGCCCGTTTGAAGGTCATTTCTGTCAGGCGCTATATCTCGCGAACCAAACATACGATTTTTTCAAACAAGGTGTCAATCGACGCGTATTAACGTTTGTGTTATTCTATCAAATTTTTAAAAAAAGCCTTCGAGCGGTTTTCAAAATTTTTAGAAAAAAGTGCAAAAAATTAGGTTTTTTTTTCAAAAACAATAAATTTTTAACCTTATTGTCAAGTTTTAGTAATCTATGTTTATAAAATTTATCTACTCCAAACAGTGCTCGCAAAAAAATCATCAAAACTTTTTCTCATGATTACGTAAAAAAATAAATTAAAAATAAAAAATCTTTAAAAGTCATCATGATTTTCAAGGTCATTTTTATCATTCACTATATCTCACGAACCAGATATAATATTTGCATCATTAAGGTGTCAGTTGACGTGTATTAACATCTTTGTGAAGTTTTCAAGATTATAAAAATTCGGTTTAGCCGTTTTTTTAATTTAATAGAAGAAAATGCGAAAAATTATGGTTGTTTTCATAGAAAATATTTTTTAACCTGATTTGCACAGCACAGTGATCCAGTTTATAAAATTTATACATTCTCATTAGTTTTTGAAGAGACACCGGCAAAATGTTCTTCCATAATTATGAAAAAGCTAAATTAAAAATGAAAAATCATTCAAAGTTACCATGTAAAGAGGGTTCATACGAGTGCTATTACTTTATATCTTTTATTCTAAAAAAATTGTTGTAAATTCAATCAAAGTTTTAAGATATTTGCATAATTTGAGCAGATTTTTAATAGTTTTTATAGTCTTTTAATTAAAAAAAATTGCTTAAATTTTGAAAACCAACAAAAATTTTCAACACCAAAACGGCCCCCCCGATTGATCCGCGTGAATATTCAATCTGTCCTCATCGACCTTACATAATAAATGGACCCTCCCGTAGACGATATGATTCATATTAACTCATTCCTGTTACTATTACCTCTCATTGTTGTAATGTTGTTGATGTTTATGTAGATATTACTGGGAAGTTGACCGTGTGGACCTCAAGGGTCGCACCTCGCGGCTTGTTTTGAATTGTATCTTAAAACAACATGTAATATGCAGTAAAATTCGATGTCTGATTGTATATATAACATAAAAAATCTTACTAAAGATAAAGGAAGAAGAAACTGAAATCCAACGAACCCTTACAATTAATGAACTCCAAACATTTAACAAATGGTCATTTACATATTTAATGGACACTCCTTTATTCAATACACATATTTATTGTTTATTTTGTCTGTATGTGTGTTTTTTGGAGGTATAAGGAAACATATTTTGTTTTATTTGATGGAAACCTAAAACATCTGAATTCAAAAGGCAATGATTGGGAGAAGAGCAAATAAGATAAGTGAGTAGTAAGTGTAATTAGGTTATATCGTTTTCAACAACCTTTGTCATTATACACATTGTTTTTGTATAAATACTTTTCGTTCAAAGCGTGGATACCAAAAATGCAAATTTTAAAGAAAAAAATAGTTTATCCTTCAAATATAAATCAATTTTTCATTAATTAAAAAATATCGAAACGGTGTATTTTATTGAGAATCTGTTCTAATTATGCAGATTTTTTTGATAATTTTCCCTGGCGAATTCGTCCAGAACGATCCCTGAACATAGCTTATTGAAGTTTTCAATGTTTTAAAAACTAATACTTAAATAGTAAGCAATTCAATTGGCAATGTGTGAGACATACTTCCTAAAAATTCCAGTCAACCAGCTAAAAGCAAAATTTCAAATTCAGCAGAAGAACATCACTTAAAAAATTAACTGGCAGCCGTATCGCGTTTTAAATATTTTTTCTATGGATTTCAATAAAAAATATGAAACAATGGTAATGCATTTTAATCGTTTTCCTTCCAATCTCAAAAGCGCCGTATTGTAATTTTTCCCGCTCATTTTACATTTTCAATATTTCACTTGTGTAAATTTATCCAGCAAAGTGAGAAATAAATGTTAACCTTTCAGTCTGAAAATTTTTGTAACTGTTTTCCTTAAAGTATCAAAAATTGCAAACAGCCATTTGGATGATGAACAAATTATGATGAAGTCAAGATCGTTAAAAATCTCACAGGACATCAAAAAATTTAAATTTTTAAAAATTATCAAGAAAAAGTTTTAATTTTTTTGCTACACACTTTATGATATAATTTTCCATTACAGTTTAAATTGAAATATTTTCTAAAGTAAGTTTCAGATAATTTCTGGTTTACTTTAATACAATTTTTCCAGCCATTGTAACATCAACGTTTCGCGTAGTTGTGTCAACCATTTTCCTCCATTTCCTTCATTTGCAGAGCTTCTGAAAACTTCTCGTAAACTTCATTGTCCGAAAAGCTTAAAACATATGCTCCCCGAAAACACTTCGACTGGAAAAAAATTTTACTCACTGATTTTTGCCTTATTCACCATCATTCCATACTTACTTTCACTTCAACTTCGAAACTGATCATGTTCATTGCTGAAAACATCCTCATACTGCCAAAAAAAATTTTTTGCAAAAGTTGTTTCAATGTCGCCGCTTTCATACTTTTAAAGTGTTGCAACAAAGGCAACAAAACACCTAAGAATAATGACCACAGGCAGTATGGCAAAACAAAGCTAGCTTCTTGAAAATGATTTCTTTTCTTTTTGGATCACACTGTCCTGATAGGGTTGTATTGTCTGATTTTTTATAAATTTTTAAACGTCTTTTCAAAACATTGAATATTTTCTAGAAGTTTAACAATAAGAAAAGATTTTAACGGAACTTCAATTTTACGATAAAGGTATTTTTTTTTTTAAAAAGTTGCTTGTGCTGATGGCAGGGATTGTGTTTTAGGTAAATTGGCCTGGAAAGGACGCTTAGCTTCAAACTTCGTATGATTTGATTTGCGATAGCATCGTTTTCCAGTTTTTTCGGGGTAGATGAGGTGTTTGGCTGAAAAATATGCTTTCTTCGTGTTCAAACATTCTTTCTAGCTCTATGACATAACCTTTTCATATAGACTCTTATGTTTTCAACCACAGATAAAATGATTGCACACGGTACAATTAAAGTAGCTTGTTAAAAAACAAGGGCGATTCAAATAACAAAAGAATTAGCGAATAACAATTTGCTTTGGAAAACCATTGACAAAAAAGATAGTACGTTTAGAAACTTCGGAGAGAAATTCGATTTGATACCCACAAGAAAAACAATCAACATAAAATAAGAGAAACTCAATTTGAAAACCTGTTCAACATCAACTTCCATCACGTTTGACATTCGGCATGCTATAAAAAGTCATAGAAATTCCATTATAAAGAGTGCTTTTACATCACGAACTCTGGATCATTCTATCCATGAAAGTCTTTATCTTGTAGCTCTGCAATGAGAAAAAATGCTTTTTTCTGGCAACAGCACTGTTGTTCACTTACAATGATCCCTCCTGCGAACGAGTAAGGGACGAGTGTAGAATATGCTTCGTATCATATAAAGTTTTTTTCTAGACACTTGGACATCATATCACCATTATCGATACACCAACTCGCTTATTCACTAAGAACCAAGGATATATTTCTCGTTGGGTTTATAGATTTCATATCAGCACGGAGTGTCTTAAAAGTGCCACCATGCCTTTTTAGTACTCGTATGTATGCGTTGCCTTGTTCTGCTATATTGCCTTGACGAAATACAGAAATGTACGTTTCCAGACGTCGTTTTGAAGGTGCCAGCATGTGAAGCATACTAGTTATTTTAAAGGTATGTTGGTGCTTTCTCTGATTATTACATACTACATGAATGCCTCAGAAATTTTCTCGCTATCCGAAGTTATTTTCGACGGAAGAAGTGAAACGTGGTCGTCCTTTTCGTAATGTGTTAAGGAAAAGTATATTTGATGGATAGAATAAAGGCATGCAATAATATGATAATTTAGATTTCGTTCAGTCGTTTTTAGGTCAAACGGTTTTTGTGTGATAAATGTTGATGACTGTCTGGAATTTCGGTGATACAGATATGTATGAAAAGTGGAACGTGTGAAAAGTTTGAACGTGAATTTGACACGCAAAATACATTTCATAGACACAAAATAATATTTTCCAAAGAATCTTAAGCAGAAAAGTTCTCCGTTACTCAATCGTTGAAATACAAGCATGATAATCATTTGAGTAATAATGCAAACAATATGTCTTTTTTAATATTTTGGTTATTCGCTCTGAATCGTTTTTTTAAGCTAATGAATTTCGCAAAGATTTTGTTAAATATTTCACTTTGGGAGTATTAGGTGTGCCATCAAGTATATTCTACCTTCTATTTTTCAGCCTTCTTACTTAAAAATTGAAACTTTGACATGGCGTTTAGAATTTTTAGACCGTAAAAAAAATATAATACTTTGGAAGTGAAGAAGTCTTTTCAACTTACGATAGCATTCGTTCAAACATATTACCTATATATTGATGCCGTGGTTAGAATATTGAGAAGCAATTTTTTTCAGTGATAGTATATACTTTTTTCGTCGATATGACGGTTCATTTAGTCAAGTATTCTATGCAGATTGAAAAAATCACTAAATGCATATTTTTGCTGTAAAAAATGCATTGCGTGTAGAAACTATTCGTTTTCTTATTGAAACTGAGATCATGTGTCGTTGGGTCTATTTTGGAAAAGATGAAGTAGTATAAATTAATGCATCGTACTAAAAAAAGAAACTATTAACACTAAGTCCATACTTACAGACATCAGGCAAATCATTTTTCATTGAATTTTTGTATCTTAAGCTTTAAAAACAATGCAGTATGAGGCATTTTTCTATATGCCTTAAAATGTTTGACGACTTATACGAAAGTCTATAGTAAAAACTAGATACTGGTATTACTCTCTTTAACACACAAAATGCGGACAAGCAACTTCATGTATTTTGTTTCGATAGCAGCGACAGCAATTTTCACCATAAGCTAAGGCTTTTCCAGAGAGTAACGGAGAAAATAAGAGGAACATTGTTTTAGGGATTTTGTTGAAGCGTCCTTTAACAATTTTTGTTGAGGTTGGTTGTCATAAATATGACATTTTTGGAAGAAATGGAACTTATCTTTAGTTTTATTCCGCAGACCTTCTAGCAACACTGCCTTACAGCAAGCCAATACTTCAAATCAGCTGGAGAGGCAAATCACTTCATGAATGTTATTAGATCAAAATTTCGAGGAAATTAATAGACATACATCAAACTTCTCTAGCATAATTTCCAAAAAAATTAACAAAAAGTATCACTTCAAACCATTCGCAGATAGTGTTTGGTATTTTATCTGATTTAACTATCATAAAAGTTAAAATTTCTTTTACTTGAAATCTAGACTGATTTCAAAATTGAACAATTGTTGCTTGAAAACATTACTTCCAGGTTTCTTGATCCAACACCAACGGTTTTCCAATTTCCACTAGCTCGTCCAAAAATGCATCCACCTCATGCTTACACAGTATTCGCTAGCCTATTTTGCATTTCACAGCCTCCTAGATAGCCTGAGATTGAGGGCAGGATTAATGTTTTACATCTATACATTAATAATGATCGTCTACTCGTTCTACAATAAATCATGTTGAATTCGCAAGGATAAATTTTTGCCAATTTGGCTTTTTAGAGATCCTTACACTTTCATCAATTTTCGAATGATATTTACAAAAAAAGTATTATTTTTACCTTCGTTACAAAATTATCGGTGATAATCTAAAGACTTCGACTCATTTATAACTTCAAAAAATTGTCATGAATAACATTGAATGATAAGCATATTTATATAAAACCTTTAGTGTTCGCTCATTAAAATCATTCAAATTTTTCCAAATAAAAGAAGAAATTTTTCCTTAATTACTTCAGTTTTTATTTCACAGTCGGTTTAAAAGAATTAAATTTCAAAAAACCTGAAACTTTTTGAAAGTTTATTTCTGAAGAACTTATTTTTAGCATCCGTTTCTTAATACATGTTTCATTTTTTCGTAGATCAAAGTTCGTGTACATTAAAAAAAACAAATTATGGAAAACTCCTCAAGTTTTTTTGTGCAATTCTATGACAAAAGAAGACTGATTTTACATCAGTTAATTTCAGATTATTCTAGTTTCTTGAATACGAAAACATTGTAGAGATCTCATGGACTAGACTCCTTTTTCAAAATATAAGCTTAATATATTTTGAAAACAGAATAAAACAAGCCGTGAGGTGCGACCCTTGAGGTCCACACGTACAACTTCCAAGTAATATTTGCATAAATATTAAAAATATTAACCACAATAATGATTATGGAAATAATACTACTTTTAATAATAAAAATGTACCTCTCATAGAAGTTATTGGAATGACTTAATATTAATCGTAACATCTACGCGAGCGTCAATTGATTACGTAAAGATTTTCATAGATTGGTTTGATTTAATATTCACGTGGATCAATCGGAGGTGGGACAGGTTACAAAGCCTTTTCTACGTTATTTGTTATTTTCATATCGATGCTTCAAGGACAAAACAGCGCTAGCAAAAATGAATGCAGTTTTTGTTATTATGACAACTGAAGATATTTTGTCGCGTGAATAGAATAGTTGCGGTCAAAACTGCTAGCACTTCGGCATAATCACTGAATTTGTATTTTTTCACGATTTTAACATCAATGAAACGCATAATTATTTCTAATTTTCTGTTGATTTTGAGAAACATTGATTATGCAGTCAAAAATAGGTTCAATTGCATGTAAAAAGGAAAATATATGTATTACAAATGATGACGGAAGTAACTGAAATTTTACGAATACTAAAGAACAAAACTCCTAAAAACTACAATTTTTTATTTGATGAAAGCTTTTCGAAGCATATGATCTCAAAAAGTGTTGACTATAAAACATTTTACCATTCAAAACGGTGATTATCACAATTGCAAATTTGATTTGATTTGTATTGGTTTTCAAAATTTAAGCAGTTTTTTCTATTAAAGTCAAAACACGGTTCTGTGAAGACTATTAAAAATCTATGCAAATTATGCAAATAATAATAAAATTTGATTGACTTTACAGCAATGTCTTTAGAATAAGAGATTTAAGGTATAAAAATTCGTATGAACCCTTTTTATATGGTGACTTTGAATGATTTTTTTTTATTTTTAATTCAATTTGTTTTGAAATCATGAGAAAATATTTTGCAAGTCTCTACAGAAATTGATAAAAGTTTACAAATTTTATAAACATTTATTATTACGATGTTTATTTGATTAATTATTAATTATTTTTTTTATGAAAACACTAATTTTCAATATTTTTTTATTAAATGTAAAAATGGCTACAAAGATTCTTTTTGAATTTAAAAACATAATTAAAATGTTAATTCGCGTCGATTGACTTCCTAATTATGCAAAGATTATATTTGCTTCTCGAGATATAATGATTGACATAAATGACCATGAAGGACATGATGACTTTTAATGATTTTTTATTTTTAATTTAATTTTTTTGTAATCATGGAAAAAAAATTGGTGGTTTTTTACAAGTGTTTGGATTATATAAATTTTATAAATATTGATTACTGCGACTTGAAAATCAGTTTAAAAATTTGATGTTTTTGAAAAAAACTCCAATTTTTTGAACTTTTTGAAAAAAAAATTAAAAAACCGGTCCAACGATTTTTTTAAAAAATTTGATCACGAGAATATTAATACGCGCCGATTGACACCTTGATGAAGCAAATCGTACGTTTGGTTCGCGAGATATAGCGCATGACAGGGTTGACCTTCAAGAGGTGAAAACAGCAAACTCCCCCGACCGAAGTGTCCCAAAAACTAATCAACTCTTAAGATTGCAAAGACTCTTCGATTGACACCTTAACGAAGTCGATAAGACTTTGTTTACGTGAATTATGCTCGTAGAAATACTGTCAGCGAACGCACGTACGTACGTACATACACACACACACATACTTCTTTCTAAAATCACTTAAAATATACTCGTAAGACCTCACAACGTAAAGATGTGTTGAAAATTTCAATTTCGATTTTCGAGGCGATTACAAGAACTTCCCATATACTGGGAAGTTAAAAATGAATGTAAAACATTACAATACCTTTGTTTTTTAATGACAATGTAAGCAATCATGAGTAGAATCAATGATTCTAAAACATTATTTTGGCAGTATGATCTACTGTATATTCTGTGAAAATAATTGAGTACACCATAGTTTTTCCTTCGTCCTTTGAAACTTGCCGCAATTATTTATTATCATGGTATAATTATTCTGCTTGTTATCAACTGTAATCAACCAGGTTGTTTGAGTTTCTATTCAAATGACAAACGACAAAGGTATTTTAAAACTCAAATTAGCGTCTAGTATATAACAATATTATTTTCTCTGGAGTTTCAATTCTTTATAATCCATAGTTCCGTTATTTATATTCAGAACTCATATGAAAAAAGGATATGAGTGAACTGATCATTCTTATTAGCCCAATAAAAAATCATCACTTTCATAACTTGACCCATTGAATAAAGTTGCTGAGTGAACAAAATTTTTTAGAAAACGATTCTGATATTATTACTCAAATCTCGTTGATTGATCCAACAAGACTAATGCAAATTTCTTTCCATTATGCGGGGACACACATTTAAAAAAAATTTGCGTTACCTTTGAAAAGCAGTCACAATATATGTAAAATATTTCTGCAGTCTACGAAATCATATTTGAAATATTGGATTCCTACTGTTCAATATAATGTTTTTGTAACGCCAAGCTTAAAGCAATGTTTTTTTTTCAGTCTCAAAGCACGAGACTCGGGTGATTTCTGCGATAAATTGAAAACCTGGCATCAGTTTTTCAAATCTTTTTATTAATAATGTTGGGTTGCATTATTATGAGCGTCCAATATTCCAGCATTATCAAAGGAAAGTTTGATGAGGTCGTGAATTTCGGTACAAACAGTTTGGCACAATAGCTGATAGAATATCCCATATCCTCTTATAATATTCAAATTTGTTTACAAGAAGTTGCATACTAAATTTGGTAATATTTCTCAATAAATATGTTCTAATGGTACAAAAAATAAATGATAAAAAGCACATCTACTTTATAAATTAGTTTTGGGATTCAAGATATTGAAACTTTACAAAAATCTCTCGCTTCTTGTATTATTTTTGAAAAATTCAATGAATTCACACTGGATCCTAAACGGAAAAGGGTTTTTGAAAATCAAGGATCACATTTTTGCAACGAATATGAGTTTTTGAGCTTTAAATATTTTGATGTTACCCAGGCATTGAAATGCTTCCATTTGCTTTCGATTATTGTATGTACAAACATTTTGAGAAGCAAATGTAGATCAAAACTCATCAGCAATAATTTTTTACTTATTCAAGTGCAAGCTCTTTCAAGGTTACAAAATTTGTCAGATTCAAGAAATTTATTTTTGGAAAATACAAAATCGTTCTGAATATAATCGAAAAATTTTATATCTTGTTCCTAATTATCTAGTTGTTGAAACATTTATTTAAGCTAAATTGTTGCAGCTCTTTTCAATAAAAATTGTGCAGCCAAATGAAAAAAAACATATGCCAGGAATAAAGCCATTTATTCGCTACAATAAAATATTATATTCTTGGACTGCTTGTAATTGGACCGAAAGCTCGAATTTAAATTTTCTACATATCTTGCCGGTTGAAGGTCATTGCAGAATATATAAGGTGTTTTTGGAAATAATTCCGTTTTTGTGTTTCTATGTGTATGTCCATACGTACGTGCGTGCTTTGTTCAATGATGAAAGTACAGGTTCAGTCGAAGCATATTCACAATTACACGGGCATTCATATGGGCACCTTTATTTTGGTTTGACACATCCATTCATTTTTCATATATCAATAAAAAAACACAGCACTACGTTTTCCCCCCCAAAAAAAAACATTTTTCCACACACAATTAATGCTGTTAAAAATCAGATGCTTACAGTGTTTCTCATGAATGCAAAAAAAATACAAAAACCATAGATCATTAATAGTCTCTATGAGTAAGGGGTTGATACGAATAATATTAATTTATTCACTTGTTCCTATGACGTTTTTGTAGTGTCAATGAAAGCATTTGACCATTTGTGTAGTTTGAACAGATTTTCAATAGTTGTGATACTACAATTTCTATCGTAATAAAAAGTGTTCGAAATGTATAAAATAATACAAATTTTTCCAAGCAAATTTGCATTTGTTGGAGTTAATTTTGCATTTTAACGGGTTTTTTAAACAGAAAATTGAAGATAATCGTGATTGAAAAACACATACATCTATCAGTCTTGCTTTATTTCAACAGATAGCATCAGTTTTATGGTTTGATGCGCTTTACAACAGAATCAGTGCAGGTTTTTTAAATTTACTAAAAAAATATGCCAAAAAATTTAAATTTTTTTTAAAAAATAGTTTTTATGTCAAATTTGGATTGCTGTCAAGCAATTCTTAATAACATCATATGTTTACAGTTTTGTAATTATTATTATTATTATTGTGCTTGATATTTTTAATATTTATGTAAATGCAAAAGAAAAGGTGTTCGTTTGAACCACACCGTCTAACTTGTCAGTTTATTATCAGGTAAACATGCTCTTTCTGACGAAGATTTTATAATATCTGATGTATTCGCAAGCGAACCTTCGCATGGGTTTATACCAGTAGCGTACCCAGGATTTTGATAAGGGGGGGGGGTTATATTTTTGAAGTCTTGACTAGGTACGTTTGCTAGTTGTGCATTGTAGATATGAAGATATAATTATGTAATCATACTATTTCACCGGTCAAAGTTGGAGTCCTCCAAAAATAATTCTGGCAGACTTTAGCCCGATCGCATGTCTGGTTTCATTTACTTGAATCATTCATGATATTTTCATTCAAATTATAAAATTATGCGCTTGATGTGTGAAAGAATCTACATTGTATTTGTAGACTTCCTTGGAACCGTAAAGTGTATATGCATGTTTGCAAGTACATATATTGAAAAGCCTTCAATACCTACAGGCTAGAAAAGAAAGCAAATAATGAAGTAAATGCCGTGGGAAAGTGAAACTGTCACTAAGGACAGACAGAGTATTATCGTAATCAGGACTGGCTAAGCTTGTTTGCAGCCCATGCAGGGAAGCAACTCTGCGCTCTCAAGTAAATTTGTCGTCATTTCCACGTAACGCATGAGGTAGACTTTTTGTACGCGTTTTTTTTAATGAGGTGTCCCCAATAGGCCTAATCTTCAGATTACAAATCATATGACAAAATAAAAGCAATCCAATTTTTAAGGGTTCTGATCAAAGATAGAAAGAAACATTCAAAAATATAACTGTTGCTACTAAGATATGTGTTCGAATTAAATAAATTACACTTTTCTGGAATTTTACTTTGAAAACTTTCAATCAGGTGACCATATTCTAATGTTCCTACCAACTTTTTATCTATATATAAAATTGCTAGGCTTCATACAATAATTAAAAGATAACGGTACACACGGATCCAATTTGTGCAAACTATGCCCGTATCACCCCTAGGTGAGATCTCTAAAGCACCATAGGCCGTAAATTTTACTGTGAAATAGATGAAAGATCTAATTGGGAAGAGATACTGAATCTCACTCAACTCCCACGTTCCAGAGTGTCTCAGCGAATAATTGTTAAAGTGGGTGACTTAGTGGTTAACGCTAGTTGAAGGCTCCTTGTCGACAAATAGTTTCCGGGAATGAGATTTGATGCCGCACTATCATTTCACTCAGCTGTGAATGAGAACCTGAATCAAATCAGGGTAATAATCATGGGTGAGCGTGTTCCTGACCACTTCACATCCTAATATTCTATTGGTCAAGTAAATGAAATAACTCTTGTATTGCCTGCAGGCCCAATTTTGGCGGTTGCGCCATCGATTATTATTTTTAACCAACCTCTTCCCAGGTAATGACGAGGCCTTATGTAAATATGCTTGAGATGTATAATTCATAACATTCGAATCTTCGAATTTTCTAAATTTACGCGACGTGATCAAAGTTTTAAAATGCCGATAATGATACAAACTTAGTATTCAAAACTCATTTAAAGTAACGGTGAGAAACAGTGTAAAATGGGATTCAAATTTTATGTCCAAGCATAAAACAGAACCCTTCGCCGGATAAAATTATAGTGAAATATCTAAACGACGATTTTTTTTTCATTAGCTCATTTAACACTTCTTCTGTAGATGGAGTGAGATCTCTATGAATATTTAGAAGTGCCAATCCATTTAGCCGTTCATTGCTGGTGGAATTTCGCAAGTATGTTTTTAGTCGTCGTAATGTTGAAAATGATCGTTCGTTTGAACACGTAGATACTGGGAAAACAGCCAATATTTCTAGCAGTTTCGATATATTCGGCAAAATGTTTGAATTACACATGCTTAACCCATCTATGACCGCTTTTGGGCGGTTTACTATTTCAAGATGCCCTATCTCTCTGTACCATAGAGTCAACTCAGCATTCAATTCTTCTTCAGGGGGGGGGGTTTGAACCCGTAAACCCCCCCCCCCTTGGGTACGCCACTGGTTTATACTATTGAGTATGGGGCTATGCGCGAAGTAACAAGGATATGCATTTCAGGATTAAATACGGCCTCAGGTATACGAGTCAATCGAAATATCAGCGTTCTCACTTGTTGCTTAGTAAAAGATTAGTAAATCTATGTATGTCTCACAATAGTAATGAAAAATCTCATTAGCCGAAATATTTCATAGCATGTTTTCATTTTTGCTTTTTTTTATTGCCAGAGCAGAAAGATGAAAAAAATGGCTAGTCGGCAAGACCTAAGGAATAAAGCCAAGAAAGAATCGCGAGGACAGCTTTGACAAACACAGGGAGCTGTTAGAATGTTTTAAATTTGAAGACGTGGTGGTTTAACCGAGATGCATGGAGACAGTTGAATTTGAATGCCAATGCCCAATTTTCGCTACATACATATAGAGATAATGATGATAATATTCATTTTCAGCAACTATCATCATTTTCACGACGAAAAACTTTTAAATATAAATCCTTTAATTTTCGAAATCAACTACTAAAGAATTGAAATTTCATTTGTTGGTGCATCCTTTCTTTCCAGTTTACATTTCAGTTCATTTTTATTCAACGAAAATTCACTAAATCAAAACTTTTTCCAGAGCTAAAATCTGCAATCTGAGCGTGCTATCGATAAGACGAACTTGTCAATTGAAACCTTATATCCGTGGAAAAAACAAGCGTAATTTTTATTTTTTAGCTTATAATTTAAGCATTCGTTTCATTTAAAGAAAAGTACATTTTTAAACTTAAAATAACTTTGCCTATGAGTTTCTATTGGCACTCCTGATATTGGCGATTAGCCTTGAGGGTTAAATTCATTTCGAAAAATGTGGTCTCAGTGCGACCTTTGAGGCCCACACGACTAACTTCCCAGTGGGGTGAATAAAATGCTATAATTTTCTTTTATTATTAATAACTATTATTAATAATTAATATTATTAAACATTATTATTTAAAATTAATATAATTACTTTTATTATTTTTAACTTCCCAGTATATGGGAAGTTCTTGTAATCGCCTCGAAAATCGAAATTGAAATTTTCAACATTTCTTTACGTTTTAAGGTCTATAGAGTATATTTTAAGTGTTTTTAGAAAGAAGTATGTATGTGTGTGTGTGTGTGTACGTACGTACGTGCGTTCGTGGACAGTTTTTTCTACGAGCATAACTCACGTAAACAAAGTCGTATCGACTTCGTTGAGGTGTCAATCGAAGCGTCTTTGCAATCTTAAGAGCTGATTAGTTTTTGGGACACTTCGGTCGGGGGTTTGCTGGTTTGCCCGTTTGAAGGTCATTTCTGTCATGCGTTATATCTCCGGAACGACAAATACGATTTGCAAAGTTAAGGTGTCAATCGACGCGTATTAATATTTGTGTGATCCTATCAAGTTTTTAAAAAAATCGTTTGAACGGTTTTTTAATTTATTGAAAAAAAGTGCTAAAAAATAGGTTTTTTTCCATAAACAATGAGTTTTTAACCTGATTTGCAGCACGCAGTAATAAATGTATACAAAGTTTATATACTCCTAACAGTTTTTGTAAGAAAATCAGCAAAACTTTTTTTCATGACTACGTAAAAAATGAAATTAAAAATAAAAAATCATTAAAAGTTATCATGATTTTCAAGGTCATTTTTATCATCCACTATATCTCACGAACCATATATGATGTTTGCATCATTGAGGTGTCATTCAACGTGCATTAATTTTTTTTGTTTTCAACTTTAGAAACAGTCCTTTCCGCCGTTTTTCCATTTAATAGAAGAAAATGGGAAAATTAGAGTTTTTTTCATAAAAAATAAATTTTTACCCTGATTTGCACAGCTCAGTAATAAATGTTTATATAATTTATACATTCCTAATAGTTTTCGAAGAAAAACTAGCCAACTTATTTTGTATGATCCAAAAAAACCTAAAACACGGCTCGTGACAAAACACAAATTCAATGATTATGCCGAAGTCATGGCAATTTTGAACAAAATTATTTAAAATGGACACCTCGCAAGAAAACCTCTTCAGTGGGCGTAATAACAAAAATGCATTTGCTAGCGCTCTTTTGTCCTTCAAGCATCGATGTTAAAATAACAAATAACGTAAAAAAGGCTTTATAGCCCGCCCGCTCCGATTTATCCGCGTAAATAGTCAATCAAAACAATCCACCCCGCATCCAATAAAAGCATTACGTAATCAATGAACGCTACAGTAGATGATATGATTGATACTAGCTCATTTCAATTACGATTACGAGTACCTCATTAGTACATTATTATTATTTAAAGTAGTATTATTTCCATAAATATTTTTGTGTTCAATATTTTGAATATTCATGTAGATATTACTGGAAAGTTGACCGTGTGGACCTCAAGGGTCGCACCTCGCGGCTTGTTATCAATTTTTTATCCAACCATAAAAGATTTGGTAGAGGAATACATCTCCACCACCTGGTCATCCTCTACCAAAGCCTCGGCAACCTCGTCTCCTTCGTCCTCGTCTTCCTTCTTGTCCTCCTTTTCGTCCTCAACCACGTTCTCCATCTCGGCCTCGGAATCCACAACTATTATTGAGGGTTTTTAATTATTATTTACAATAATCATTCGTTATTAAGAATGTTTGATCGTTACTGAATAATTATAATTGACTTTATATATACAATAACTAATATTATTTGACTGTTATTAACAATATGAAATTATTTGTAACAATATCCAATTATTAACTGCATTAGCGTCTCTACTCCCATTCACCCAAACCTGATAATATAAGTTTCGAATTTTATAAATTAATCTTTATTTTTTTTGAAATAACATTTTTTACAAATTTGATCACAATTTTGCTGAAACTCACAATAATAACAACATTACTATGAAGGTATTTGGTATCTGCACGAATTATTAGTGCGTATCAACAGTTTAAAAATAATCAATTTGTAGTCGTTTTTTCAGTTTTTTCGTCCTAAATAAAAAATGGCTTAACTGATTTTGCTGAAAAGTCATTCAGTTCTATGTCACGTAATTACGCGACGTTTAAAACCGATCTCACATCAATCCGATCTTTGGTTCTCGAGATAATCGAGACGAAAAATAATTCCGAACGCACATACGCACATACGCACATACACACATACGTACATACACACTCACAGACATCTCTCTAAAAACGATGGATTTGGATTCTAGAGACCGTAAAACGTGGAGATATGTCAAAATTTGGGATTCGCAAAATCGACCCCATTACAATAACTTCCCATAGGGAACTGGGAAGTTAATAAAAGAACAATTTTCAGGATTCAGCAGCACAATTTTTTTTACATTCAGCAGCACATATCTTCATTAATTCACAGACTGGAACATACAAGTTCTCATCTAATCAACGGGTTTTTCTTTTCAAATTTGGAAGACATGGACAGAATCATATGTGAATATTGAGTTGAACTATAAAGTATAAAGTCAAATATACGATGGCTTTTTAGTATTTTTTGTTTATATTTACAGGCTCAAAAAGCATTATCGAAATTTACTATAACTGAAACATTGATTGAAAATAAAGCATCCTAAAAATATTCGTTTTAAGGAAACTTCAAATTCCTCACGTATTTTAGTTGCTCATTTCAGTAGAAATTCTGCAACATTCTAAATATTGATCAAATAAATAAGATGCTTTTGTTTCACTGGTACAAAGCAAAGTCCAAAAATTGCCGCATCCTCAATTGTAAAAGAAAATATTAAGTCTGACAACAGAAACAGTTTCCACGTGTTTTCTGTATTGCTGACCATCTCCAGCAGAAGATTTAATTCTAACCAAACGGATCAAACATTTGAAGAGATTAAAAAAAGCACACTTGTTTGCTTTGTGGAAATAGGTATTTCGCATATTCAAAAATGTTCACAGTAAACACCGTTTAATATCCTTTTCCACTCATTGTATGACACAAACACATGTGATTTGATTTGAAACATAGTTTTCAACCAATCTAATATCTTATTTAAGGAATGTGTGTGCAACATTATAAAACTACTGAAAACACATTTGATGACACACTAAACTTCAAACTTATTCGACAATAAGTGGAAAGCCAGTTATTTTCATAATAAAAACAGGACAAGAATCTTGTCAAAACAAGCAGAGCTTTATATGAATATATGACACAGAAAACGTAACAGATAAAAATGTTTTGTCTAGGAAACGATGATTCGGAAAAAAACACACACTATTTAAGATATATAAAGTTATCCTGTCAATAGGGTAAAAATGTACTAACAATTTTACTTCGATACAGTGCCAGAACTTGTATTATTATATTATCCTTTAGATGAGAATGACCTACAAACTTCGTACTAGTTGTGTTGAACACGAATCAGGCTTTTTTCAAAACTGAGGGTTATCGACACCAAGATAAATCGAACACTGATTCCGTCAACTTAAACGGTCTTTATTTTACAGACCGTACTTTCCGGGAAACTTCATTCATTCCTCGGGGGAAAATATTTCTGTTTTTTCAACAGCAGTCGTCATCTTTTTATTATACCAAAGCATTCCAACGTAAGGGGTTTTCTTTTCATTCAAGTAAGTCTTAGTATGGGGAAATTTATTTGATTTGGTCGAAATTTAAGGAGAATAAAATTTCATCAAAAAAATCATCGCAAGAAGTATGCCTCGTCTTTGTTGAATATTACAGCTTTATTCATGTTGAAACTTTCAAGTTTTAAGGACATTAAGCATACTTACATGGTATGTTTCATTAACTACATACTTCAATAAACAGCTTTCACCAGGATGAATGAATTGTTACGAAAGTGTTCTATTGAACATCGAGGAACGTTGCCCTCAAAATAACAAAAACACGCTGCTTTTAACTTTTGAACAAACAAATTTATCCGAACCAAATTGAAAATCCTGCAAATCCGGTAAGGAAACACAGCAAACTTTTTATTAAGACACTCAAATACATTTGAAAAGCAAACACGCACGTTTGTTGGGGCGCTATCAGGTTTACCTTCTTGCTTTGTTATTCTTCTTTGAGTTTTCAAAAGATTTTTTATTGCTGTAACAAAATTCCTGGAAATATTTTTATCGGAAGAAGGGATGTTTGAGATAATCGCTTTAGAGAGAAAGACAAGCGCACTTAGTGAACCGGAAATCGGGACTGAAGTATAATTTACTAACATTGACCAAAGAAACGATTTCTGACCAAAGTATAAAGTGAAAACTTTTCATTATGAATGATAAAAGTGACTTTTTAGCAATGATTTCACCGTCAAACAAAAGACAATATTTTTAGTCTATTAAATATTAAAAGTATGCATTTTTACAGAAACTGTGCTAAATATTTTCACTCCATGGAAAAAATTACAAAATTATTAAAGAGGATAAGAATTTCCTAAAGGCATATTTTACTTTACCTTTAAACTCAAAATGATGTATTGGCAAGTAACGTTTTCTGTAGGAAAAATATTATATATAACCAATGTCGCGTTTCTGGCAAAATAAGAAAATTGTATTACCAATTTTAGAATGTATCAAATGAATTTTCTTTAAATACAAGACACTTTTTGAAGGTATGAAATCACTCAAATGAACTAGAATTGCATAAAAGTTTTTTATTTTTGATAAAAAATTGTTGAAAAAAATTTATGATGAAAATGAGACTCTCTTATATTTTTAACTTGACCTTAACTAAAAATCTTATTTGCGAAAACTATTTTAATAAAAATCAACCGGAACAGTACTAAAATTGAGAATGGCGATGGATACAATTGTTGGATAGCCATCAGAATAATTGTTACATTACATGAGAATACAACAAGCCGCGAAGTGCGACCCTTGAGGTCCACACGGTCAACTTCCCAGTAATATCTAGATAAACATTCAAAATATTAAACACAATAATAATATTGAAAAAAATACTACTTTAAATAATAATAATGAAAGGTATTCAAACCAGTAACAGGAATGAGTTAATATTAATCATATCATCTACGGGAGCATCCACTGATTACGTAAGGCTTTTGGTGGATGGGTGATGATGATTGATTACCACAAATGCAAATATTGATGGTTTTCAAATTTTGAGCCGCTTTTTTTGATTAAAAGACTGCAAAAACTATTAAAAATCTGCTCAAATTATCCAAACATTTTGAAACTTTGATTGACTTTACAACATAGTCTTTAGAATAAAAGATATAAGGTAATATCAATCGGAAGAACCCCTTTCATATGGTAACTTTGAAGGATTTTTTATTTTTAATTTAATTTTTTTTCAGAATCATAAAAAATTTGTAATGGTTTCTCATCAAAAACTGATAGGAATGTATAAATTTTATAAACATTTATTACTGTTTTGTGCAAATCAGGCTAAAAAAATATTTTTTATGGAAAAAAACCCTAAGTTTTCTCATTTTTTTCTATTAAATTAAAAAAACCGCTGAAACGGATCTTGATAATGTTAAAATAATCAAAGACATTTTAAAACACGTCGATTGACACCTTAATGATGCAAATATTCTATCTGGTTCGTGAGATATAGTGAATAAAAAAATGGCCTTGAAGGTCATGATGACTGTTAATGATTTTTTATTTTTCATTTAATTTTTTTCGTGTTCATGACAAAAAGTTTTGATGATGTTTTTAGAAACATTGCCTGGAGTATATAAATGTTATAAACATCGATTACAAAATTTAGCGAATCAGGTTAAAAATTTATTGTATATGAAAAAAACCTAATTTTTTGCACTTTTTTCCCTTAAATTAAAAAACGGCTGATATTTTTTTTCCAAAATTTGATTGATTTACAAAAATAATAATACGCTTCGATTGACACCTCAACGATGCAAATCATTTGTTTGGTTCGCGAGATATAGCGCATGACAGAAATGACCTTGAAGATCATGATCCCTGTTAATGATTTTTTATTTTTTATTTAATTTTTTACATCATCATGAGAAAAAGTTTTGATGTTGTTTTTACAAACATTGCTTGAAATATACAAATTTTATAAAAATTGAATACTGTCTTTCGTAAATCAGGTTAAAAATTTATTGTTTATAAAAAAACCCTAATTTTTTGCACTTTTTTTTGAATTAAAAAACGGAACCAACGATTTTTTCGAAAATTTGATAGAATCACAAAAAATGCTAATACGCGTCGATTGACACCTTAATCATGCAAATCGTATATTTGGTTCGCGAGATATAACGTATGACAGAAATGACCTTCAAAGAGGCGAAACAGCAACCCCCCCCCCCCCCCCGACCGAAGTATCCCAAAAACTAATCAGCTCTAGAAATTGCAAAGAAGCTTCGATTGACACCTCAACGAAGTCGAAACAACTTTGTTTACGTGAGTTATGCTCGTAGAAAAAAGTGTCCACGAACGTACGTACGTACGTACGTACACACACACACACACACACACACATCTCCCTTTCTAAAAACACTTTATATATACTCTATAGACCTCAAAACGTAAAGAAATGTTGAAAATTTCAATTTCGATTTTCGAGGCGATTACAAGAACTTCCCATATACTGGGAAGTTAAAAATCACGTATTATTTTGACGCATTTGCATATAAAATTATTCAAACTTTATCTGGAATTGTCGCTCAAGTACTATTTTCCAAATTCATGAAAATCCAGTAAATGGTTGGAAATTATGAATCACAACTAACATCATAGTATCAGTATGTAGGTTTCTCGTAATCAGTGTTTTAAAGTATTCGAGGCTTTAATCATTATTCCATTGCACGTCAATCTACTCGTATAGCAAACTTCAAAAAAAGAAATTAAATCAAAAAAAATGATACTCTTCACAACTTCATCGAAATGATACCGGTACTTTCAAGGATACTTCGTTAGCATAGAAAGTTTTTGTAATTGTCACGAAAATTTAAATTTAAATTTTCGACATATTTGTACGTTTTAAGGTCTTTCAATAAAATTTTACATGTTTTGGAAAGAAGTCTGTTTATATGCAAATGTACGCACGTATGTACATAGGAGCATGCGTGATAAATTTTTTCTACGAAGATAACTCTCTAAAGAAAAGTCAAATTGACTTCGTTGACGTGTCCATCGAAGGACATTTGCAATGGTATGACTTGATTAGATTTTGCTTAGATTCGGTTAAGCCACTGTTTGTTTTGACACATATAAGGCTATATCTGTGATGCACCATATCTCTCAAACTAAACATTGTAATAACATTCATATTAGGGTTTTCGAACCTCCGTTTCTAGTTGACAAACTGGGCAGGAGATTGTCGACTAGAAATGGAGGTTCGAAAACCCTAATATGTATGGAATTTGCAATGTGTGCATAATATACGAAACTTGACAGTCGTTATACTTCGCGGATACAAATAATAAATATAGTTGAAGTAAAATGAGCTTAATCCATCAATAAGCCTAACTGTGGTCGTGCTGCCTGGTGGCGGATGGTAAATGACAGCACCTGAAGAGGATGACGTCCATCACCCCAAAACCACACTTCCCATTGTGATAACGTGGCAAAGGTGTCAATCAAAGCGCAGTCACATTTGTATGATGCGATTAAATTTTAAATGCATTCAGTATATTCGCTTTTATACTTCACAGAAAAAATTCAAACATGCCATGAGTTGCGATCCTTGAGACCCACACAAACAACTTGCTAGTAATACTCTACAAATATATTATAAAGAAAATCAAAAATAACAATTTAAAACCGAAAATGCAATTGAAAGATTCCAGTAAACGAAATGAGTCTGAGTTTTAAAATAACTATTTTTTTAATACGCAAAAACTAAATTGTTTGCTTAATGAGTTAACTTAAGCAGCAACTAAACCAATTTTAATTTTTAATTACAAAGGATTTTATGCAGCATTTTATTTCATTAAAAATTTGTAGACAGCAGTGCATATTATTTGAAGTTTATTTTTGGCAAGTCTTTTCATTGAATTAAAAAAAATCTTTGTGAAATTATTTGAAAATTTAATGGACTCATTGAAATTCTGAGACGCTTCTATTGAAACCTCAACAAGGTTTTGTTCATGAGGTATGTATGATGCGTGTCAGCAATGCTTTGAATGTGTGAAAACAAAAAAAAACATGTGCTGAACTGAATCTTAAACGCTTCGATAAGCACCTCAACCAATTCGATGCGAATTTACTTTCGGAAAATAACATTCTTGAAAGAAATGACCCAAACGTATGAGCACACAAGCATATTTCCTTCTAGAAATACTTCTAAATTACTCCATTTATGTTAAAACGTGATATGTTGAACATTTCGCTTTAAATTTTTAGACCAATTACAAAAAATTTATAATCTCTTCCCAGTTTTGTAAAGAAACTAGCAAATTTTGTTCAACGATGACAAAAAAATTAAATTAAAAAAAAATTAGTAATTTTTAGTAGTTTTATTCTTTAGTGTTCGAAAGATTTCAATTACTACCTCCAACATCATTTTTAATACATTTTACTTTTTAAAATGCAATTAAACCAAATATTTACTGCATATTCAATGTTTTAGAAGACCAACCAAAAATAAGAAAAAATACAAATTCTGTGATTTCGCCGAAGTCATGCCAATTTTGAACAAAACTAGTCAAAATGGGCACCACGCGAGAAAATCTCTTTAATGGGCGTAATAACGAAAACATGCATTCATTTTTGCTAGCACTTTTTTGTCCTTCAAGCATCGATATGAAAATAGCAAATAACGTAGAAAAGCCTTTGTAACCTTTCCCCCTCCGATGGATCCGCGTGAATATTCAATCAAACCAATTTAATCTCCTTCTCCCAATCCTACAAAATCCTTGCGTAATCAATGGACGCTCCCGTAGATGATACGATTGATATATATTATATATTATTCTTATTTAAAATATCATTATTTTCATTATTATTTTTGTGATTAATATTTTTAATATCTATGCAAATATTACTGGGAAGTTAACCGTGTGGACCTCAAGGGTCTTACCTCGTGGCTTGTTTGTTATGCTTGTTAACTTCCCAGTATACGGGAAGTTCTTGTAATCGCCTCGAAAATCGAAATTGAAATTTTCAACATTTCTTTACGTTATGAGGTCTATAGAGTATATATAAAGTGTTTTTAGAAAGGGAGATTTATGTGTGTGTATGTACGTACGTACGTACGTATGAACGTTCGTGGACACTTTTTTCTACGACGATAACTCACGTAAACAAAGTCGTATCGACTTCGTTAAGGTTTCAATCGAAGCGTCTTTTTAATCTTGAAAGCTGATTAGTTTTTGGAAAACTTCGGTTGGGGGGGTTTGCTGTTTTGCCCGTTTGAAGGTCATTTCTGTCATGTGCTATATCTCGCGAACCTAACGTACGATTTTCTTGACTAAATGTTCAATCGACGCGTATTTACATTTATGTGATTCTGTCAAATTTTTAAAAAAAATCTTCAAGCGGTTTTCAAATTTTTTAAAAGAAAATGCAAAAAATTAGGGTTTTTTTCAAAAACAATAAATTTTTAACCTTATTTCCAAGTCGCAGTAACCAATGTTTATAAAATTGATATACTCCAAACTGTTCTAATGAAAATGACATCAAAGTTTTTTACTCATGATCAAAAAAAAAATCAAATAAAAAATAAAAAATCATTAACAGTCATCATGTTCTTCAAGGCCATTTCTGTCATGCTTTATATCTGACGAACCAAACATACGATTTGCATTCTTAAGGTGCCAATCGACGCGTATTAACATTTGCGTGAATCTATCAAATTTTTATTAAAAGTGTTGGAGCCGTTTTTTAATTTAAGAGAATAAAGTGCAAAAAATTAGATTTTTTTCCATAAACAATAAATCTATAACCTGATTTGCGAAATATAGTAATCAGTGTTTATAAAATTTATATACTCCAAACAATATTTGTAGAAACAATTTCAAAACTTCATCTCATGATTACGTAAAAAATTAAATTACAAATAAAAAATAATTAAAAGTCATCATGATTTCCAAGGTCATTTTTATCATTCACTATATCTCACGAACCAGATATAATATTTGCATTATTAAGGTGTCAATAGACGTTTATTAACATTGCTGCAATTTTTTTAACATGACATTAAAATTGTTTCAGCAGCTTTTTGAATTAAATAAAAGAAATGCAAAAAATTAGGCTTTCAGGGTTTTAAGGTTTTTTCATAAAAAATAATTTTTTAACTTGATTTGCACAGCACAGTAATAAATTTTTATAAAATTTATACATTCTTATCAGATTTTGAAGAGAAACCAGCAAAACCATAATCCATGATTATAAAAAAACTAAATAAAAAATAAAAAATCATTCAAAGTTATTATGTATAGAGGGTTCATATGAATGACATTAATTTATATCTTTTATTCTAAGGAAATTGTTGTAAATTCAATCGAAGTTTTATAATATTTGCAGAATTTGAGCAGATTTTTAATAGTTTTTACAGTGTTTTAGTGTTAATAAAAAAACTGCTTAAATGATAGAAGTCCAAAAAAACCCTTCCGTAGATGATATGATTAATATCAACTCATTCCTGTTGCTGCTATGAATACCTCTCATTATTGTTATTTAAAGTAGTAATATTTTTAAAATTATTATTTTGTTTAATATTTTTAATGTTTATCTAGATATTACTGGGAAGTTGACCGTGTGGACCTCAAGGGTCGCACTTCGCGGCTTGTTGCGTTTTGGTTTTATGTAAAATTTAAATTCAACCTGTAAATAACGTAAGACTAGTCACGAATGTCAACTATTAACTTCTAACTGTCCAAAGAAATGTCCAGTGAACACTACCCATTATTTAACTGATTTTGACTGTATTTTATTCATCCGCCACACAAGAATTTTAGAAATACTAACAACAACGCGAAAATTTAAATGGAAGTATTATTATACATGAATGAATCCCCGACAGATCTAAGAAACATTCGCTCTTCAAAACGGTTCGATATTGTCAACAATGCCGATCTAAAACAACTGAATTTACTGATATTTACAAACTTGAACTTATATCCTTATTCATAATCGTAATTTAGCTTACACATCTAGAAGTTAAAGGTATAAGTGCGCCAAAGTCAAACGAATTTTTAATATATACTTGGAAGTTCTGATGATTTACTTAAATTAATGCCATGCTTATGAGCCAAGATAGATGTTCTTGCTACCTACAACCATACATACCAATCAATATTATTCAACTCAGCTATAAATGTGGTCAGAACTAACCGCAACACACTCACATCTCCCAAAAATTAACTTGTTGTGGAAATGATATCCTTTGAAAATAAAGTCCAGCCAATTGAGATGACCCAATTGTGAAGAAATTGCCTAAGCTGTAATTCTATAAAGACCGTAAGATTCTATCCAATTCACTTAAATTCGTCCCTTAAACTTTTGACTCTGTAATCTACTATACAGAAAGATAAAATTTCCTTTCAAGTTGAATGGCGAATGGAATGCACAACGAATTGAAGTGGAAAATGAAAATGTTACATTGGTTAAATGAAGGAAAACATTTTATGGATTCTATCAAATCGTATTTATTTTGTTTTTATTTGGCTAACTAAATCGAAAACTAATTGACTTTAATCTTTTTTATTCAAGATATCGAGCAGTAGGCTCCTGAGGGTACGTTTATTTACCAAAAGAAAATGAAACTGAAAGCTTTTGATCTGAGATAAATTTTTCCAGGGTTCATGATATTGGGTTGTTTTGTAGATTATTCTTTAATCAGACTAGCCTGGGGCTATTTTTTTATAATAGACATGATATTACATGCGCATATGCTAACCTACCTGAAATTTTCTTACCTTTAAAATTGGGTTTTATCAAAAATTAATTTTACATGGAACTGAAAAATACTTTGTCATGCATTTTAAAAGTAATTCGAATATGGAATCAAGTTAAAATCAAATCTGCATGAATAGCTTAAGGAGGATTTAGAATTGTTACATTCATTTATTCTGTAGAAATAGGATGATAAATTCAACTTTCACTATTAATATAAAATTTAAGTTCTAAATAATACATTTGAATTTATCAGTGCTTATCACTACAAGCTTCACCGTATTAAAACTACAAGCAGTGATTTGTTTTTATTTCATGTACAAATTGGCAATAAAAGTCACTATACTGCTAAATCCAAGTAAGTTTATTTTCCAAATCATTGAATGCGAAACGAGCATTGTGCTGAACACGAAAATTGCTTAGAAGAACACGTGGTGGATGTGTTGTCTGATTGCCAGGATGTTAATAACATTGCTCAGAATGTTCATATTGAAACTTATGGTAATAACGTTTTCCTCCGTCAAAATGACCATGAACTTAACTTAAGAGTTTTGAAGGGAATTGCTTAAAAAGGATAGGATATTGTTTGCGCTGTTTGCGAGAGCTTTGGCCAAATTAAATGGCAGTTTTGAGGTGAAAGCAAACAAAAAAAATTTATGATTTAGATCGTTCAAATAACATGTGTGTAGTTTTCAATACCTTTATTGGTGTTTTAGGAATTTAAAATACTAAATATGGAAGTTATTTGAGAAGACAATCTAAACGAGTTTTCAATGATATGATATTCTTCATGTATTTTGAATCAGGTTCACCTACTGATTTATATAAAAATACTTAGTAAATAATTGGAAAATAATCTGTTAATTATTGCAATCAAAAAACTCATATATTACATTGACATAATCTCGAATATAGGTAAATAATGTTTCGGCTTTTCTACAGGGATAATAGGTCGAATAATGATTCTTTGCAGAAGTCGCTGAATCAAGATTAAGACTGACAAAAAATCATGATCCTTTTCAATTATCATAGCATTTGATGACACTCTTCCGAATGATCTACATCAAACACGTCAAACAATTGAATCGTACCATGTTTTCTGTGTCCCTAACAAAAATATTAGCGTCATAAAACAGCTTCTACCAAATTGTGGTAACTTCATAAAATTTGGATATCAATCGCATATTTATTACACTCATAAATATATTTAAATTTTTAAGTCATTGTAACAGATCAGCGTCATTTCCTCACATCTATGATATGGTATTCTGTTTTCAGTCACTTTCAAATTTGCGACAATCGAAAATAATTCTACCTATCCTTTTATTGGTACATTGAAAAACAAAATCGAACATTACCATTTCCTTTCAACACGGAGTTTATTGAACTGTGACTTTCTCAATTTACGTTTTTTTACCAAGTCTGTTTCTCAGAAATGTTCCAATTTTCACCTCGTAAGATTCATATAATAGCCTGACTGATGGTGGCAATAACTCTACTTCTACCAACTAAGCATTATGATAAATGTTCATTGCTGCCTTAGGAATCCTAACAGAGCCTACTAGGTATCATATGGAAAAAATTCTATCACGTTTTTCTCGAAAATGTTTTGACAATGTTTCAGGTATGAATTCGATAAAATAAAACATTTCACCCTAAATGCAGTGCCAACGCTAGTTGTTTTGTCATATTTTACGTAGTAAAATTTTTGGAAGAAACATACATGCATATAATCGAGGTTTGAAATTGAATTCCACAAAAAGCTAACAATCTTAAAAACTGCCGATTGAGCATTGAATATTAATTTGGTTTTTCTCATGTTCCATTGATAGTTTTAAATCGTATACATAAAAGACATTTATTGCTCAGTATTTAAAAAAATTCGCTGCCTCTGTCTTACTTACACCTTATTCCATTTCAAATAATTTTTGGAAGGAAAATAAATTGAATTCCTTACTTAAACGAGGTAGGAGTATATTTTAATGGGTTGGTATTATACATAAAATCGTACCAAAGCTTATAAGACTTCTCGGTTGATGCACTTTTTTATTTGAATTGGTCAAACTGGCCCTATTTACATCCCCAATAATTTTTAAAAAGCATTGAATGATAAATATATCGTTACAATCCGCAAAGTATGACCCCGTAGGCATTGGAAGCTAAATATGCAAATGAAATATAAAAAAACGTTTGAAACTAGCCGCGAGGTGCGACCCTTAAGGTCAACACGATCGACTTCCCAGTTATATTTACATAAATATTAAAAAAAAAATTAAACACAATATTAAAAATAAAAAAACAAGCCGCGAGGTGCGACCCTTGAGGTCCACACGGTCAACTTCCCAGTAATATCTACATAAACATCAACAACATTAAACACAATAATAATTTTGAAAATAATACTACTTTAAGTAATAACAATGCGAGGTATTCATAGCAGTAACAGGAATGAGTTAATATGAATCAAATCGTCTACGGGAGGGTCCATTGATTACGTAAGGTTTTTGGTCGTTGAGGACAGATTGAATATTCACGCGGATCAATCGGTGCGGGCCTTTTTGGTCTTGAAAAGTTTGTATATGCAGTCAAAAATAGGTTCAATTGCATGTAAAAAGTGAAATGTATTACAAATGATGATGGTTATTGAAATCTTACGATTACTAAAGAATGAATCTACTAAAAACTACAATTTTTTATTCGATGAAAGCTTTTTAAAGCATTTGATCTTGCAAAGTATTGACTACAAAACATTTTACCATTCAAAGCGTTGATACCGCAAATGCAAATTTGATTGAAATTTTGTTGGTTTTCAAAATTTAAGCGGTTTTTTTAATTAAAAGACTATAAAAACTATTAAAAATCTGCTCAAATTATGTGAATATTATAACACTTTGATTGAATTTACAACAATTTTGGTAGAATAAAAGATATAAACTAATATCATTCATATGAACCCTCTTTACATGAATGATTTTTTATTTTTTATTTAATTTTTTTCATGATCATGGAACAATTTTTTGCTGCTTTCTCTTCAAAACCTGATAAGAATGTATAAATTTTATAAACTGGTATCACTGTGCAGTCCAAATCAAGTAAAAAAAATATTTTTTTATGAAAAAAAAACAAAATTTTTCGCATTTTCTTCTATTAAACTAAAAAAATGGCTGAAACGAATTTTTATAATGTTGAAAACTTCACAAAGATGTTAATATACGTCAGCTGATACCATATTGATGCAAATATTATATCTGGTTCGTGAGATCTAGTGAATGATAAAAATGACCTTGAAAATCATGATGACTTTTAATGATTTTTAATTTTTAATTTATTTTTTTACATAATCATGAGAAAAAGTTTTGATGTTGTTTTTACAAACATTGTTTGGAGTATATAAATTTTACAAACATTGATTACTTGGACTTGAAAATAAAGTTAAAAATTTATTATTTTTAAAAAAAAACCCAATTTTTTGCACTTTTTTTAAAAAAATTAAAAAACGGCTCCAAGAAATTTTTTAGAAACTTGACAGTATCACATTTATGTCAATACGCGTCGATTGACACCTCAATCATGCAAATCTTACGTCATATTTATGATGTTTTTATATTTTAAAAAAATCGCTGAAGTGTTTTTTTAATTTATAAAAAAATTGGAGAAGTAGTGCTTTTTTCATAAAAAAATTCATTTTTAACCTGAAGTGCACATCGTAATAATAAATGTTTGAAGAATTTATAAAATTTTATCAATTTTCGTAGAGAAACCAGCAAAAACTTTTCTCATGATTACAAAAAAAATTAAATAAAAAATAAAAAAAATCATTCAAAGTCACCATGTAAAAAGGGTTCATTCGAATCATTATACCTTATATCTCTTATTCTAAAGACATTGTTGTAAAGTCAATCGAAGTTTATTAATATTTGCAAAATTTGAGCAGATTTTCAAAAGTCTTCACAGCGCCATGTTTCAACTTTAGTGAAAAAACTGCTTTGTAATCTGTCCCCCCTCCGACTGATCCCTGTAAATAATCAATCAAACCAATGCACCAAAATCCTTACGTAATCAATTGACGCTCGCCTAGATGTTATGATTAATATTAAGTTATCCAATAACTTTTACGAGAAGTACATTTTTATTATTTGAAGTAGTATTATTTCCATAATTATTATTGTGTTTAATATTTTTAATATCTTTTTAGATATTGCTGGGAAGTTGACCGTGTGGACCTCATGGGTCGCACCTCACGGCTTGTTTTTAAATAGGATTCTTTGTCTTTCCTTAATTTGGTAGAAAAACTGGCGTTGATCTTGAAGAGTAGGTCTTTTGGGAGAGGCCCATTTTTTCGGAGTTCTGTTTGAATTGGCGAATAGCAAGACTGATTGGAATGAAGATCATGAGATGCCATTGGAAATATAAAAAGTTTTTAGCAGGGTTAGACTAAGCTTCCTTCTTCTATTTCATAATACCTTATGAAGTCAACATGAAATGTTTATTTCACTTTCCTACTAGATCCGAGTTTTAAGTGGTGGTAACTTTTGCTGCAATTTTCAAGTTCTTTAGAGGTGTTGGGTTATTTGCTTCCAGGATTTGATTTATTATTTCTGTGATCCTACTTAGTTCGGATGCGGTGTTGCCTGGATAGTCTTGACACACGAATTGAAAAGCGCTCAAAATTAGCTAATACTTCACCATTTTTGCGAGAAATTACCGTGAAAGACCATCTTCTTTTAACCATTCGGAGTTTTGAGGTAAATAGTACGTGTAACAATGTGTTGCATTTGAAGTTAGTGCCGTCAAAAATAATATTTTGTTATTATTACTCATACAGTCAAAAAAATTTTTTTTATAACGCAATTACCACTGCTACGTCGTCTTTGATCTTGTTAAATACCATAAATTTATCTGGTTGGAAGCACAATCCACGATGAAACATAAAAATAAACATAAAACTATTTTTCGCGTCGATGTTTTCCACGCCTTACCCAATAGATAAAAAAACAAAACTGTTGGGCTGTTAGTCAAATGTACTGAAGAAGGGCACAACTAGTGCTTAAAATACGTATATACAAACATGAAATAATAAGTATCCCGTTTAAGGAAACACAACAGTTTTGTTTTTTATCCATTTGAAAAATTCTGTTTCATTATTAACTTCCCAGTATATGGGAAGTTCTTGTAATCGCCTCGAAAATCGAAATTGAAATTTTCAACATTTCTTTACGGTTTGAGGTCTATAGAGTATATATAAAGTGTTTTTAGAAAGGGAGATGTATGTGTGTGTGTGTGTGTGCGTGTGTATGTACGTACGTACGTACGTATGTACGTTCGTCGACAGTTTTTTCAACGAGCATAACTCACGTAAACAAAGTCTTATCGACTTCTTTAAGGTGTCAATCGAAGCGTCTTTGCAATCTTAAGAGCTGATTAGTTTTTGGAAACTTCGGTCGGGGGGTTTGCTGTTTTGCCCGTTTGAAGGTCATTTCTGTCATGCGCTGTATCTCGCGAACCAAACATACTATTTTTTAAATTAGGTGTCAATCGACGCGTATTGACGTTTGCGTGATTCTATCAAATTTGTAAAAAAAATCTTGGAGCGGTTTTTAAATTTAAAAAAAAAGTGCAAAAAATTAGGATTTTTTTCAAAAACAATAAATTTTTAACTTTATTGTCAAGTCTTAGTAATCAATGTTAATAAAATTTATGTAGTCCAAACAATGCTAGTAAAAACGTCATCAAAACTTTTTCTCATGATTACGTTAAAAAGTAAATTAAAAATAAAAAATCATTAAAAGTCATCATGATTTTCAAGGTCATTTTTATCATTCACTATATCTCACGCACCAGATATAATATTTGCATCATTAAGGTGTCAGTTGACGTGTATTAACATCTGTGAGAAGTTTTTAGCATTATAAAAATTCGTTTTAGTCGTCTTTTTAATTTAATAGAAGAAAATGCGAAAAATTATGTTTTTTTTTTCATAAAAAATATTTTTTAATTTGATTTGCACAGCACAGTGATCCAGTTTATAAAATTTATACATTCTTATCAGTTTTTGGAGAGAAACCGGCAAAATTTTATTCCATGATTATGAAAAAAACTGAATTTTTTTTAAGGTATTTGCATAATTTGAGCAGATTTTTAATAGTTTTTATAGTCTTTTAATAAAAAAAATTGCTTAAATTTTGAAAACCAACAAAAATTTTCAACACCAAAAAGGCCCCCACCGATTGATCCGCGTGAATATTCAATCTGTCACCATCGACCAAAAACCTTACGTAATCATTGGACCCCCCCCGTAGACGATATGATTCATATTAACTCATTCCTGTTACTGCTATGAATACCTCTCATTGTTGTAATGTTGTTGATGTTTATGTAGACATTACTGGGAAGTTGACCGTGTGGACCTCAAGGGTCGCACCCCACGGCTTGTTATTGCATCATTCTACAATAAAACTATAAAATGAAACCATCATATAACCTGAAACGACCTCTTTGACATCTTAAACATTGTAATTCACACGGCGCAAGTTATATAACTTAAGATCACCATGAACAATGAATACCAATGAAATGAGCCAATTATCAAGATTTATTACTTCAATCTTATTATGAGCTCTTCTGTTTCCCGAGATGAGTTTTTTTACAAACAAGGATGAATTGAAAATGTTTTCCATCTAGCGTTATTTTAAATGAGCAACGGAAAAGAATTAAGGCATTTTTCTGAGAGGGAATCAACTGCTAACGCCTGAAAAATTGCCTCTTTTATAAGAAAAGACAAGGAAAATAAGAAATAAATTGGATTTGTAGTTCATTAGAGCTGAGTGTATTTTATTTGCAACTTTAATTTCCTTTGAGCGTAGGTGTGTTGAGTGAAAAGTTTTTTTGTAACTTCTCAGTATATGAAGAAGTTATTGCACTTGATCCAAAAATTCAAATCGAAATGTTCAGTAATTGTTTTATTTTTCGATATCTCTGAAGTTTTTGTAAAATATAATTGGAAAAAAGTATGCATGTGATGGAATGGATATGTAATAAAAAAATGTTATAATTTATTTTTTTGTAGTACTATTTATATATTTATGCGTTTTGATTGAGCAATCCAATGAAAGGAAATGAACTAAGTTACAAAGGTGCACTAACTCCTTATTCATATTGACTATTATTTGTTGATTTGTTTTTGTACCACCATTTGCTGAATGAATCGTTGTAGTTGAAAGCTGCATCACTTTTTTAATAAGCACTATTTACAGCATCTGCTATTCATAACTCATTCCTGTGTCTGGATCCTACCTGGGGATAATATGGGTTACACATTAAAAACGTCAAAATATCCAGTTATTTTTTGGCATTTTTCAACTCCTCGCACCTTTAAAAATGACCACCTAAAATATTTCAATGTGGCAAATTTGGCGCCCTCTATAAAATAGCTGTATAGTGAAAATTTAAAAAAAAGTATTTTTTTTGTATTTTCAAAAGATAAATCTAGTGTTGAAAAACGATGCATGTTCATATTCACTGAAGGAGCTGAGAAAAAATTATAAAAAATTACTGTTCTTGGTGTTTTAACCCATTATCTGCGGGAGCACTTTTTTTCGATTTTTTTGATGAAAATTCGTACACTAGCTAATTTTGGGCTGCTGATTACGAATCTGCAAAAAAAATTCAAAAATTTCCACGGGGAGAGCGGCAAAAACCTGATGCCATATGGCATCGCCGAAGGTCAGCGTATGAACTGCATTTTTTTTCAAATCGATATTCAAATTCAAATTAGCTATTTTTGCTAGTTTTTTTTTATTAAAAAAGAATGGAAATGTTAAAAGAGAAGAATAAAAAGATTTTTTTATTTTGTTTTTAAGAATTTTTTCTTTTTAAAATAAATAAAAATAAGCCTTAAATGATGGCAGAAAAACGGAAAATAGAAAATCAAATTTTTTAATGGTACTTTCGGAAGCAATCCTTATCTACGCACAGTGCAACATCGCATTTATTGCACTTGATACGGACTTGGCTGTTGCACGATGCATATGCGCATCGACGTTTCGTACTTTTGACTGGCATATGGTCCAAACGATCGTACTGATCTTCCTCTGGAAGCCGCACTCTTTTCATGGGCCGATTTACAACAGTAGCCAAAGCAACAGCATTGCAATAGTGTTGAGCAATGTTTCGACGAAATTGAAGCTGAGCCACATTATTCATACCTGCTCGGCGTTGTAATAACCACGAATTTTGTATGGAAACGTCGATGAGCCAAGTGAAAATTGACCACCACCACTTCTTCTTTCGTATGCCAATTCGATGATAACTGATGTTCTGATCCATACGATCGGTGCCACCCATGAATTTATTGTAGCAAGCTACCGCATTTGGACGTTCGATTTGAATCCGTTTTCTCTCTACTCGAGAAAATCGAGTAGCAGTTGAAATCGGATGAACACCATGAACAGTAGATGCCACTGCAACGCACTTATTGTCGGTCCATTTGGTAACACAAATGCCTAAATCAGACAAAGTGCCGCTGCAAATCGTGCCACGCACTGCTTTATTCATAAAAGCATTCGTTTTTAAGACTTTATTTTGTGGGAAACGGTTTTCACGAATGGTGCCGGTCCTGTTATGACCAAGTTTTTTCAAATAATCCAATGCTGCTATTCCTGTGAAGAGATTATCAAAATAAAAGGAATAACTGTGATCCCGAATCTCTTCAGGTAAACAATGGATCATTTGCAGCAATGGAGCAATGCATTTTCCATAATTTTTTTCCAATGCTGGATTGATGCGTGGATTGCGTCCTTGGTACACTTCAAATGAAACACAATAACCTTCAGGTGTATTCAAACACCAAACTTTGTATCCGAAACGAAGAGGCTTTCCTTTGATAAACTGCTTACAACCATGCCGTCCAAAATAAGCAATCATAGATTCATCGTATGAAAGCGCCTGTTCAGGGTGGAAATTTTTCATAAAATTTCTGGATAGCTTATCGGTGAGTGGTTGAAGCTTCCACATTTTATCGTTCGGATCGCATGCGGTCTTAGGAGCAAAATGAATAAAGCGCTCGATCAACAAAAATCGATCGCGGCTCATTGCAGTCGAAATCATTTCATTGTGTTGGTCAGTATCACGTGACCACAACTTTTGTTTTTCTATGGTATTTGCTCCATATCCTGCAGCAATGAGTATGCCAATGAATACTTTCAACTCATCGACTGTAATGTCCGGATTTCTTTGAGTGCATAGTATTATTCATTTGATTCGGCGCAAATCATTTCCAGAATTTCTTGGTCGAAAAACCGCTCGAAAATTTGGTAAGCTTGAACAGCACAATCCACATAGTTCGCAGCTGGAAAAATGGGCAATGATTTATTTATGGACGTTTTTGACCATTTGTGCACTTGTTTGGAAACAGTTGGAATTTTTGAATGGTCGGGCACATCAAAATCCGCACCAACATATTTCCATGGTATTGGTGGAACAGGCAATCTGTCAATGTCTACAGATGGATCGGCACATGCTTCAACCTCCACATCTTCAGTGGTATACAATGTGTCGTCGCCTGCTTGGCCTTCAAATTCAATTTCCACAATTTGGTTGACCTGATTGTGATGTAAGTCCATGAGTGTACCGCCCTCATCATCATTGGCATCGTCCTCTGCCGAATCATATGCAGGGTCTGGCGGTTCGACATAAATACCGGCCAATCTCTCAGTAATTTCCTCTTCTTCGATGAGCTGCTTGAGATATTCTGCTGCCTCATGCAGTTTCATTCTAAAGCATAAAAAACACCAAATCAGCATACATAAGCGTAAACAATAGAAAAATATGTTTTTTTGTCGATTCATACGCTGAACCCCGGTGATGCCATATGGCATCAACCATTTCGGTATGACAATATCTCATACCCAATGCAAAATATTTTCAAACTAACATTACCAATTTGAAGCTTACTTCAAGCACTTTCAGAAACTATACATTTTTGCTACAAAAAAAATGGGGAAAAAGAGATATGAAGCACTTACCGATCACGTCTACTCATTTTGGCACTTTTTTCCAATTTACAAAACGACACTCGTGTTTGTTATGTGGCTCTGGCTAAATTCCAACTTGGAATGTCAAAATGAAGATACCAGTAAACGCGCCAAACATTTCTCTACGCGATACAGCTGTCAGTTTGAGAATATGTACATGCATTGCTCGATTGAATGAACCAGAATTAATTGATGCCATATGGCATCATCGCAGATAATGTGTTAATGTGTACTAGTACCTTAAATTGAATTAAAGCTTCATCAGTTTTTCAAACTAACAAAAATTAAATTGGTTATCATAACGACAACTTCAAAGGCAAAAAAAGTTAGTAGGGGAGAGAGAAAAATGCCAAGAGGAATAATGATAGTGTTGCATTATTCGGCTAGTCTCCCTTGTTAATACAATGTGTCTTTGAAATTGCTTGAAGTCCTGTAGGCAATTTTTTATGCCACGAAAATGGCGACTGCAAGTTTTCTTTCTGAATGATGGTAATTTCATGAGCTAGTAGAAATATTAGAAGAACTAGAAGCACAAACTATTGCAATGTCAGCCATTCAATGATGAAAAAAGCTACCACAGAAACAACAAAACTGATAACAGGGAAAACACAACGACATACATGGTAACAACAATAACGACAATGGTAAGCCGCAAAGAGTGTCTATAACCATGAAATAGACTTTCAGACTTTTATGAGTCTCGATAAACCAATCATTAATTGAAGAGTTGTACAATTGATTCATTTGATTCATTGATTTGGAAAATTACGGCATTGTAAGAAAATAAATATTGACATTGTATGGGCGTTTAATTTTTTCAATGTCTATGAAAACTACGAGTACACAGAGGAAAATGATTCAAAAACTTCTTAGACTTACTAAAGTTATACCACATTCTTCGAGTAGACTTGACACTGTTGAAGTTCTTCCAAAATTTTACAAAGCATATTCAGGAAACCATATTTACAAATCTAATAATCTTCTTACTTACATAGAAGGAATTCACATGTCTTAAACAAACATGTAAATATCATTGTATAAACGATTATACTTTTAAATTAAATTCTACTGATGTGTAAAGAAAGTTATTTGTATTGACTTATACTACGATATATCATTGCAAAGCAAATCTTCAATGCACACATTACTATATTATCTAAAAAAAATTCAAACCAATGAATACTAAATCGATTGATTAACGAAGTAATTAACAAAATTCCATAAAAAACATTTCATACAAAGGTAAAGTTATATGGAATGCGCTATGAAAAGCAGAAATATCAAATAGATGATGATTACTCACACACGTTCAAATTTCTTTTCAAAAAAACTTTAATTATACTCTTAAGACTTTGCATTTGCCATGTAAGGTAGAAAATTTTCGTTTGAATTTTTGATTACAAACACTTCCCATATACTGGGAATTTAACAATGGAAAAGTGTTTTTATTTCAAGGACTACTAAGTAGAAAATTTTATCGATAGATCTATAATAAATTTAATTTTGAAAACCTAAGATTTTATCATACTTGTCATCAGTTCTAATATGGTTTAAACCTAAAACAAAAATTTTAAAGTTGTAAATAGCATCACAAATCATATGCACATTATTGTAATAAATTCGAAATAAATTTGGACTGGCCGTGATTTGTTTAAAATAATAATATAAAAGTGTATATTTTTTTTCAAATTTGCCACCTGATTTGCACTTAAGGTAATCAATGCAAATACAAATCAGATGTTCTAACATTTCCTATTAAAACTGGTGAAAGTTTTTTCATGATGACAAACAAAAATCACATATGAGTAACAAACTGCTAGTTGCCACTATGAACCAGATGTTGGAACGAATAATATTACTTGGTTTCATTTACTCTAATGATGAAAGAGAAAGAAAGATGTTTTAAAAAATTTTATTAAAAAAGAAATGTCAGTTTATTATGATTGCAAAATATTTTCGTACAAAAGCAGTAAACTATAAATATTCATAATGAATAAGTGTGCAATGTAACATAATTGAACCTATGATGTGTTTGCAGGTTCAATCAATGCGATCATCTCAATGATATGGTACAATTTTTAATAAATTCAGCTCAAATTATTTGTAATGAAATAAATAAAAGTGAGCAAATGATAAAAAAGAAGAAAAATCTGCGTAAGGTCAGAGTGAAATCATATAGAAGATCATAGTATTTTATTCCAAAAAATAGTTCTCCAGAAACAATAGGCAATAAAATTTAACGGAAGAATCTTTTGCGAAATTTTTGAGTTCATTAATTGGAAGGGTTGGTAGCAGTGGCAGCTCGTGGGAGTTAAGTATGGTGGGGCTACTGGTACGAATTTTTCTATCACCAATATAAGTTCTTATGTGAGTTTCCACTCCACCCAAGAGGTACCACATGTGGAGCGTTAAGCGATTTTAAGTGATCAGTTTCCCTAAAAGTAGATTCGCTGGCAATCAAAGAAATATTCCTATTATCGTGTTTTGAATAACATTTAAAGCTTTCATAAAAGTTCAGTGCACTCTGAATATAAAAAAAAAATTTAAAAACATTTGAATTCTTCCAACGAAATAACTTTTAGGCCTGTCGCACTTTTCAAAATAAATAATTTCTCTACTTAAACAAGCCGCGAGGTGCGACCCTTGAGGTCCACACGGTCAACTTCCCAGTAATATCTACATGAATATTAAAAATATTAAACAGAAAAGAAATTATGAAAACACTACTACTTTAAATAATAATAATGAGAGGTACTCGTAACCGTAATTGAAATGAGATCAATCATATCATCTACTGTAGCGTTCATTGATTACGTAAGGCTTTTGTTGAGTGGAGGGGTGGATTGGTTTGATTGACTATTCACGCGGATAAATCGGAGGGGGCGGGCTATAAAGCCTTTTTTACGTTATTTGTTATTTTTATATCGATGCTTGAAGGACAAAAGAGCGCTAGCAAAAATGAATGCATTCTTGTTATTACGCCCACTGAAGAGGTTTTCTCGCGAGGTGTCCATTTTAAATAATTTTGTTCAAAATTGCTATGACTTCGGCATAGTCATTAAATTTGTGTTTTTTTCACGAGCCGTTTTTTAGGTTTTTTTTGGATCATGCCAAAAAAATTGACCAGTTTCTCTTCGAAAACTATTAGGAATGTATAAATTTTATAAACATTTATTACTGAGCTGTTCAAATCAGGTTAAAAATTTATTTTTTATGAAAAAAACTCTAATTATTCCCATCTGCCGTTTTTTCCATTTAATAGAAGTTAAACGGAAAAAGCAGCAGAAAGGATTTTTTTATAAAGTTAAAAACATAACAAAAAGCTAAAACACGTTGAATGACACCTCAATGATGCAAATATCATATATGGTTCGTGAGATATAGTGAATGATAAAAAGGACCTTGAAAATCATGATGACTTTTAATGATTTTTTATTTTTAATTTCATTTTTTACGTCATCATGAAAAAAAGTTTTGCTAATTTTCTCCCAAGCATTATTTTTAATATATAAATTTTATATACATTAGTTACTGGGTGCTGCAAATCAGGTTTAAAACTTATTGTTTATGGAAAAAAACCTCATTTTTAGTACTTTTTTTTAATAAATTAAAAAACGGTTGCACCGATTTGTCTTAAAATTTGATAGAATCACACAAATTATAATACGCGTCGATTGACACATTAACTATGCAAATCCGGAGATATAACGCATGACAGAAATGACCTTCAAAGGGTCAAAACAACATACCCCCCCGACCGAAGTGTCCCAAAAACTAATCAGCTCTTAAGACTGCAAAGATGCTTCGATTGACACCTCAACAAAGTCGATACAACGTTATTTACGTGAGTTATGCTCGTAGAAAAAACTGTCCACGAACGCACGTACGTACGTACACACACACACACACATACATACTTCTTTCTAAATTTATTTATACTCTATAGACCTTAAAACGTAAAGAAATGTTGAAAATTTCAATTTCGATTTTCGAGGCGATTACAAGAACTTCCCATATACTGGGAAGTTAATAAATGCAACAAAAACAACCATAACAATCGAAAAAACTAGTAATAAATAAATTCAACTAAAGCAACAATAACAACAGCAAAAACCATCAATAAATAAATTCAGCAAAAACAGTTTTACATTGTATATAGTTGTTCAATCAACAACAAAAGCAATTTTTTGTATCTAGACGTTTTATTTGTATAAATATTCAGCACGTCTATTTTTTGTTGAGCAAACAAGTCAGTCACCCTTTCATTCATTTTGGGTATTTCTTTAATGAATGTATTACAAACAGAGAGTACTGCAAGCGAAGACGAACAAAGGTTATTACCTTCAAAAAAACTGCAAAGCTGAACAATGGAAGACATATTTTGAAACATTTCGTTCGAATAGCGTAATATTAATATTAATTATATTTTCTACCGAATTCATATTTTGAAAATACCGAAAAAAATTTACTCGAATTGAAATTCAAACTTCTAGACAGTTTTAACACATGCAAGGAAAATTTTGTTAATTATTTATTTAATCAAAATCATAAATAACATAACCTGAAGAACCCTTTTCTGAAACAAACTTTAAGCACTACAAAACTTTAAAAAAATACTAAACACTACGAAGGTACACTAAGTAATAATACCATGCACTACACTGATGAGACTACTTTTGCATTCACAGTCATCACCTTCACACGCTGCGGGCCGTCGTAAAAAAATGTTGTTAATGCCTGCTCAAAAATATTATCCAGACCATGCCAAGACTAAACTTGTCGAAGCACTGAACGGGCTGCATATGATTAGCCCGTCTGCGATGTATCATATGTTATTTCAAACACGCACACTCCCGCCGCTTCACCATAGAATTCACGCAGCTATTCAAATCGAAATTCTCTTAATCGGGGCTTATTTCATGTAGCCCTTCCTCATAATAAAGGTGGAAAATTGTCAAAGAGAAAATAAGTTTGAATTTTACTCTCAGCTTTTACTCGGTGCAGGCACAACGAAGCGAGTCGAAGAGAAAAACAAATTGTTCTACAGTGCGCGACAAGAACATTATGGGAAAGTAAACTACAGCATGGGCGAAAAAAATGCTACATTATATTTTGAAATGAAATGAAATTATGAAAACTATATTGAAATCTTTAATTATATTTTACTACATTTTCACTAATATAGGCTCATCAATAAGTGGTGGGGCTGAGCACCACTAGCCCCAAAGGTACAGCCGCCACTGATAGGATTGCATTTATTTCTTCTCATATATATATAATTTTTTCTCCATACTTCGTGTTATCTACCGATCAACTGCAAAATACGAAGCATAAAGAAAAAATAACTTTAAACAATAAAACAATACAAATTGAAATGTCTATTCGGTCGCAAATACCACATATGGTCACTCCACGACAAAATTTAGTTCAGCCGGCGTAGGAAAAAACCAGCTTCATCCAAAAATCGTTCAATCTCAATTTTGCTAACATTTTCGCTTACCCTCTTTTGTCTTTGAAGCTCTGATACGAAACTAGCCGCTAACGATAAGAAACTTTATTCTCATACTGAAACTATTGGAGGAGCTTATCTACCGTTAATTTCAAGTATCTGATGATACCATCATAAGGATCTTAGAGAAATAATAAGCGTGAATGTTGTCCACCATAAGTGTATTGCAAAGATCTGGAAAATATTTACCAGAGTAGCGCGTCGAGGGAATGTCTTTCATTATTAACGCGATCTTCGAGGACAATCACAATCTGCTGCCAAAATCTATCTAAGAAAAAAATAGTTTAAGAAGCAAGCTTTAAATGTTATTCGCGTTAAATTACAAAACTTTTTCGTCTAAAAATTAATTTTTTATCACAAAACACAGATTATAAACGATGCTGCTGATAAAATCGTCTACAAGTATTCCGTTTAAAATATTGTTTTAATAGAGTCACAGTCACTATTCGTTAGAAATATACAGATTTTTTTTGAGATGATGTAAAATGATCTCCGATTTCAGAACTTTGGACTTTGGGTTATTGATGACTGCCCAAAAGTAATTAAAACACCTGCTCAGTCCCCAGATTTAAGCCCCATAGAGCATCTAAACTACTACCTAAAAAATAAAGTTGCGATTCGTAAAGTAAACAAGCCGTGAGGTGCGACCCTTGAGGTCCACACGTACAATTTCCCAGTAATATTTACATAAATATTAAAAATATTAAACACAATAATAATTATCCAAATAATACTACTTTTAATAATAAAAATGTACCTCTCATTAAAGTTATTGGAATGACTTAATATTAATCCTAACAACTACGCGAGCGTCAATTGATAACGTAAAGATTTTCGTGGATTGGTTTGATTTAATATTCACGTGGATCAATCGGAGGGGGGACAGGTTACAAAGCCTTTTCTACGTTATTTGTTATTTTCATATCGATGCCTGAAGGACAAAACAGCGCTAGCAAAAATGAATGCAGTTTTTGTTATTACGACAACTGAAGAGATTTTCTCGCGTCATGGCCATTTTGAATAGTTGCGGTCAAAACTGCTAGCACTTCGGCATAATCACTGAATTTGTATTTTTTCACGATTTTACATCAATGAAACGCATAATTATTTCTTATTTTCTGTTGATTTTGAGAAACATTGATTATGCAGTCAAAAATAGTTTCAATTGCATGTAAAAAGTAAAATATTTGTATTACAAATGATGAAAGAAGTAATTGAAATCTTACGAATACTAAAGAACAAAACTACTAAAAACTACAATTTTTTATTTTATGAAAGCTTTTCAAAGCATATGATCTCAAAAAGTGTTGACTACAAAACATTTTACCATTCAAAACGTCGATTATCACAATTTGATTTGATTTGTATTGGTTTTCAAAATTTAAGCAGTTTTTTTATTAAAGTTAAAACACGGTTCTGTGAAGACTATTGAAAATCTCCGCAAATTATGCAAATAATAATAAACTTTGATTGACTTTACAACAATGTTTTTAGAATAAGAGATTCAAGGTATACAAATCCGTATGAACCCTTTTCCATGGTGACTTTGAATGATTTATTTTTATTTTTAATTCAATTTGTTTTGAAATCATGAGAAAATATTTTGCTAGTCTCTACAGAAATTGATAAAAGTTTATAAATTTTATAAACATTTATTATCACGATGTTAATTTTATTAATTATTAATTAATTTTTCTATGACAAAAAAACACTAATTTTCAATATTTTTCTTAAATTAAAATATGGCTATAATGATTTTTTTTTAAATTTGAAAACATTAAAATGTTAATACGCGTTGATTGACTTTTTAATGATGCAAAGATTACATTTGGTTCTCGAGATATCATGATTGACATAAATGACCATGAAGGACATGATGACTTTTAATGATTTTTTATTTTTAATGTCATTTTTTTTGTAATCATGAAGAAAAAAAATTGGTGGTTTTTTACAACAACTGTTTGGAGTATATAAATTATATAAACATCTATTACTGCGTCTTGTAAATCAGGTTAAAAACTTGATGTTTTTGAAAAAAAACAATTTTTTGCCATTTTTTTAGAAAAATTAAAAAGGTGTTCAACGATTTTTTTAAAAATTTGATAGAATCACGTAAATGTTAATATGTCTCGATTGACACCTTGATGAAGCAAATCGAACGTTTTGTTCGCGAGATATAGCGCATGACAGGGTTGACATTCAATGGGTGAAAACAGCAAACCCCCCGACCGAAGTGTCCCAAAAACTAATCAGCTCTTAAAATGGCAAACACGCTATTTTTATTTTTAACTTCCCAGTATATGGGAAGTTCTTGTAATCGCCTCGAAAATCGAAATTGAAATTTTCAACATTTCTTTACGTTTTGAGGTCTTACGAGTATATTTTAAGTGTTTTCAGAAAGAAGTATGTATGTGTGTGTGTGTATGTATGTACGTACGTACGTACGTGCGTTCGTGGACACTTTTTTCTACGAGCATAACTCACGTAAATAACGTCGTATCGACCTTGTTAAGGTGGCAATCGAAGCGTCTTTGCAATCTTAAGAGCTGATTAGTTTCTGGGAAACTTCGGTAGGGGGGGTTTGCTGTTTTGCCCGTTTGAAGGTCATTTCTGTCATGCGTTATATCTCGCGAACCAAACATATGATTTGCATTAAGGTGTCAATCGACGCGTATTGACATTTATGTGATTCTATCAAGTTTTTAGAAAAATTCTTGGAGGCGTTTTTTAATTTAAGAGAAAAAAGTGCAAAAAATTAGGTTTTTTTCATAAACAATAAATTTTTAATCTGATTTGCGGAATATAGTAATTAATGTTTATAAAATTTATATACTCCAAACAATGTTTGTGGAAATATCGTCAAAATTTTTTGTCATGATTACGTAAAAAGTAGATTAAAAATAAATAAAATGTGGTCTAAGTGCGACCCTTGCGGCGCACAGGACTAACTTCCCAGTGGGGAGAATAAAAAGCTTTAATTTGCTTTTACTAATAATTACTATTATTAAACATTATTATTCTAAATTAATTTAATTACTTTTATTATTTTTATCAATTTTTTATCTAACCATAAAAGCTTTGGTAGTGGAAGACGTCTCCACCACCTGGTCATCCTCTACCGAAGCCTTGGCAACCTCGTCCTCTTCGTCCTCGTTATCCTTCTTGTCCTCCACTTCGTCCTCAACTTCGTTCTCCATCTCGCCCTCGGAATCCACAACTATTATTGAGGGCATTTATTTATTATTTACAATAACCATTCGTTATTAAGAATGTCTGACCGTTACTGAATAATTATAATTGACTTTATATATACAATATCAGATTATTACTAATATTATTTGATTGTTACTAACAATATTAAATTATTTATAACAATATCCAATTATTAACTGCATTAGCGTCTCTACTCCCATTCACCCAAACCTGATAATATAAGTTTGGAATTTCATCTTCATTAATCTTTATTGTTTTTAAATAACATTTTTTACAAATTTGATCACAATTTTGCTAAAACGCACAATAATAACAACATTAATATGAAGGTATTTGGTATCTGCACGAATTAATAGTGCGTATCAACAGTTTAAAAATAAGCAATTTTTAGTCGTTTTTTCAGGTTTTTCATCCTAAATAAAAAACGGCCCAACCGATTTTGCTGAAAAATCATTCAGTTCTAAGTTACGTATTACGCGTCGTTTAAAACCAGTCCCACGTCAATCCGATCTTTGGTTCTCGAGATAATCGAGACGAAAAATAATTCCGAACGCACATACGTACATACGTACATACACACTCACAGACATCTCTCTAAAAACGATGGATTTGGATTCTAGAGACCTTAAAACGTGGAGATATGTCAAAATTTGGGATTCGCAAAATCGACCCCATTACAATAACTTCCCATAGGGAACTGGGAAGTTAAAAATCATTAAAAGTCATCATGATTTTCAAGGTCATTTTTTTTCATTCTCTGTATCTCACGAACCAGATATAATATTTGCATCATTAAGGTGTCAATAGACGTGTATTAACATTTTTGCAATTTTTTAAACATTACATAAAAAATGTTTCAGCCGCTTTTTAATTTAATAAAAGAAAATGCAAAAAAATTAGGCTTTTAGGGTTTTAGGGTTTTTTCATAAAAAAATTTTTTTACCTTGATTTGCATAGCACAGTAATAAATGTTTATAAAATTTCTACATTCTTATAGGTTTTTGAAGAGAAACCAGCAAAACCATATTCCATGATTATAAAAATACTTAATAAAAAATAAAAAATCATTCAAAGTTATGATGTACAGAGGGTTCATACGAATGATATTACTTCATATCTTTTATTCTAAGGAAATGGTTGTAAATTCAATCCAAGTTTTATAATATTTGCATAATTTGACCAGATTTTTAATAGTTTCTACAGTGTTTTAGTGCTACTTTTTTTATGCTTAAATGTTGGAAATCCAAAAAAAAACTTCCGTAGATGATATGATTAATATTAACTCATTCCTAGTACTGCTATGAATACCTCTCATTATTATTATTTAAAGTAGTTTTATTTTTAAAATTATTATTGTGTTTAATGTTTTTGATGTTTATGTAGATATTACTGGGAAGTTGACCGTGTGAACCTCAAGGGTCGCACCTCGCGGCTTGTTTTTTATTTAATTTTTACGTGATCATGACAAAAAAATTTGATGGTGTTTTTTGAAACATTGCTTGGAGTATACAAATTTTATAGACATCGATTACAAAATTTAGCGAATCAGGTTAAAAAATTATTGTTTATGAAAAAAAACCTAATATTTTGCTCTTTTTTTGCTTAAATTAAAAAACGGCTGCAAAGTTTTTTTTCAAAATTTGACAGATTTACACAAATATTAATACGCGTCGATTGAAAGCTTAACAATGCAAATCGTATGTTTGGTTCGGGAGATATAGCGCATGACAGAAATGACTTTCAAAGAGGCGAAACAGCAAAAGCCCCCCCAACCGAAGTATCCCAAAAACTATTCAGCTCTTAAGATTGCAAAGACGCTTCGATTGACACCTCAACGAAGTCGATACGACTTTGTTTACGTGAGTTATGCTCGTAGAAAAAAGTGTCCACGAACGTACGTACGTACACACACACACACATACATCTCCCTTTCTAAAAACACTTTATATATACTCTATAGACCTCAAAACGTAAAGAAATGTTGAAAATTTCAATTTCTATTTTCGAGGCGATTACAAGAACTTCCCATATACTGAGAAGTTAATAAACCAAAAACAAATCAAATAATTTCAGATAAAACTATATCGTGCCGTAACTTTTTGGTTCGTTCCTCGATGGTAAACAACCATGATTTTATTATTTTTAGAAATTGTTTTTTTTTTGGTTTTTCTTTGGTATGATACTGAAATATATCTTCACTGGTCCTGATTTACTGTAATATAACACCATTCTCAATACAAAAATACCACTAAAACTTATGACTTTTCTCGTTGGGTACATCGTTCCTTAACTTTTATCCACTGTATTTACATATGAGCATATGAGCAGTGCTCTATGTTGTCATGGATTAGTTGATTTTTCGATGCACAAATTTTCGAAATTGAACAAATCTTGTTGGTTTTTTAAAACCGAATTAAACCAAACAATTCACTAAGTTGCCGAGCTTTACGTAGAAAAGCACTGCAACCATTCGATATTGTACAATCATTTGTCAAAATCAAGTTTATAATATTTTTACTTTTCTTTTCGCGTTTCTGCTTCTTTCCTGCACCATTTTATGTCGTTCAGTAAAATTAGGATTAATGATAGAAATATTAAATCAATCAATTTGGCGCAAAAACTGAAAATTCAATCATTTTTAACGATTACTAATACAAAAGGGATTTTATAGCCCTAAAAAAATATCCTCACACCCCACGTCCTACCATTAGAATAATAATCCATTAATATAATGGCCGCTGTAATTCTAATGTTAATAATTTTTCCACCTGCTGCTACCTTTTGCCATTGGCAATCACCGCTAAAGCAGTTCCAGACAAAATGAGAAAAGAAAACGGCAGGGAAAAAATTTGAAATGTGAGAAAATAAGCAAATTTCTCATTAGCGAACGAAAATTGTGTATTCCGCTGAGTTTATTGCACATCATAAAACTATTTATGCAGAAAATTGATGATGGTGATTTCCTTGGGTGAAGTGTGAATATTCTAAGAAAAGACAACCTGAAACAAAGATTCCAATGAAAAATACAAAAAGCTCAGTCAGTCGCCACAGGAATGTTGCTGATATTTATATTTGGTGGGGCCTTTAATTACCAGAGTAGAGGGTAATTATGTTTTTATATATTTGGGTGGCTTCGATACTAAAAAATTCATTAAATGATTAACAAATACAACAGCAAAAACTGATGAGTATACTAAAACTCAATGCCTGACCCAAAGCGATTAAAGGATACAACAGTTGATGGCAGTTCAAAGTGTTCAAAACTATTGAGCAAGTCTGTCCGATCACTTGTGTTGTATTTATTTGTTATGATTTCTTGTACTAAAATAACACTCGATAAATAAATTATAGTGATATGACCTTTCGAGATTAATGAAAGTTATAACTTTTTAATGTGGTTTGGCTTTATCACTCCTTATCTTTTTTCCCCTTTGTCGGGTATACCCATCGTATTTTAAAAGCAACAAAATTATGATTCAAAAATAACTCGCTACTATCAGATAAATATTTGAAAGTTTCTCAGACAAAAGTTTGCGCACAGTTAATTTCACACCTGGATAAGATTTCAATTTGGAAACTTTCAAAGGTACAACTTTGATGCTTTATGACTGTTCAAACATCAATCTGAAATCTCACATGTTGCCACCTAAAATGTATGTAGTTCTTGCACCACTAAAATTATGGTATTTGTGAGACTGCAAAACATAATTGAAGTCATTGAAGGTTCATGTAATTAACTGTTATTAATTGAATGCTTTGAAAAAATAAATAAAAAATAAATGGCGTTATGCAACGGGGATGTTTTAATAAAGTTTTTAGGCTAAAAATCTCACTTTGGGTCCAGCTAGAATTCAAAATCGGTTGTAACGCTTTAATTAAACATCTTGCAAAGTGTTAGTTTGGTAGGTGTTGAAAATGAACAGTCATTCCTTTTAAAAAACGACTTGATAGTTAAGGGCATGTCTTCAAAGATCCAAACACATGATGAGTGTGAGTTTTCGGCTGCACAGTTTTTCTCAAAGTTTACTTGTGGAAAAAAATGTGTTAGAATCAATGCAAGTTCAAACAGGCTGCATATTCAATATGTTGGGTTGGTTTCAGTTGACTGAAATAGCCTAAGGCTATTTAAGTTAACGTAAAATTTGAAGAAGAAAACTGTTTTTCTCAATTCACATCAAGTTGAGCAGAATGAAGAGAGCAATTAAATGTTATATGGTTACTTAGATTTGTTTCATACACTTTCTTCAACCGTTCTAAAGTATTTGTGGTGTTTCTGATGAAAATCAATGCTGCTTATCGTCACCTATTCAAAATTAAAAAATACTTTAAATCTTATGCTTGTGTTAACATTTTCACCTCACACTAGTTTTTTTCCAACGTTGGAAGGCGGAAATTTTCAAAAGACCGATCAGCTCCTGCACCACAGCAGCCTGATTTTTACCGACAAAAACCACCTCCCTTTCCTTCAATCACTCTCTCCATCAAATTTGGAAATTCTCCGAATGATTTCCTGTTGATCACATCAAAGCTTTGAATTCAATGGAGCTGATTATACTTGTAACTTACCTCGAAAGTTAGTCTTGAATTAGATATTTTTTTAGTGTCGTTTTAAATGGAGTTGGATTCGCTATGTTTTTAATTTCGTCCGGTAGTGTATTGTAAAAGTTGGCTGTTTTGTCGAAGCGATCTTGTTTTAGCCGATCAGTTCTGGCAAATGTGATAGCTATATTATTAATGTGTCTCATTCTGCAACTGTTTTTTCCCTTAATTCTAATTTCACTGTGGTATACTTATTACGGTGTAAATTCTTATGTATGAATTTAACTCTTTCCATGGAAATCATGCCTTGCAAATTCAATTCTTGGGCTGTTTTGTAATTTTCGCTCGTTGGAGTTGGCATAGGGAGATTGTAAATGGTTTTATACGCCTTGGTTACTAGTCTGGAGATGATCATGAGGCTACCTTTAGAAGTTTGGCTCCAACTCAAGATGCCGTAGGAAATTTTGGAAAGGAGATGCGCATACATAATTTGGATTTTTTTTCTTTGAAAAGAAGTAGAAGCGATGTAAAAGACCAATGAAGACAGCCAGTTTCTTCCTTGGATCATTTATGTGTGGAGTTCATGTTAGTTTCTCGTCTATTAGAAGTTCTAAATATTTTATTTGTTCTACTCTCTGGAGGATTGTGTCATTAATTTTTACGTGTGGTTGTATGTCAGTCATGTTTTTTAAAATCTTAAAATAATTGGTATTACAATGTTGATAGCTTCAATAACATAATATCATAAGAAAGTACCATTGTACTTTTTTATTAGAACAGCATCGTAAGCATTTGATTTGGAAAACTTCCATCAGTTCCTATCTTTAATTTTACTTCACTACAACTACCAGCAAAACAGTGCACAGAGGTTTGGTATATTATAATTATTCTCCTACTTGGTTGCATTGCGTTAAATACCTAAAACAAATTGGAACTTATTCCTTTAATCAATGGATTTCATCCATAAAGTTAACGGATTACTGGAAACCATAAAATGTCACTATGTTTTAATGAAGTATACGACGGGTTTGATTGGGTTTGGAATGTCTGCAGCCGTATAGATTATTTTTCTCATCTTCAACGGTTGACAAGCTAATATGGAATTGATCATCTTTAATAGATCTTTTTCCATTAAACAACTGAACAGATCTTATTTTTCCGGGTTTTCAAAAGTAAATAATAAGAGTATTTTTTATCGCCAGCTCTAAAATTGCATCTCAAGTTCATAGTAACGATGATTTTGATTCGATTAAAAAAAAGTGATCTTTTCTGCTTAAAAAGTCGTTGTTATCATGAATCAATTTAGCCATTTATTTTCTTGCAAAATAGTCTAAAACTGTAATTTATATAAAGTCAAACAAATTTGTAAGAATGAATGTACCAAATGTTTGCTACAATATATATTTCGAAACTTTAAAATGCGTCACTATTCAACCGCGGATTTGTTCTTGTAATTTACGCTTATTTAAAACTTCTGAAAATTCAAATTTATCAGCTTGCAAGAAGATAACCCTCTCTCATCGTTATTAGTAGTGTTGACTTTATCTTTTGAGTACCATTAAGTCGTAGTCTAGATATGATTGAAATTGTGCCTTATGTCGGCACATTCAATAACTGAAATATTCTGCTACAGTGTCAGAATTTAAGAAGTAAACGTAATCCATTTGAATCAATGAAAAAATTGCACAAGTTTGGTTAAAACATACTAAAACATTCATTGAACATATGAATGGTAAAAAGAACTGTGCAATAAAAATGGTATCAAAAACAATAGTCAAACTCTGTGTTTAATTATCCATGTGGCAAACTCCGTCAAACTCCGTCAAACTTCCTCAAACTCCGTGTTTAATTATCCATAGGCATTTCATTTATTGCTAAGTTGACGTTGACAAGGTTTTTCAGTGATCAGTGATTAGTTGAGAGTTCAATATAAAGCAGTTGGCAATGATTCAATTTTCGAAAATAGTTTTGTATATTATGAACGTGAAATTTAGAGAAAAAGATTGAATCATGTAAAATTCTCATGAAAAAAATACGCTTCTTTGATCTTCGGGGGCTATATCTCACATTCCAAACTTTTAAAATGACTGTAACATGCAAGGGGTTAATAAATCAGACAATTTCATATGTTTTTGCTTATAGTTCTCCTGTGCAGTAGTTTTTGGATACACCGTGTATATCGCAAATGAGGCCTGCATCTGCAATTTTGTTATGTATGGCTTTTCACGGAAGTTTAAGTTGAACCATCGAAAAAATCGAATAGAAAATTCCATTCCATTCGATTTAATTTTTTTTTAATTTCAGACGCTTCATTTTGTTTGAATTAGTAGTTTGGTGCAGATTTTTTGAAAAATTATCTACGCATTTTTCATGTAGGTGCTCATAAATTGTGAACAATGCTGGGTAGAGATCTATGATCTCAAGAGTCTTTTGGAAGTTCGAGAAGTTGCACTATTTAAAAAAAATATTTTTTGTTTTCGCAACAATCAATACCGCAAACGATTTGTGATAAAATTATTTTAGAAAAGTATTCCAATGTGTTTCGCGTTAAACGTGAAATTAAAAAAGTTGTGGCGCCCCAAAGATTTCCCCCTTTTTTGTGTGTGGTTTTTGGCTTGTAACTTTTTTTATTATTGACTCAACGTAAAAGTGATGTATTAACGACTTGCTAAACATCTTATTCTACGCAAGTTTGCCATAAACAACTTTCTTGTGGGCACCATAGTTTCGGCGATATGATGGCGCCCCAACTTCTTTTGCTTTGAAGATGGAGCCCAAAGGACAGGAGCTGCGATCCTTGAAACTTGAACTTAAGTTATCTATACCACTGCCCACGCATCGCATTAAAAAAATTCTGCCTACCCAAAATGCACAGTCAAACTCCCAATCGACTGGACTACTGGAAGTGTAACAAATTTCACTCTATGTGACATACATATACGAGGATATACAGGTAGAAAGGTTGAAAAGAACGAAAAATGAATGATGTCTCTGTGTGTAGACATCAGTTAAATTCTTCTTTTTGAAGCCTTTTTTACTGAAGGAAATCTTAAGACAGGCACCGAATCGTGTTCGACACTCAACCTTTTCTTACTCAAAAACTACATATGTCGACAATTTCAATTCTTTTGGTGCTACTTTCGTCCTAGTTGCTACTGAAAAATAACAACAGAATTTTTCATAACAATAAGGTAAATGCCACAATATATGGTCTGACAAAATAAAACATATTTCGCGTGATCCTGCAGAATGAGGCCAACTGGAGAAGCGTGTTTGATAAAAGACTATATCCTTGGATATAGTGTAATACAATAGGTGTCGAATTTTGTGAAAAGTGCTCGAACGATTCACGGGAAGTGAATCTTTTCTGAATTTGGAAAATTATTTTTTTATAAAAGATTTGTTCAGTCTGATACTTTTTCGAGCGTTACTTGAAAATATTGCTTTCAGAGAGATTGCTTTTAATAACTTCTTGCCTGATGAGAGCATGCGACGCATAGTGAAATCCGTCACTCAACTAATCTAGAAATTTGCTCGGATGTGTACTGCTAGACGCCAAAAATACTGTTCTTCTTGATCTTAATAGGATTTAAACTTTTTTTCAAAGAACTTATAAAAGCGAAGTGGGCGTGATATCTTACTGGGGAAATTGTGTATAGGAAAATAATATATAAAAATAAATCTCAATCTTGAAACTCTAGCCAAACAGCTTAAAAATTCCCGTTTAATGTTATTAGTTCTTATGATTATCATTGTTAAGAAAAATATTTTCATTATAATTATTATGTTTAATATTTTGAATATTTATGTAGATATTATTGGAAAGTTGAGCGCGTGGACTTCAAGGGTCGCATCTCGCAACTTGTTTTTTATATAATATTTTCAACACTTCACTAAATTCAAGGTTTCAAAATTTTGTAATTTTATATCTAAAGAAAAGATGACTTTTACTAGAATATAAATTGTAAATTTAACCAAAACATAGGTTGTGGTAAATCTAAAAAAGTAAATCCAAACAGGTCGCTGTAATTCTTGGTGATTATATTTACAGGTGTTAAGGAAAATTTTCAAAAGAAGAACGTACCTGCTGAATTTGATTGGAAGGCAGGTAGTATATGTCGGAATGGAATGCCAATAAATTCTTTCAAACATGGATAAAACTATATTTTGTGCCATCTGAATACCTAAACAATAATTCTAAAAAAAGCGTGATATTGAATATGCTTCTTCGAAGCGTCAAACTAAAATCATCCAAAACCAAACTTTAGTCTAAAACTGGGTGATGGCGTAGCCCTTCAATTTTTCTTTGATTGTGTTACCAGAAAAATTGTAGGTTTAGCGGGAACGTATCAATTCAAATATATCGAAAGTAGAGCTGATGGTATCGATATCATGTTTGCTCAATTACGCTCGTTTAAGTAGCTTTCCAAGATATAGAGTCAATAGCTAGAAAAGGTAACTAAGGTCAACGATAAGAATATGAAAATAATGACCCAAGCAAGAAAAAGAAGAATTTTACATGGAGCATAGTTATGAACACCTTTAGAGTTGAAAGCACATGCCTTTTTATAAACAATCTTATTTATATTGTTATAGACGCTAAGGCAACGGATGAAATTGTACAGTATAACATTATGGCCAACAAAGCCATTTTCAGTTTTCACAAATAAAAAATCTTACAAATTTCGCAGAAAAGCTAAGTTACGATTGTATAAATTGAGTATCGATCTAGCGTCAATGTCCTTATCTGAAAAGCAAAACCCCGGCAAATGCATCAGAAAACATAATTCTATTACCAGCTTCAATCGGTAGGTGAAATTATGTGCCTCAGCTTGCCAAGACCAAGAAGGACATGGCTTGAAGAAGCACATTCTGGTATGCCATACCAGAACTCACGTGAGCCGGAAGTTTTCTACCACAATCCGGTCTGTAAAATTACCCACCGTGGGAAGCCAGCATAAGTGATTCCTAGTTCCCTTGAAACATTTCCTGAAGTGTTGAATTCGTAACAGCTATGTGAATATTTAATCTGTCCTCATCGACCAAAAACCTTACGTAATCAATGGACCCTCCCGTAGACGATATGATTCATATTAACTCATTCCTGTTACTGCTATGGATACTTCTCATTGATATTACTGGGACGTTGACCGTGTGGACCTCAAGGGTCGCACCTCGCGGCTTGTTAACTTCCCAGTATATGGCCTCGACAATCGAAATTGAAATTTTCAACATATCTTTACGTTTTGAGGTCTTACGAGTATATTTTAAGTGTTTTTAGAAAGAAGTATGTATGTGTGTGTGTGTGTATGTACGTACGTACGTACTTACGTACGTGCGTGCGTTCGCGGACAGTTTTTCTACGAGCATAACTCATGTAAACAAAGTCATATCGACTTCAATAAAGTGTCAATCGAAGCGTCTTTGCAATTTTAAGAGCTGATTAGTTTTTGAGACACTTCGTTCGGGGGAGGGGGGGGGGGGTTTGCTGTTTTCATCCCTTGAAGGTCATCCCGATCATGCACTATATCTCGCGAACCAAACGTACGATTTGCTTTTTTAAGGTGCCAATCGACGCGTATTACCATTTTTGTGACTCTGTCAAATTTTTAAAAATATCGTTGGACCCGCTTTTTAATTTTTTAAAAAAAGTGCATAAAATTGGAGTTGTTTTCAAAAACATCAAATTTTTAACTTATTTTTCAAGTTGCAGTAATCAATATTTATAAATTTTATATACTCCAAACACTTGTTGTGAAAAAACCACCAAATTTTTTTTCATGATTGCAAAAAAAAATTAAATTAAAAATAAAAAATCATTAAAAGTCATCATGTTCTTCATGGTCATTTATGCCTATCATTATATCTCGAGAACCAAATGGAATCTTTGCATCATTAAGAAGTCAATCAACGCATATGAACATTTTAAAAATATTTTTAAATTTAAAAAAATCTTTGTAGCCATTTTTTAAATTTAATAAAAAAATATTGAAAATTAGTGTTTTTTTCATAAAAAAATTAATTATTAATTAATAGAATTAACATCGTAATAATAAATGTTTATAAAATTTATAAACTTTTATCAATTTCTGTAGAGACTAGCAAAAATTTTCTCATGATTTCAAAACAAATTGGATTAAAAATAAAAAAAATCATTCAAAGTCACCATGTAAAAAGGGTTCGTACGAATTTTTATACCTTAAATCTCGTATTCTAAAGACATTGTTGTAAAGTCAATCAAAGTTTATTATTATTTGCATAATTTGCGGAGATTTTTAATAGTCTTCACAGAACCGTGTTTTAACTTTAATAAAAAAACTGCTTCAATTTTGAAAACCAATACAAATCAAATCAAATTTGCAATTGTGATAATCAACGTTTTGAATGGTAAAATGTTGTGTAGTCAACACTTTTTAAAATCATATGCTTTGAAAAGCTTTCATCAAATAAAAAATTGTAGTTTTTAGGAGTTTTGTTCTTTAGTATTCGTAAAATTTCAGTTACTTCCTTCATGTAATACATATATTTTACTTACTTTTACGATTAATATCAAGTCGTTCCAATAACTTTTATGAGAAGTATATTTTTATTATTAAAATTAGTATTATTTCCATATTTATTATTGTGTTTAATATTTTTAATATTTCTGTAAATATTACTGGGAATTTGTCCGTGAAGACCTCAAGGGTCGCACCTCGCAGCTTGTTTGTTTTTGTGGTGAACGTTAATTGATTTATTGAACGATAAACGAAAAGCAAATTTCCGAACTTTCTGTGACAAGAAGAATTATGATAATATAATATCTTTAAACATTACTTATTTAAGATGTTATTATAGAATTATATCACGGCTCCAAGTTCCATATGAGCACTTTTTAACTTCCCAGTGGGAAGTTATTGTAATGGGGTCGATTACGCGAATCCCAAATTTTGACATATCTCCACGTGCGGATGTGCGTATGTGCGTTCGGAATTATTTTTCGTTTCGATTATCTCAAGAACCAAAAAGCACATTGACGTGAGACTGAGTTTCATTCGACGCGTAATTACGTAACTTAGAACTGAATGAGTTTTCAGCAAAATAAGTTTAGTCGTTTTTTATTGAAGATGAAAAACTGAAAAAAATTTGCTTAATTTTAAAATTGTTGAAACGCACTATTAATTTTCGATCTGAGGGATTTTTCATCTGGGGGATTTAGGATCTGGGGTATTTAGGATATGGTGGATTTGGGACCTGCAGGATTTTGGATATGGTGGATTTCGGAACTGGGGGATTTCGGATATGAGAATTCAGAATCTGGGGGATTAAGGATAAGGGGGATTTTGGATCTGGGAGATTTAGGATATGAGGGGTTATTTGATCTAAGGGATTTAGGATCTGGGCGATTTAAGATGTGGGTATTGAGGATCTGGGCGATTTGGAATCTGGAGGATTTAAGATCCGGGAGATTTAGGATCTGGGGGATTTAGGATCTGGGGGATTTAGGAACTGGGGGATTTAGGATCTGGGGGATTTAGGATGTGGGGTATTTAGGACCTGAGGGACTTGGGATCTGGGGGATTTAGGATCTTAGGGATTTTTGATTTCCGGGATTTTAGACCTGGGGGGTTAAGGTTCAGGGGGATTTAGGATCTGGAGGATTTTGGATGTGGGGCATTTAGGATCTGGGGTATTTTTGATCTGGGGGATTTAAGATCTGGGGGATTTGAGATCTGGGGGATTTAGGATTTTAGGGATTTTGGATCTGGGGGGTTTAGGATATTGGGAAGTTTTGATCTGAGAGATTTAGGATCTGGGATATTTTTGATCTGGGGGATTTTGGATCTGGGGATTTAGGATCTGGGGGATTTAGGATCTGGGGGATTTAAGACCTAGGAGAATTTGGATCTAGGAGATCTTGGATCTGGTCGAGACCTTGGTAGATGACGAGGGCGGAGATTTCTTTCACTTTCGAATGGCTTTTAAGGCTTAAAAATTTTAAAAAAAATTATAATATTTTAGAATATTAATATATTATATAAACATAAATAGTAAAAACAAATCATACTTTCTTTATTTACCCAACTGGAAAGTTAGCCGTGTGAACAATAAAGGTGGCACCTAGACCACATTTAAGGAGTTGTAAAGATTTTCCACTCAACGACCAAACTAAAACAGTATGTCAAAAAGTTTCATAAATAACTTGCAAATGAGATGAAAAGCTTGCTGAAAGGGATTTTATGTTTAAAAAACCTGAATTAAAGAAACGCTTTGCATTAAAAACATATAAATAAAGATAAATCAAAGAGCAATTTAATAATTTAATTTATTTGACAATAAGTTCTAAGATATGCCATCATATTTATGTCTTTAATATCTAGCGTTTAGCCTTGAATTTGAGTGTTTTCCGAATCAAATTAATTATTTTGAAAATCGAATTTTCAATTTTTCAAATCGAACCTGTTACAAATCAAATTAGAACTTTTCCAAAATGAAGAATTTTCCAGAGGAGGCCTTTTTGATTTAAAAAAAAAACAATTTTTTGTGGTAAATCACCTCGTTTGTTCGGGAAATAACAGATTTGATTCGGAAAATACTGAAATTAAGAGGGGAAGTGCTTAAACGGCTCGTCATAGTTATAATCTAAAATAGTAAATACATTTGATAACGTCTGCGCACTGCTTTTAGTTACTTTCGAAGAATAAACCCTTATGAAAAGCTATCACAAAATGAAATCATCATGAAACCTGTTGACTTTGATAAATTTTGCAATGCTTTCTGAAGCATCATAAATTTCATCTTGTGGCTTTGTGGCTTTTCGTGGAAAAATCAATATAGCCATCCAAGGCTGAAATATATATATATATATATATATATATATATATATATATATATATATATATATATATATATATATTTAAGACGACACTTGAAATCATATAAGCTTACACTAGCTGTACTCACAAGGAAGCATTAACAGCAGTTTTGACCTAATGAATTAGTAGACAACAATAGTTTAAATATTTTCTGCCAATGAGTAGAATGTTTCAATTCTGAAGAAAGCGAAATGCTGGGAACTGATTGCATCCTCAATGGGCTTTCATCTGGCAATTCGATTGATTTACGAGCACTCAGTCATCTCATCATGATTTCATCCCATTAAATCGTTTTCGATTTTCGAAGGAGATCTGCTAACACGATGATGTATTTTTCATGAGAAATTCATTATTTTGCTGTGAAGCAGGTGAAAAATAGCTACGGAGTGTGATAAATTGATGTGGAACAGATTTAAAGTAGATGATATATGCATGCATTATTAAATCTTTTAAGGTACAGCTAAATCCAATATCACTGATATAAATAGACAACGTAAGGAATAATTCGAGCCTGCGGTAGATTCTTATAGTTGAGAAAAATGATATACAATGTAAGACTAGGAGCCGGCATTTTCCAGTAAGACAAAATTTCTAGCATACACAACTTTACAAGTTTACGAGTTTTCTTGTTTTCCAAAAATGGTTTGAAGCGTGATATAAAATTAATAAAAGTATTAAACTACTAACATACAAATTTGGAATTTTAAAGTACACGTAAAAATAGCATTTATTGTTTAAAAATTAGTGGGTCTCCAAATTGAGATCCTTTTTTTAAATTAACTAGAACTATTGACTGTTATCTTCGAGGTACAAAATTATCCACGCAATTAGTTTAACCGGCAATGAACAGTAAATAGTCATAACAACAATCCAATTTTACTAAAATTCTGGAGATGAAGGATTTCTTTCGATGGTTTTTTCTTAGTCCTACTTTCAATAAGTATTGACAAATAATGATGAATTATTGAGTTTCGTGTTTCTTATATGTTCATGATCATTTTTTTGTTAAATATAAATTTATTTGCAAATAAGTGATCATATGAGAACGATCTTTTGGCAATTACTTGGTTCTGTTTAGTATAGAGATTCCCGAATCAGCATTTGAGGGATCTGTTACAATTTTGTAAATAATTTTGAAGCGGATCTCAGTTTGAAACCATATAGTTTTATAGTCAAATAACTCGTGGTATGCTATCATAAAAGTTTAAAGAGTCTACGAATGATGAATTTTTTAAAATTTATGGATCATTGGTGATTTTTTGTCGCCATTTTGAATAAAAATTCATTAGTTGATTTCAAGTACAGGAAGGTCAAACTTCCTATGGGTCCTTGAACTAGAATTTGTCAAGTACTTCATCAGTTGGACCATAATATCAGTTTTCTGAAAGACAGAAAGAATTTTTACTTTACTTATGATATATAAGTTAAAGAATCTTCGAGAAGCTCATTTCATCATTACTGGCCATATGCTTTTCAAAAAGCTAATTGATGGAAACGTGTGATCTAAGTATTTTTAACTTCCCAGTTCCCTATGGGAAATTATTGTAATGGGGTCGATTTTGCGAATCTCAAATTTTGACATATCTCCACGTTTTAAGGTCTCTAGAATCCAAATCCATCGTTTTAGAGAGATGTCTGTGAGTGTGTATGTACGTATGTGTGTATGTGCGTATGTGCGTATGTGTGTATGTACGTATGTACGTATGTACGTATGTACGTATGTACGTATGTACGGATGTACGTATGTGCGTTCGGAATTATTTTTCGTCTCGATTATCTCAAGAACCAAAGATCGGATTGACGTGGGATTGGTTTCAAACGACGCGTAATTACGTAACTTAGAACTGAATGACTTTTCAGCAAAATCGGTTAAGCCGTTTTTTATTTAGGATGAAAAAACTGAAAAAACGGCTAAAAATTGCTTAATTTTAAACTGTTGATACGCACTATTAATTCGTGATGATACCAAATACCTTTATAGTAATTTTGTTATTATTGTCCGTTTTAGCAAAATTGTGATCAAATTTGTGAAAAATGTTATTTCAAAAAAAATTAAAAATTTATTTATGAAATTCCAAACTTATATTATAAGGTTTGGATGAATGGGAGTAGAGACGCTAATGCAGTTAATAATTGGATATTGTTATAAATAATTTAATATTTTTAATAACAATCAAATAATATTAGTTATAATTTGATATTGTATATATAAAGTCAATTATAATTAGTCAGTAACGATCAAACATTCTTAATAACGAATGATTATTCTAAATAATAATTAAATACCCTCAATAATAGTTGTGGATTCCGCAGCCGAAATGAAAAACGAGGTTGAGGACGAAGTGGAGGACAAGAGGGATGAAGAGAACGAAGAGGACGAGTTTGCCGAGGCTTTGGTAGAGGATGAGCAGGTGGTGGAGACGTCTTCCTCTACCAGAGCTTTTATGGCTAGATAAAAAATTGATAACAATAATAAAAGTAATTCTATTAATTTAGAATAATAATGTTTAATAATAGTAATTATTAATGATATTAATTAATAATAAAAGAAAATTATAGCATTTTATTCACCTCACTGGGAAGTTAGTCGTGTGGGCCTCAACGGTCGCACTTAGACCACATTTTTCAAAATATGGTTTCGGCTTTTTTCTTGAAATTTCAAAAATATGAACGAGATCTGCTGGCAGACCTACCTTTCTATTCTTTAGACTTCGTTCTATCGTGACTTAATAGAGTCCATCTCTATTTGGTTGAGTGCTACCTCGAGATATTTGTATTTGTTTATTAACTTCCCAGTATATGGGAAGTTCTTGTAATCGCCTCGAAAATCGAAATTAAAATTTTCAACATTTCTTTACATTTTGAGGTCTATAGAGTATATATAAAGTGTTTTTAGAAAGGGAGATGTATGTGTGTGTGTGTGTGTACGTACGTACGTACGTACGTTCGTGAACAGTTTTTTCTACGAGCATAACTCACGTAAACAAAGTCGTATCGACTTTGTTAAGATGTCAATCGAAGCGTCTTTGCAATCTTAAGAGCTGCTTAGTTTTTGGGATACTTTGGTCGGGGGCGTTTGCTGTTTTGCCCGTTTGAAGGTCATTTCTGTCATGCGTTATATCTCGCGAATTAAACATACGATTTGCATGATTGAGGTTTCAATCGACGTGTATTAAAATTTGTGTGAATCTTTCAAATTTTGAAAGAAATTGTTGCAGCCGTTTTTTAATTTAAGAAAAAAAAGTGCAAAAAATTATGATATTTTTATAAACAATAAATTTTCAACCTGATTTACGAAACACAGTATTCAATTTTTATAAAGTTTATACATTTCAAGTAATGTTTGTAAAAACAACGTCAAAACTTTTTCTCATGATTACGTAAAAAATAAAATAAAAAATAAAAATTCTTTAACAGGCATCATGATTTTCAAGGTCATTTCTGTCGTGCGTTATACATATCTCCCGAACCAAACATACGATTCGCATGGTTAAGCTGTCAATCAACGCGTATTAACATTTGTGTGAACCTTTCAAGTTTTGAAACAAATTTTGAAAAAAATCGTTGGAGCCGTTTTTAATTTTTTAAAAAACAGTGCAAAAAATTGTGATTTTTTTCAAAAACAATAAATATTTAACCTTATTGTCAAGTCCAAGTAAGCAATCTTTATATAATTTATATACTTCAGACAGTTTTTTTTTTAAATGCCATCAAAATTTTTTCTACTGACCACAAAAAAAATCAAATAAAAAATAAAAAATCATTAACAGTCATCATGATCTTCAAGGTTATTTCTGTCATGCGTTATATCTCGCGGATCAAACATAGGATTTGTATTATTAAAATGTCAATGAACGCGTATTGATATTTTTGTAAATCTGCTGCATTTTTAAAAAAAATCGTTGTAGCCGTTTTTTAATTTAAGAAAAAAAAAGTGCAAAAAATTAGGTTTTTTTCATAAACAATAAATTTTTAACCTGATTTGCGAGATGTAGTAGACAATGTTTATAAAATTGCATACTCCAAACAATGCTTGTAGAAAAACCATCAAAACTTTTTCTCACGATAAAGTAAAAAATTAAATTAAAAGTAAAAAATCATTAAAAGTCATCATGATTTTCAAGGTCATTTTTATCATTCACTATATCTCACGAACCAGATATAATATTTGCATCATTAAGGTGTCAGTTGACGTGTATTAACATCTTTGTGAAGTTTTTAACATTATAAAAACTCGTTTCAGCCTTTTTTTAATTTAATAGAAGAAAATGCAAACAAATATATTTTTTTCATAAAAAATATTTTTTAACCTGATTTGCACAGCACAGTAATAACTGTTTTTAAAATTTCTACATTCTTATCAGGTTTTGAAGAGAAACCGGCAAAATTTTATTCCATGATTATGGAAAAAACTAAATTAAAAATAAAAAAATCATTCAAAGTTACCATGTAAAGAGAGTTCATATGAATGCTATTACTTTATATCTTTCATTCTAAAAAAATGTTGTAAATTCAATCAAAGTTTTAAAATATTGCATAATTTGAGCAGGTTTTTGATAGTATTAATAGTCTTCTAATTAAAAAAACCGCTTAAATTTTGAAAACCAACAAAAATTTTCAAGACCGAAAAGGCCCCCACCGATTGATCCGCGTGAATATTCAATCTGTCCGCATCGACCAAAAACCTTACGTAATCAATGGACCCTTCCGTAGACGATTTGATTCATATTAATTCATTCCTGCTACTGCTATGAATACCTCTCATTGTGGTAATGTTGTTGATGTTTATGTATATATTACTGGGAAGTTGACCGTGTGGACCTCAAGGGTCGAACCTTGCGGCTTGTTATGTTTTGAATCACAGCCAAATTAATTACTGCTAATATCAATTAGTTGTGGTTTTGATACGTGTAACCAATTGAACCAATGTTTTATAGCATTCTGTTCACAATGAAATATAAGAAATATTAAGCAAATTCTTTAGCAGCCAGCTTCAGTTTCATTCAACAAACAGTAGTAGCTGCCATTAGAATGCAAAATGTTCATAAAACTACGCGATTTAGAATACGATTTGCAGCAATGTTGCTAACCATACTGTGCAGAATTTCACCTGTTTTTAACTGGTTCCCGAAAATTAACTTTCTCAACATACATTGGCTATGTTAACTAGCCAATATTAATAAGGTGTGGGATCACCTAAATATATACAAATCATTCTAAAAACATGTACTTTTTCCGCAGTGAATTTAATATCTGTGCTAATTTTCAAGTTTCATGCAATTAACTTAACGATGATAAAGTTTAAAGATGTAATATATTGAAATCGTATTCATGGATAAATTTACGCATTGAAAACTTTTAAAATTACTTGCAATCAAGAATTGCTTGAATTGAATTGAACTAAGAAAAATACAGTCGACGCAGCTTTTTTTTTAACCAAAACTACAAAGTTTTAATTTATATGTAGATATATATTTCGAAGGCGACTTACCCTCTTCATCAGTACAAAGCTACTTAAATATAATGGCAAGATACAACTTCTTTTATCCTAAGATATCTTACTTTAAAGAGAAGAATCTATCCGGCAGATAAGAACCCTAAACACATTTTATTGTCTTCTTATCGGTTTTGTGTTCTTTTCTACCTGGTATTTACTATTATGCGCAGCTAAACTAATTAGTTTGGACGGACAATTTCCTTGGTCCGTATTTAATAGTATCCTCGCGTCTTCTCGCATTATTGCCAAGCTCTTCCAAGGATCCAATGCATTTAATCGGATCGTAGATCGCAACACCTCCAGGCTCTCACGGTGAATGGTGTGTCCTTTTTCCGTGATGTGCATCGCTACAGATGATCGTACCAATGGGTTGGACCTCCGGACTACAAACATCGGACCATACCTAACATATTAAGAAAAATACTTTTTTAACACCAGAATGGTGTACTTTGAAGAACGAAAGTACAAATTGATTGCATCAAAACTCTTTTGAGTCTAAAATTACTCTTAAAATTCATTTAAAAACCATACTCTATAAAAGTTTCAGATAAAATTCAATTCGTCATTCTTTCGTCGATTTCCATCTTTTCATAACCATCACTCTTAAAATCAGGGAGAATGATGAGTATGCCATTTGTAGTTAACTTTTATAAACAACAGCCATTTCTAGCTGCGTATTTTCTAAATTACGGTATGGAATCTTTGTGAATATTTTCCACTGTATTTTCATGACATAATTAACTCTTGACCACTGAGTTTTATTTTGGAAGGATGCCAATTGATTTGAGAGTCTGACGTTGTATGTGAAAGACGACAACGTTGTAAAGAGAGATGATTTACTATGCTGGAATTTGGCTCCATTAAGACTCGTTGTAGGCTTCCTAACAGTACTATTGTAAAAAGTCCTGTGTTTACATTGCAATTGGTATAAATGTCAACTTTACAAGTTAAGTTTAAAAAATGCAACTTGAGTGACGGGAGATATGAAAAAATTAACAATTTATTGCTACCAAACAAATCATCATTTGATTGAAACATCCTTTTGTTAATAAATCACTATGAAATGGAGCTATTTTCTTTTCCAATTGTGATCATAGGTGCAAAACTTTGCACTGCATTTTTTAAAGATTACGCCAGCGATGTATTGATTAAACCAATAGAGGAATTAGAACCATCATCATGAAGTCAAGTGAATCGTATTTTAAATTCAGCGACGAAATATGATATTCGTTGAAGATATTTCTCCTTTAAAGGCAAACTATAGCCTATATGAAAATCCACTTTACCCTTTTGCTGAGGTTGAAATTCTAGTGAAAGATTTGTTGGCACACTCGAAGGTAATCAAGTCCATGACAATTAATGATGTCGATTCACAGAGAGATAGCGTCATGTACGATAATGATGCATTCACTGATTGCGAAAATGATGAAACAATGGATGACCCAAATAATGCATCTCATTACCAACTGGCACAGTTCGACATATCTAAAATTCATCAACTATTCTAGGAACATCAACGCGTTTGAATTCAACTTCTTTTATAGTTCTGAGTGGTATCCACTTTTGTTCGTGAGACTCAAGATAGTACCAAAGAATATACAACATATGTTGTATGTTTTTTGATAGTACTCAAGCTATGAACAGATGAAGTTCGATGAACAAATAATTTTCTTCGTTTATAGCAAATAAGACATGGACACTGACTAGTATGTTACCTGGAATAAAAGCAATAAACAATCTGGGGGTCTTCAAATAGAAATGCCATTAAAATGACAATGTTTAGCCCTACAAGGTCAGGCTTGTAATCAAAGGCTGCAATCAGCGGAAAGTAATAGACTTCGAGGAAATGTTTTTGTCAGTCGTCAACAGTGGATCCATACAATATCCTAAAGCTGAAGCTGCAAAGCACAATTTGATGATTGATTAATTAAACACTGCTACGGTTTTTTTGCACAGTAAGTTAGCAGATGAAATTTACATAAAGCAACGTGAAATATTCCGCGACATTTTTCGCCGAGTGCACCGTCCAAAGAAATCTTTGCAATACGTGGAGTGAGCAAGGCGAGCTTGGAACCCGAATTTGACCGTGCAAAACTGTACGCTTGTTAATTTCCCAGTATATGGAAAGTTCTTGTAATCGCCTCGAAAATCAAAATTAAAATTTTTAACATTTCTTTACGTTTTGAGGTCTATAGAGTATATATAAAGTGTTTTTAGAAGAGAAGATGTATGAGTGTGTGTGTATGTACGTACGTACGTACGTTCGCGGACACTTTTTCTACGAACATAATTCACGTAAACAAAGTCGTATTGACTTTGTTACGGTGTCAATCGAAGCGTCTTTGTAATCTTAACAGCTGATTAGTTTTTGGGAAACTTCGGTCGGTTTTTCCCGTTTGAAGGTCATTTCTGTCATGCGTTATATCTCGCGAACCAAACATACGATTTGCATGCTTGAGGTGTCAGTCGACGCGTATTAACATTTGTGTGAATCTGTTCAATTTTGAAAAAAATCGTTGAAGCCCTTTTTTAATTTAAAATTATAGTAATAATTAAAAATCAGGTTTTTTTATAAACAATAAATTTTTAACCTGATTTACGAACGACAGTATTCAATTTTAAAAAATTATTCACAGTCATCATTACCTTCAAGTTTTGGAAGTCTTTGACGCAACATCTAAAAATAGTCATCACACGACAAAATGTACTACAATCGACGTAGATACAAAAAATGCATTCTGTAACCCTTAAATCTCAATTTCGCCAACAGTTTCACTAACCCTATTTGGTCTTTCAAGCGCGGATAAAAATATGTTTAAGTAGCTAAGACTGAAAAATTGTTCGTATGAACCTTAAAGGTTGCACTTCGCGGCTTGATTTGGTTTGGTTTCACTAGTCACGATTACATTTTATCAAATGCATTCAAAAAACCATTAAATTGCGCATTTACGTAAAAAAACTGAGTGATTCGAATGAAGAAAAAAATCGAAATTGAATGGAATCTGGGTTTCCGGACAATTGGCTATTAATTATATAAGAAAAATACAATTGTTCTCGTTGTAGGTGCTTGCTTTTGAAAACAAGCCGCGAAGTGCGACCCTTGAGGTCCACACGTACAACTTCTGAGTAATATTTACATAAATATTAAAAATATTAAACACAATAATAATTATGGAAATAATACTACTTTTAATAAAAAAAATGTACCTCTCATAAAAGTTATTGGAATGACTTTATATTAATCGTTATTAATTCTATTAAATTGAAAAAAAAAACGGCTGAAACGAATTTTTATGATGTTAAAAAATCACAAAAATGTTAATACACGTCGACTGACACCTTATGATGCAAATATTATATCTGGTTCGTGAGATATGGTGAATGACAGAAATAACCTTGACGATCATGATGACTGTTAATGAGATTTTATGTTTTATTTCGATTTTTTGTAATCATGAGATAAATTTTAGATGCTGCTTTTACAAAAACTGTTTGGAGTATATAAATTTTATAAACATTGATTATTTGGGCTTGAAAATAAGCTTAAAAGCTTATTTTTTGCACTTTATTTAGATTAAAAAGCGGCTCCAACAATTTTTTTTTAAAGACTTCAAAGAATCACATAAATGACAATACGCGTCGCTTGACACCTTGATCAAGGAAATCGTATGTTTGGTTCGCGAGATATAACGCATGACAGAAATGACTTTCAAACGGGCAAAACAGCAAACCCCCCCGACCGAAGTTTCCCAAAAACTAATCAGCTCTTAAAATTGTAATGACACATCGATTGACATCTCAACAAAGTCGATCGGACTTCGTTTACGTGAGTTATGCTCGTAGAAAAAAGTGTCCACGAACGTACAGACGTACGTACGTACGTACACACACACATTCATCTCCCTTTCTAAAAACACTTTATATATACTCTATAGACCTCAAAACGTAAAGAAATGCTGAAAATTTCAATTTCGATTTTCGAGGCGATTACAAGAACTTCCCATATACTGGGAAGTTCAAAAACCATTATATCGAGCATTGACGTATACAAAACTGAGTAATTCGAATGATGAAAAAAAAAAACGAAATTGAATGAAATTTGGGCTTCCGGACAATTGGCTAGTAATTATTTAAGAAAAATACAATTATTCTCGTTGAAGGTGGTTGCTTTTGAAGATAATATGGATAAAACATCATCCAAGTAGTTTAAAGCTTCTGTATTATACTCTAGTGCAGACTGCAAAGAAATTCATCCAAATTTTTAATCTGATTTGAAAATATTAATCCGGGATTATTTCTAAGTTCATCATCTATTTCCGTAAAATTCTATTTGCAACGCTTCACTAACTACCGAATCGACCTTATAGTAATCTACTAAAACCTTTCCTCGGAACCAAACATTTTTTCCTGATTTAAGCGCTGATTTTGATTGTCCTCACGACAAAAACATTCAAAGAAAAAAATATTTCACTACAATAAAAAGAAGCCTTGCAGTAACAGCGTATGAAACGCTTGGTTTTTTAACAATTTCATCAAGAAAAGCATTTTTCTGCTTCATTTACTTTAGTACTCTTCTGGAGTTTGATGATTTTTACGAAACATTGATTATAGAATTTGCTGGATTTTCACATCATTTCTCCTATTCTGCAGATACTTCAAGACACAATTTTGTATGTTTGAGATGGCTTCGTGGAAACGATGTGGTCATTTTTGTGTAGTTCATCGAAATCATTACTTCGTCGCTACTATCATAATAGCATTCACTCAATCTATGCTACAAACTTTAATTGTATGGCGCAGGAAAAAGCTTCCTGAATATGATTGATTGCCTTCTTCCGTAGAAAGCTAATGCGAACGCCATAATGGACGTTAATAGCGAAGAAATATTTACAGTCCCAAAGGACACGACTCTGCTGGTTAATTGAGTGGAATCGTAAGTGCTGGCAAAATTTCTTGATTACCGAATGCAAATTGTAGCTTCTTTTTGTCAAAGTTGAATGAAGGACATTTTTTTCATTTGATGCATGATTATAAAATGTTCTTTCTTTCGCAGGCAAATATGTCACTGTTTTGTTCCATTTATCAGAGATGAATGTCAAAAGTGTTTGGTGAGTGAATTTGTTGGTTCCGGTGATTACAAGAGCATGATCGGGAAACTCACCGATGAATAGATGAAAATATTTGATCGTGTACAGCAAACATAAAAATATCAATAATTTACACAATGTCATACAGATTCTTATGAATTTTTTTAACTTCCCAGTATATGGGAACATGAGCAGTAACAGGAATGAGTTAATATGAATCATATCGTCTACGGGAGGGTCCATTGATTACGTAAGGTTTTTGGTCGATGAGGACAGATTGAATATTCACGCGGATCAATCGGTGGGGTGCCTTTTTGGTCTTGAAAATTTTTGTTGGTTTTGAAAATTTAAGCATTTTTTCAATTAAAGGACTATAAAAACTATTTAAAATCTGCTCAAATTATGCAAATATCTTAAAACTTTGATTGAATTTACAACAATTTTTTAGAATAAAAAAATAAAGTAAAAGCATTCGTATGAACCCTCTTTAAATGGTAACTTTGAATGATTTTTTATTTTTCATTTAGCTTTTTTTATAATCAAGGAAAAAACTTTTGCCGGTGTCTCTTCAAAACCTGATAAGAATGTATAAATTTTATAAACAGGTATTACTGTGCTGTGAAAATCAAGTAAAAAAATATTTTTTATGAAAAAAACTATAATTTTTTGTATTTTCTTCTATTAAATTAAAAAAAGTTGAAACGAGTTTTTATAATGTTAAAAACTTCACAAAGATATTAATACACGTCAACTGACACCTTAATGATGCAAATATTATATCTGGTTCGTGAGATAAAGTGAATGATGAAAATGACCTTAAAAATCATTATGACTTTTAATAATTTTTAATTTTTAATTGAATTTTTTATGTAATCATGAGAAAAATCTTTAATGCCGTTTCTACAAAAATTGTTTGGAGTATATAAATTTTATAAACATTGCCTACTAAATTACGTTATTCAGGTTAAAAAGTTTTTGTTTATGAAAAAAAACCCAATTTTTTGCACTTTTTGTTCTTAAATTAAAAAACGCCTACAATGATTTTCTTTTAAAACTTGAAAGATTCACACAAATGTTAATACGCGTCGATTGAAATCTCTATCATGCAAATCGTAAGTTTGGTTGGCGAGATATAACGCATGACAGAAATGACCTTCAAAGGGTCAAAACAGCAAAACCCCCCGACCGAAGTATCTTAAAAACTAATCAGCTCTTAAAATTGCAAAGACGCTTCGATTGACACCTCAACAAAGTCGATCGGACTTCGTTTACGTGAGTTATGCTCGTAGAAAAAAGTGTCCACGAACGTACGTACGTACGTACGTACACACACACACACATACATCTCCCTTTCTAAAAACACTTTATATATACTCTATAGACCTCAAAACGTAAAGAAATGTTGAAAATTTCAATTTCGATTTTCGAGGCGATTACAAGAACTTCCCATATACTGGGAAGTTAATAATACTACTTTGAATAATAAAAATGAGAGGTATTCAAAGCAGTGACAGGAATGAGTTATTATTAATCATATCATCTACGGGAGCATCCATTGATTACGTAAGGCTTTTGGTGGATGGGGGTAGTTTGATTTGATCAATCAATCGGTGGGGACCTTTTCTACGTTATTTGTTATTTTCACATCGATGCTTGAAGGACAAACGAGCACTAGCAAAAATGAATGCAGTTTTTGTTATAACGCCCACTGAAGGGATTTTATCGCGTGATGACCATTTTGAATAGTTCCGTTCAAAACTGCCATGACTTCAGCATAATCACTGAATTTAAAAATTTTCACGATTTAACATCAATCAAATTAATAATTACTTCATATTTTCTATTGGTCTTGAAATTTTTTTGAATATGCAGTCAAAAATAGATTCAATTGCATGTAAAAAGTAAAATATATGTATTACAAATGAAGATGGAGGAAGTAATTGAAATCTTACGATTACTAAATATCAAATCTTCTAAAAACTACAATTGTTTTGATGAAAGCTTTTTAACGCATATGATCTTGCAAAGTATTGACTAAAAAACATTTTACCATTCAAAGCGTTGATTACCACAAATGCAAATTTGATGGAAATTCTGTTGGTTTTCAAAATTTAAGCAGTTTTGCCAATTAAAAGACTGTAGAAACACTGCAAATATTTTTAAACTTTGATTGAATTTACAACAATCTCTTTAGAAAAAAAGATAAAGTAATATCATTCGTATTAACCCTCTTTACATGGTAATTTTGAATGGTTTTTTATTTTTAATTTAGTTTTTTTATTATCATGGTAAAAAGTTTTGTCAGTTTCTCTTCAAAAACTGATAAGAATGTATAAATTTCATAAACATTTATTACTATGTTGTGCAAATCAGATTAAAAAAATATTTTTTATGAAAAAACCCTATTTATTCGGATTTTCTTCTATTAAATTAAAAAAAGGCTGAAACGAATTTTTGTAATATTGAAAACATCGCAAAAATGTTAATACACTCCTTTTGACACCCTAATGATGCAAATATTGTAACTGGTTCGTGAGAAATAGTGAATGATAAAATCGACTTTGAAAATCATGATGATTTTTAATGATTTTTTATTAACTTCCCAGTTCCCTATGGGAAGTTATTGTAATGGGGTCGATTTTGCGAATCCCAAATTTTGACATATCTCCACGTTTTAAGGTCTCTAGAATCCAAATCCATCGTTTTTAGAGAGATGTCTGTGAGTGTGTATGTACGTATGTGTGTATGTGCGTATGTACGTATGTACGGATGTACGGATGTACGTATGTACGGATGTACGTATGTACGGATGTACGTATGTGCGTTCGGAATTATTTTTCGTCTCGATTATCTCAAGAACCAAAGATTGGATTGATGTGAGACTGGTTTTAAACGACGCGTAATTACGTAACTTGGAACTGAATGACTTTTCAGCAAAATCGGTTAAGCCGTTTTTTATTTAGGATGAAAAAACTGAAAAACGACTAAAAATTGCTTATTTTTAAACTGTTGATACGCACTATTAATTCGTGAAGATACCAAATACCTTCATAGTAATGTTGTTATTATTGCGCGTTTTAGCAAAATTGTGATCAAATTTGTAAAAAATGTTATTTAAAAAAAAAAAGATTTATTTATGAAATTCCAAACTTATATTATCAGGAGTAGAGACGCTAATGTAGTTAAGAATTGCATATTGTTATAAATAATTTAATATTGTTAATAACAATCAAATAATATTAGTTATAATTTGATATTGTATATATAAAGTCAATTATAACTATTCAGTAACGATCAAAAATTTTTAATAACGAATGAATATTGTAAATAATAATTAAATATCCTCAATAATAATTGCGGATTCCGAAGCCGAAATGAAGAACGAGGTTGAGGACGAAGTGGAGGACAAGAAGGATGACGAGGACGAAGAGGACGAGGTTGCCGAGGCTTTGGTAGAGGATGAGCAGGTGGTGGAGACGTCTTCCTCTACCAAAGCTTTTATGGTTAGATAAAAAATTGATAAAAATAATAAAAGTAATTATATTAATTTAGAATAATAATGTTTAATAATAATAATTATCAATAATAGTAATTAATAATAAAAGCAAATTATAGCATTTTATTCTCCCCACTGGGAAGTTAGTCGTGTGGGCCTCAAAGGTCGCACTTAGACCACATTTTTTTTAATTGAATTTTCTACGTAATCATGACAAAAAGTTTTGATGGTGTTTTCACAAGCATTGTTTGCGGTATATAAATTTTTTAAACATTGATTATTAACTTCCCAGTATATGGGAAGTCCTTGTAATCGCCTTGAAAATCGAAATTGAAATTTTCAACATTTCTTTACGTTTTGAGGTCTATAGAGTATATATAAAGTGTTTTTAGAAAAGGAGATGTGTGTGTGTATGTTTGTGTACGTACGTACGTACATAACTCACGTAAACAAAGTCGTATCGACTTCGTTGAGGTGCCAATCGAAGCGTCTTTGCAATTTTAAAAGCTGATTAGTTTTTGAGGTTACTTCGGTCGCGGGCGTTGTTGTTTTGACCCTTTGAAGGTCATTTCTGTCATGCGTTGTATCTCGCGAACCAAACATACGATTTGCATTTTTAAGGTGTCAATTGACGCGTACTAATATTTGTGTAAATCTATCAAAATTTGAAAAAAATCCTTCGAGCCGTTTTTTAATTTAAGAAAAAAAGGTGCAAACAATTAGGTTTTTTTTTATAAACAATAAATTTTTAACCTGATTAACGGAAGACAGTATTCAATTTTTATAAAATTTATACATTTCAAACAATGTTTGTAAAAACAACATAAAAACTTTTTCCCGTGATTACGTAAAAAATTACATAAAAAATAAAAAAATCATTAACAGTCATCATGATCTTCAAGATCATTTCTGTCATGCGTTATATCTCGCGAACCAAACATACAATTTGCATGTTTAAGGTGTTAATAGACGGGTATTAGCATTTTTGGGGATCTATCAAATTTTGAAAAAAATCATTCGAGCCGTTTTTTAATTTAAGAAAAAAAGTGAATAAAATTAGGTTTTTTTATAAACAATAAATTTTTAACCTGATTTACGATTTCAATTTTTATAAAATTTATACATTCCAAGCAGTGCTTGTGAAAGCATCATCAAAACTTTTTCTCATGATAACATGAAACATTAAATAAACAAGCCGCGAGATGCGACCCTTGAGGTCCACACGGTCAACTTCCCAGTAATATTTACATAAACATCAAAAACATTCAACACAATAATAATTATGGAAATAATACTACTTTAAATAATAATAATGTACCTCTCATAACAGTAACTGGAATGACTTAATATTAATCATTTCATCTACGGGAGCGTCAATTGATTACGTAAGGTTTTTGGTCGATGGGGACAGATTGATTTGATTGAATATTCACGCGGATCAATTGGGAGGGGGGGGGGGGTTCTACGTTATTTGTTATTTTCATATTGATGAAAGCTTTTTTTATAGCATATGATCTAGCAAAGTATTGACTACGAAACATTTTACCATTCAAAGCGTTCATTGCCACAAATTCAAATTTGATTAATTTTTTTTTATTTTCAAAATTTAAGCAGTTTTGATATAAAAATTAAAACACGGTGCTATGAAGACTATTAACAATCTGCCTAAATTATGCAAATATTAATAAACTGTGATTGGCTTAACAACAATGTCTTCAGAATAAGAGTAGTTGGGTAAAATCATTCATATGAACACTTTTTATATGGCGACTTTGAATGATTTTTTTTTTAATTTAATTTTTTTTAACATCATGGAAAAGCGTTTTGCTGGATTGTCTCCAAAAATTGATAAGGATTTATAAATTTTATAAACATTTATTACCGTGTTGTGCAAATCTGGTTAAAAATTTATTTTTTATGAAAAAATCCTAAATTTTTGCATTTTTTTTTGTTAAATTAAAAAACGCCTCCAACGATTTTTTTAAATATAAAAACATTACAAAAATGTTAATACACGTCGATTGACACCTAAGTGATGCAAATATTATATTTGGTTCGTGAGATATAGTGAATGGCAGAAGTGACCTTGAAATCATGATGCTTTTTAATGATTTTTGATTTTTAATTTTTTTTTTTTTGTAATCATGAGAGTAAGTTTCGTTGGTTTTTGCATAAACACTGTTTGAAGTATATAAATTTTATAAACATTGATTACTGAGTTTCGAAAATCAGGTTAAAAATTTACTGTTTCTGAAAAAAAAAACCTAATTTTTTGCACTTTTTTTCAAAAAAATTAAAAATAGCTTCCATGAATTTTTTTTTAAAACTTGATAGAATCACATAAATGTTAATAAGCGTCGATTGATTCCTAAATTATGAAAATCGCATGTTTGGTTTGGGAGATATAACGCATGACAGAAATGACCTTCAAAAGGGCAAAACAACAAACCCCCCCAACCGAAGTGTCCCAAAAACTAATCAGCTCTTAAGATTGCAAAGACGCTTTGATTAAGACCTCAACGAAGTCGATAGGACTTTGTTTACGTGAGTTATGCTCGTAGAAAAAAGTGTCCACGAACGCACATACGTACGTACGGACGTACGTACATACACACACACACACACACACATACATACTTCTTTCTAAAAACACTTAAAATATACTCGTAAGATCTCAAAACGTAAAGAAATGTTGAAAATTTCAATTTCGATTTTCGAGGCGATTACAAGAACTTCCCATATACTGGGTAGTTAAAAATAAAAAATTATTAACAATCATCATGATCTTCAAGGTCATTTCTACCATTCACTGTATCTCACGAACCAGATATAATATTTGCGTCATTAAGGGGTCAATCGACGTGTTTTAACATCTTTGTGATTATTTTGACATTATAAAGATCCGTTTCATGGGTATCTTTAATTTAATAGAAGAAAATGCGAAAACTTAGGTTTTTTTTCATAAAAAATGTTTTTTAACCTGATTTGTACAACACAGTAATAAATGTTTATAAAATTTATACATTGTTATCAGTTTTGAAGAGAAACCAGCAAATTTTTTTTCATGATTCTGAAAAAAATTCAATTAAAAATAAACAAGCCGCGAGGTGCGACCCTTGAGGTCCACACGGTCAACTTCCCAGTAATATCTACATGAATATTAAAAATATTAAACACAAAAATATTTATGAAAATAATACTACTTTAAATAATAATAATGAGAGGTACTCATAATCGTAATTGAAATGAGCTAATATCAATCATATCATCTACTGTAGCGTCCTTTGATTACGTAATGCTTTTGTTGGATGCGGGGTGGATTGGTTTGATTGACTATTCACGCGGATGAATCGGAGCGGGGCTGGCTATAAAGTCTTTTTTACGTTATTTGTTATTTTTACATCGATGCTTGAAGGACAAAAAGCGCTAGCAAATGCATTTTTGTTATTACGCCCACTGAAGAGGTTTTTTCGCGAGATGTCCATTTTGAATAATTTTGTTCAAAATTGCCATGACTTCGGCATAATCATTGAATTTGTGTTTTGTCACGAGCCGGTTTTTAGGTTTTTTTGGATCATATAAAATAATTTGACCAGTTTCTCTTCAAAAACTATTAGGAATGCATAAATTATACAATTTTTTATGAAAAAAACTCTAATTTTCCCATTTTCTCTTAGTAAATGGAAAAAATCGCGCAAAGGACTTTTTATAAAGTTAAAAACATAGAAAAAAATTAATACACGTCGAATGACACCTCAATGATGCAAACATCATGTTTGGTTCGTGAGATATAGTGGATGATCAAAATGACCTTGAAAATCATGATGACTTTTATTGATTTTTTATTTTTAATTTCAGTGATGAAAAAAAGTTTTGCTGATTTTCTTACAAAAACTGTTTGGAGTATATAAATTTTGTATACATTTATTACTGAGTGCTGCAAATCAGGTTAAAAACTTATTGTTTATGGAAAAAAGTAATTATTAGCACTTTTTTTCAATAAATTAAAAAGTGGTTCCAACGATTTATTTAAAAAATTTATAGAATCACAAAAATGCTAATAGGCGTCGATTGATTTTTTAATAATGAAAATCGCATGTTTGGTTCGGGAGATATAACGCATGACAGAAATGACCTTAAAACGGGCAAAACAGCAACCCCCCCCCCCCCGTCCGAAGTTTTCCAAAAACTAATCAACTCTTACGATTGTAAAGACGCTTCGATTGACATCTCAACGAAGTCGATACAACTTTGGTTACGTGAGTTATGCTCGTAGAAAAAAGTGTCCACGAACGCACGTACGTACGTACGTACACACACACACACACACATTTATATTTCTTTCTAAAAACACTTTCTATTATACTCTATAGACGTTAAAACGTAAAGAAATGTTGAAAATTTCAATTTCGATTTTCCAGGCGATTACAAGAACTTCCCATATACTATGAAGTTAAAAATCATTCAAAGTTACCATACGAAAGGGTTCTTCCGATTCATATTACCTTATATCTTTTATTCTAAAGACTTTGTTGTAAGGCCAATCAAAGTTTTGAAATGTTTGGATAATTTGAGCAGATTTTTAATAGTTTTTGCAGTCTTTTAATTAAAAAAAATTGGCTTAAATTTTGAAAACAATCAAAATTTCAATCAAATTTGCATTTGTGGTAATCAATCATCATCATCCATCCACCAAAAGCCTTACTTAATCAGTGGATGCTCCCGTAGATGGTATGATTAATATTAACTCATTCCTGTTACTGCTATGAATACCTTTCATAATTATTATTTAAAGTAGTAGTATTTTCAAAATTATTATTGTGTTTAATATTTTTAATGTTTATCTAGATATTACTGGGAAGCTGACCGTGTGGACCTCAAGGGTCGCACTTCGCGGCTTGTTATATTTTGCGAATCAGGTTAAAAATTTAGTGTTTATTAAGAAAAATGATTTTTTTGCTCTTAAATTAAAAAAAAGCTTCAACAATTTTTGTGAAAATTTGATAGGTTCGAGCAAATGTTAATACACGTCGATTAACACGTCAACGATGAAAATCGTATGTTTATTTCGCGAGATATAAGGCATGACAGAAATGACCTTCAAAGGGTCAAAACAACAAACCCTCCCATCCGAAGTGTCCCAAAAACTAATCAGCTTTTAAGATTGCATAGACGTTTCGATTGACACCTTAACGAAGTCGATCGGGTTTTTTTTTACGTGAGTTATGCTCGTAGAAAAACTTTCCGTACGTACGTACGTACATACACACACACATACATTCTTCTTTCTAAAAACACTTTATATATACTCTATAGACCTCAAAACGTACAGATATGTTGAAAATTTCAATTTTGATTTTCGAGGCGATTACAAGAACTTCCCATATACTGGGAAGTTAATAAAAATCTGGCTTCTTGAGAGATTCAATTTTATTAATATGGAAGTAAGTAGCATTTAAAAATTCAAGTGTTTTATCAAATATTTAAAAAATATCCGTGATCTTCTTTTGTGTTAAGGTATTGACAGATTCTCTGTAAGTTGTATTTTCGATTGTAAGGAAGGCACCGAATACGTTGTCCTCGATATCAACACATCTTTCAATGAAAGTACGGATTAGATTTACAGTTGCTCTTGCTTGTTTTGCAGATATTGGCGACGGCAAAGGTGACGAGTCTTCATCAGCCTCATAGTTTTCGTCATTTTCATTAAACGTGTCAATGATTTCAGCATCAATCAGTGTTTCAGTAGTAGCTATAGCATCATCGCATGCAACGTAATCTTCGAAGCCTATTTCTTGCATATAAAAATACCTATTCAAACCTGTTTCAAACTGCTGATCAAATTCTTCTTCGAAAGATTCTTGGGGTCGTTCGGATCATAGCCCATTATCAAAAGTTGCAACTCAGTCTTCCATTCCTCACACACTTTAGAGCTTACACTTCCACTGTCACCACAAACTTTTTTAAAAACCAGTTCATGACGATTTTTAAATTTTCTTAATCAACCATTGCTTGCGCGAAAAGTGTTGTGTCCCAATGATTTCGCGAATTTTCCAGCCTTTTCACGTGAAACAGGTCCACTAACACTTTATTTTTCCCGCGAAACTGCGTAAACCATGTTATTCAACATTCTTCCAAATCAGGAAACTTTGCCGCTCGTTGTCCTTTACAAAATAAACTTTTACCCGATTCAAATTTTAACATTATTGCCACTTCATTTTTTAGTATTGGCAACAGAGTGCTTGCTGCTAATCCATATTGAGCAGCTACATCCTTTTTGTTCATACCGTTTCTGACCGCGTTTATCACATCAACTTTTTAACGAAGTGTATAAGATTTTAACTTTCGGTTTGTATTCATATTTTTAATGTCAATTAACACAAAGTAGAAACTGTGGTTTCTTGGCACCAAGCAGAAAATAGTTAATGTTATTTTGCTTCCAAGGTATTGCTTCTTCATTCGTAGTCAAAAATTAACGAATAACAAATATCTGTACTCAAATGTAGATGCAATACATATTTCATCAAGATTTGATCTTCCAGAGGAAACTTAAACAAATGCATATTCACAATAATTTCTTGGAATTGCCCATCGATAGAAGGCACAAATGTTTCTACTTCGAGTTTGAGAGTCAAGCGAACAGAGAAATTTGACATACAGAGTCTGTAAAGCTGTCAAGTTGCTTCTTCGAAATATAGAGTCTGCTAGATTTGTAGTTCGAATTATAGTTCGAGTTATAGAGTCTAAATTATTCGTGCTTTAGAATTTTTTGTACCTCAATGGAAGGGAGCGGCTTATTTCTTCGTCTTAGAGAGGGTTTTGGCTTATCGAGGTTCGAGTTATCGAGGTTCCACTGTACCGAAATTATTGACGGGAAAAATAAGTAAGAATCCAGTACTATCTATTATACCGGTATTCATCGCTCGGGAAGTACTCAGCAAACATATACAGTGAGCAAAATTGAAATCCGGACACTGTCGAAAGAAATGAAAATGCAGTGATAAGGAACATAAAAAGTAATTTATTTTTGTAAATTTGTCTGTAGAAATAACAAATACATTGTGATGAACATAATATTCAAAAGTAAAACCGAAAATAGTTACGCAAAATTGCGAAAACGAGAAAAGTACAAAATAACGACACTTCTGAGAGCAAAATTGAAATCCGGACAAAACTAAAAAATCTTACAATTAAGGTCAGAAAACCGAAAATAATACTTGTTAGTAATTTGTATGTAGATATTTAGTGGCATACACGGTCTTCATTCTTCATGGCATTGATGCAACCAAACGCTGATCATAATCAGCTGGGATTTTGTTTCTTTCTTCTAGAAGGCGTTCCCCTAAATGTTTTTTTTACTAGTAATTGGACGCTCGCAGAGTCTATTGTCAACATAATCCCACAGGTTCTCGATAATATTACAATCCGGAGATTGTGGAGGCGTTTCGAGTATCTTTGGGCAATTGTACAGTAACCACATGCGTGTATTCCATGCTTTGTGGTTAGGGTCATTATCCTGGTACATTTTAAATGTTTGACGAACACCCAATTTCTCGGCGCTGGCATGTAAATTTTCTTTTAAAATGTTAATATATGTTCGCATCCTTTTTCCCCTCCACAAATGCCAAATTTCCTACGCCGTTCGTTCCGCAACCGCCGCATACCATTGCACTTCCGCCACCGTGTTTCACTGTAGTTTTTAAGTTTTTACGCTCGAACTCAGTGTTACGCTTTCTCCACACTTTAACTTTGCCATCACTGCAAAAAAACATTAAATTTGGATTCGTCCGTAAAAAGTACATCGCGCCAAAACGTTTCGTCTGCAAAAAGACATTTTTCCGTGAACTCAAAGCGCTTCACTTTATTCACTTTACTAATGTAAGGCTTACATCGTGCAGTACGTGAATTAGATCCTAAATGGCGAATTTCATTGTGAACAGTTTGGGCTGTAACTTCTGTACCAGGTTCCTATAGCTGCGTAACTAGCTTGCGGGCACTTACTCGAGGGTTTTTCTCCACTTCTCGGCGGATAAAACGCCGGTAATATGATGTTAGCTTCTCCAACGAACCTCCATGCGATCCTTTCGTTTAAATCGTGATATAATGTCGTGAATGGTGCTTTTTGGAATCTTAAATACTGCTGAAGTCTCTCAGAGTGATTTACCTCGCGCATTATGCATGATAACTAATTGTTACACTTCAAACGTGGTATTCTTCCCCGAATGCGACAATTTTCAGTATTCATCGTTTCAATTTGCACATAGCGTGAACAGACTATGATGTCAATTGGGAATGTTGATGCCATACAGACAACGGATACCTGGCCATGCATGATTACTCATTTTCTTAGAAAAACCAGGGATCACACTGTACTGTACATGCATTGACTCCGAATGTATCTGCTGTGTCCGGATTTCAGTTTTGCCTTCGTAAATACAGTTTTTTGAATTTGCGTTGAGTAAGCGTTTTCTTTTTGCTTTAGTTTTCTGGTTTTGTGTTCTTTAGGCTGTATGCTACGTTTTGGTCAAAGCACGGAATCAATACAGCTCTTCTTACTCCCTTTCTGAGCACATATTTATTCATTTTATTGGTGTCCGGATTTCAATTTTGTTCACTGTAGGTACAAAAAGTGAATAAGTATAATGCACACGGATGGTGCAAGCAAAGTTTTATGGAAAAAGAGGCTTGGAGGGGGTGGAGCTGATTTAAGTCGGTAAAAATCTGACATGCCGAGAAGCAGGAGCAACTCGACGTGTATTGAAGGTTTTCACCTCCCAATGTTAAAATAATTGATGGAAACTGAAATATTTAGAAGATTGTAATGAATAGAAATCAAATGTTTGCTCTGAAATTTGAAAGATTTTTAAGTTCTGCGATTGAGATATCGTTGCATAAAAAATCCAACGGGTATTTTCTAAATTTCCCACTTTACACAAATTTATGAGCTGACTAGTAACATTTTGTATCAGTATGTTCATTTGTCACATCCAAATGTCACTTTGAAATGAATATTTGTTCAAGTTAAATTCAAATCTACTAGACAACTTCAGCTACAATTTAAATGTTTCGTCTTATCTTCTGTTTAAAGATGTTTTCATGTGAATTTGATATGCACTCACATTCAATGTAAATCAGTCCTCACGCGGGAACGAATAGGCGATAAATATCCATTATTATTTCACGTCGAGATGCGACCCTTGAGGTCCACACGGTCAACTTCCCAGTAATATTTACATAAACATCAAAAACATTCAACACAATAATAATTATGGAAATAATACTACTTTAAATAATAATAATGTACCTCTCATAACAGTAACTGGAATGACTTAATATTAATCATTTCATCTACGGGAGCGTCAATTGATTACGTAAGGTTTTTGGTCGATGGGGACAGATTGATTTGATTGAATATTCACGCGGATCAATTGGGAGGGGGGGGGGGGGGGGTTCTACGTTATTTGTTATTTTCATATTGATGAAAGCTTTTTTTATAGCATATGATCTAGCAAAGTATTGACTACGAAACATTTTACCATTCAAAGCGTTCATTGCCACAAATTCAAATTTGATTAATTTTTTTTTATTTTCAAAATTTAAGCAGTTTTGATATAAAAATTAAAACACGGTGCTATGAAGACTATTAACAATCTGCCTAAATTATGCAAATATTAATAAACTGTGATTGGCTTAACAACAATGTCTTCAGAATAAGAGTAGTTGGGTAAAATCATTCATATGAACACTTTTTATATGGCGACTTTGAATGATTTTTTTTTTAATTTAATTTTTTTTAACATCATGGAAAAGCGTTTTGCTGGATTGTCTCCAAAAATTGATAAGGATTTATAAATTTTATAAACATTTATTACCGTGTTGTGCAAATCTGGTTAAAAATTTATTTTTTATGAAAAAATCCTAAATTTTTGCATTTTTTTTTGTTAAATTAAAAAACGCCTCCAACGATTTTTTTAAATATAAAAACATTACAAAAATGTTAATACACGTCGATTGACACCTAAGTGATGCAAATATTATATTTGGTTCGTGAGATATAGTGAATGGCAGAAGTGACCTTGAAATCATGATGCTTTTTAATGATTTTTGATTTTTAATTTTTTTTTTTTTGTAATCATGAGAGTAAGTTTCGTTGGTTTTTGCATAAACACTGTTTGAAGTATATAAATTTTATAAACATTGATTACTGAGTTTCGAAAATCAGGTTAAAAATTTACTGTTTCTGAAAAAAAAAACCTAATTTTTTGCACTTTTTTTCAAAAAAATTAAAAATAGCTTCCATGAATTTTTTTTTTAAACTTGATAGAATCACATAAATGTTAATAAGCGTCGATTGATTCCTAAATTATGAAAATCGCATGTTTGGTTTGGGAGATATAACGCATGACAGAAATGACCTTCAAAAGGGCAAAACAACAAACCCCCCCAACCGAAGTGTCCCAAAAACTAATCAGCTCTTAAGATTGCAAAGACGCTTTGATTAAGACCTCAACGAAGTCGATAGGACTTTGTTTACGTGAGTTATGCTCGTAGAAAAAAGTGTCCACGAACGCACATACGTACGTACGGACGTACGTACATACACACACACACACACACACATACATACTTCTTTCTAAAAACACTTAAAATATACTCGTAAGATCTCAAAACGTAAAGAAATGTTGAAAATTTCAATTTCGATTTTCGAGGCGATTACAAGAACTTCCCATATACTGGGAAGTTAAAAATAAAAAATTATTAACAATCATCATGATCTTCAAGGTCATTTCTACCATTCACTGTATCTCACGAACCAGATATAATATTTGCGTCATTAAGGGGTCAATCGACGTGTTTTAACATCTTTGTGATTATTTTGACATTATAAAGATCCGTTTCATGGGTATCTTTAATTTAATAGAAGAAAATGCGAAAACTTAGGTTTTTTTTCATAAAAAATGTTTTTTAACCTGATTTGTACAACACAGTAATAAATGTTTATAAAATTTATACATTGTTATCAGTTTTGAAGAGAAACCAGCAAATTTTTTTTCATGATTCTGAAAAAAATTCAATTAAAAATAAACAAGCCGCGAGGTGCGACCCTTGAGGTCCACACGGTCAACTTCCCAGTAATATCTACATGAATATTAAAAATATTAAACACAAAAATATTTATGAAAATAATACTACTTTAAATAATAATAATGAGAGGTACTCATAATCGTAATTGAAATGAGCTAATATCAATCATATCATCTACTGTAGCGTCCTTTGATTACGTAATGCTTTTGTTGGATGCGGGGTGGATTGGTTTGATTGACTATTCACGCGGATGAATCGGAGCGGGGCTGGCTATAAAGCCTTTTTTACGTTATTTGTTATTTTTACATCGATGCTTGAAGGACAAAAAGCGCTAGCAAATGCATTTTTGTTATTACGCCCACTGAAGAGGTTTTTTCGCGAGATGTCCATTTTGAATAATTTTGTTCAAAATTGCCATGACTTCGGCATAATCATTGAATTTGTGTTTTGTCACGAGCCGGTTTTTAGGTTTTTTTGGATCATATAAAATAATTTGACCAGTTTCTCTTCAAAAACTATTAGGAATGCATAAATTATACAATTTTTTATGAAAAAAACTCTAATTTTCCCATTTTCTCTTAGTAAATGGAAAAAATCGCGCAAAGGACTTTTTATAAAGTTAAAAACATAGAAAAAAATTAATACACGTCGAATGACACCTCAATGATGCAAACATCATGTTTGGTTCGTGAGATATAGTGGATGATCAAAATGACCTTGAAAATCATGATGACTTTTATTGATTTTTTATTTTTAATTTCAGTGATGAAAAAAAGTTTTGCTGATTTTCTTACAAAAACTGTTTGGAGTATATAAATTTTGTATACATTTATTACTGAGTGCTGCAAATCAGGTTAAAAACTTATTGTTTATGGAAAAAAGTAATTATTAGCACTTTTTTTCAATAAATTAAAAAGTGGTTCCAACGATTTATTTAAAAAATTTATAGAATCACAAAAATGCTAATAGGCGTCGATTGATTTTTTAATAATGAAAATCGCATGTTTGGTTCGGGAGATATAACGCATGACAGAAATGACCTTAAAACGGGCAAAACAGCAACCCCCCCCCCCCCCGTCCGAAGTTTTCCAAAAACTAATCAACTCTTACGATTGTAAAGACGCTTCGATTGACATCTCAACGAAGTCGATACAACTTTGGTTACGTGAGTTATGCTCGTAGAAAAAAGTGTCCACGAACGCACGTACGTACGTACGTACACACACACACACACACATTTATATTTCTTTCTAAAAACACTTTCTATTATACTCTATAGACGTTAAAACGTAAAGAAATGTTGAAAATTTCAATTTCGATTTTCCAGGCGATTACAAGAACTTCCCATATACTATGAAGTTAAAAATCATTCAAAGTTACCATACGAAAGGGTTCTTCCGATTCATATTACCTTATATCTTTTATTCTAAAGACTTTGTTGTAAGGCCAATCAAAGTTTTGAAATGTTTGGATAATTTGAGCAGATTTTTAATAGTTTTTGCAGTCTTTTAATTAAAAAAAATTGGCTTAAATTTTGAAAACAATCAAAATTTCAATCAAATTTGCATTTGTGGTAATCAATCATCATCATCCATCCACCAAAAGCCTTACTTAATCAGTGGATGCTCCCGTAGATGGTATGATTAATATTAACTCATTCCTGTTACTGCTATGAATACCTTTCATAATTATTATTTAAAGTAGTAGTATTTTCAAAATTATTATTGTGTTTAATATTTTTAATGTTTATCTAGATATTACTGGGAAGCTGACCGTGTGGACCTCAAGGGTCGCACTTCGCGGCTTGTTATATTTTGCGAATCAGGTTAAAAATTTAGTGTTTATTAAGAAAAATGATTTTTTTGCTCTTAAATTAAAAAAAAGCTTCAACAATTTTTGTGAAAATTTGATAGGTTCGAGCAAATGTTAATACACGTCGATTAACACGTCAACGATGAAAATCGTATGTTTATTTCGCGAGATATAAGGCATGACAGAAATGACCTTCAAAGGGTCAAAACAACAAACCCTCCCATCCGAAGTGTCCCAAAAACTAATCAGCTTTTAAGATTGCATAGACGTTTCGATTGACACCTTAACGAAGTCGATCGGGTTTTTTTTTACGTGAGTTATGCTCGTAGAAAAACTTTCCGTACGTACGTACGTACATACACACACACATACATTCTTCTTTCTAAAAACACTTTATATATACTCTATAGACCTCAAAACGTACAGATATGTTGAAAATTTCAATTTTGATTTTCGAGGCGATTACAAGAACTTCCCATATACTGGGAAGTTAATAAAAATCTGGCTTCTTGAGAGATTCAATTTTATTAATATGGAAGTAAGTAGCATTTAAAAATTCAAGTGTTTTATCAAATATTTAAAAAATATCCGTGATCTTCTTTTGTGTTAAGGTATTGACAGATTCTCTGTAAGTTGTATTTTCGATTGTAAGGAAGGCACCGAATACGTTGTCCTCGATATCAACACATCTTTCAATGAAAGTACGGATTAGATTTACAATTGCTCTTGCTTGTTTTGCAGATATTGGCGACGGCAAAGGTGACGAGTCTTCATCAGCCTCATAGTTTTCGTCATTTTCATTAAACGTGTCAATGATTTCAGCATCAATCAGTGTTTCAGTAGTAGCTATAGCATCATCGCATGCAACGTAATCTTCGAAGCCTATTTCTTGCATATAAAAATACCTATTCAAACCTGTTTCAAACTGCTGATCAAATTCTTCTTCGAAAGATTCTTGGGGTCGTTCGGATCATAGCCCATTATCAAAAGTTGCAACTCAGTCTTCCATTCCTCACACACTTTAGAGCTTACACTTCCACTGTCACCACAAACTTTTTTAAAAACCAGTTCATGACGATTTTTAAATTTTCTTAATCAACCATTGCTTGCGCGAAAAGTGTTGTGTCCCAATGATTTCGCGAATTTTCCAGCCTTTTCACGTGAAACAGGTCCACTAACACTTTATTTTTCCCGCGAAACTGCGTAAACCATGTTATTCAACATTCTTCCAAATCAGGAAACTTTGCCGCTCGTTGTCCTTTACAAAATAAACTTTTACCCGATTCAAATTTTAACATTATTGCCACTTCATTTTTTAGTATTGGCAACAGAGTGCTTGCTGCTAATCCATATTGAGCAGCTACATCCTTTTTGTTCATACCGTTTCTGACCGCGTTTATCACATCAACTTTTTAACGAAGTGTATAAGATTTTAACTTTCGGTTTGTATTCATATTTTTAATGTCAATTAACACAAAGTAGAAACTGTGGTTTCTTGGCACCAAGCAGAAAATAGTTAATGTTATTTTGCTTCCAAGGTATTGCTTCTTCATTCGTAGTCAAAAATTAACGAATAACAAATATCTGTACTCAAATGTAGATGCAATACATATTTCATCAAGATTTGATCTTCCAGAGGAAACTTAAACAAATGCATATTCACAATAATTTCTTGGAATTGCCCATCGATAGAAGGCACAAATGTTTCTACTTCGAGTTTGAGAGTCAAGCGAACAGAGAAATTTGACATACAGAGTCTGTAAAGCTGTCAAGTTGCTTCTTCGAAATATAGAGTCTGCTAGATTTGTAGTTCGAATTATAGTTCGAGTTATAGAGTCTAAATTATTCGTGCTTTAGAATTTTTTGTACCTCAATGGAAGGGAGCGGCTTATTTCTTCGTCTTAGAGAGGGTTTTGGCTTATCGAGGTTCGAGTTATCGAGGTTCCACTGTACCGAAATTATTGACGGGAAAAATAAGTAAGAATCCAGTACTATCTATTATACCGGTATTCATCGCTCGGGAAGTACTCAGCAAACATATATGTAGGTACAAAAAGTGAATAAGTATAATGCACACGGATGGTGCAAGCAAAGTTTTATGGAAAAAGAGGCTTGGAGGGGGTGGAGCTGATTTAAGTCGGTAAAAATCTGACATGCCGAGAAGCAGGAGCAACTCGACGTGTATTGAAGGTTTTCACCTCCCAATGTTAAAATAATTGATGGAAACTGAAATATTTAGAAGATTGTAATGAATAGAAATCAAATGTTTGCTCTGAAATTTGAAAGATTTTTAAGTTCTGCGATTGAGATATCGTTGCATAAAAAATCCAACGGGTATTTTCTAAATTTCCCACTTTACACAAATTTATGAGCTGACTAGTAACATTTTGTATCAGTATGTTCATTTGTCACATCCAAATGTCACTTTGAAATGAATATTTGTTCAAGTTAAATTCAAATCTACTAGACAACTTCAGCTACAATTTAAATGTTTCGTCTTATCTTCTGTTTAAAGATGTTTTCATGTGAATTTGATATGCACTCACATTCAATGTAAATCAGTCCTCACGCGGGAACGAATAGGCGATAAATATCCATTATTATTTCACGTCTAATATTTCACTTGCTTTGATTCAATTCACGCTATAGATTCGTTACTATCTCACCCAAGGGATGATTGATCATCACAGCTTGGTCACCGAATTCGTTGGAGCACACCTATCCATCACAGGATAAATTGAAACGTCAATCAGATACCAGCCTATCAGATATTAGCCTGATAAAAAATGACAGGCCGTATGTCGCATATGAAAACGAGATCCTGGCAAACGTTAACTACTCATGAAAGTTACATTGGGCCAGAGTAAGCCATTCAGAGGCTTTAAATGTATCTCACTTGTTTCAAACAATATGGATTTCATACAGAAACTACAAAATAAACTTTCGAAAGGTGAGTTATCAATTCAACCGTGACTATACCTTGTAAACGATTAATATGAAACCCATAGAAAATCCCTTGTTTTTGCAGAAATATCTTTGCAAACAATTTCTTGCGACTTAACAGCAAGGTAAAATTCTAACAGATTCAGCCTTGAATAAGGAATTTTGTTTTCCACCTTCAAGCACTAGTAGAGCTCAAAAAAGTTTCAAAAACACTTTTTAGTCTACCAATTGCCGGCAGATCAATTTGCTTTAGCCTTCCAATGAACAACTTTTCAATTATGCAACAACGCAAATTAAGGTATTTTCACCTACTCAAGGCTACTTTGGTAGTTTTGTAAACATGACGAGGCATAAATGGAAATGAAAAGGATGAATTTTGCATTGGTTTTGTCAGGTTTTTTGAATTCTTAATTAAGCTCAAGGTACTACATCAACACTTAGTCGGTGTGAATCGCACCCTAAGAACGTTCTTTGCTGCTTATAGCCGATACAAATTGAATAAGTTAAGAGCAAGGAGTACTCTTTTTGAATTATTTAAAGGAATCCAATCTAAAGCCAACCAAGATTATACCTGAATTTCTTGAAAGTTGATGCAAATTATTTGAGAGAATTTTATTGTAGTTTTCGATCCGGTTTACATCATTTTTTTTTGTATTTAATTCCAAACGACTGCGAAAAAGTGAATCACGCATTGGTGACCAAAATTTAAATAGTTTTTTTAAGAAAACTTATAGGTTTTATTGTTTTCAAAGTCAAAATATTCGGATTTCAAATTAATATATAAGTATATAATCAAAGAAGAAACCTTTAATTTCCACTGCAAGAAATAAAGTATTTAACGTCTTCAGAACAATTTTGCTAAGAAAGATTGCAGAAAAGCTCTTTGGAAACTATCATAAATACAATCATACCACTCAGTGCATAAAAAACTATTAAGCAAGAGTGGATAACAAAAATTAAAAGTGATTAAAATTTGGAAGTTGGATAAAATTTATATTTTATAATGCTAAAATAAATTGTTTCTTGGGAAATATTTCAAATTTAGTTACATCAAAAATGAAAATTTTTCCCAGCCAACATTTTCTTAACATGATGTAGAAAAGAGTTCCTTAAAATTGCTTTTGTTTCAAATACTTGTAAGTAAACAGGATTTTATAAATTTCATCAATAAATTTGATTCATAGAGAGTAACATTTCGATTTTCACAGCTACATCCCAAAAATTAAGAAAGTAATTTAGCGAAACCCAAATTTATTCATTGTTTCTTGTATGAGCTCAGTATCATCTACTCATGAAATATTCAGGAAAATATGAAGTTTATTAATCATAACCTTCTATATTATTGCGAAAATCACATATTGACAAGGAACTGGCATTGCAGGTGATTTATTGTCTTTGCATGTCACCTTGATACTGGGTTGTAAATCCTGTCCTGTAGTCGTCCGCCGTCATTCTTTTTCGAATCATTTGTCCATCAATATCTTCCCTAATATTAGATCTTTCGTTGAACTCTATTTGCACTATTATACTTAGAATAATAAACCCGTGGCAGGCATTACTGTTATCATGGGAACATAAATGCATATATTAATGGATAAGAAAATAGTATATGGCTTGTGTCCGTGACGTCTCCAAATATTACGAGGGTATGCTCCTTGCCGAAAAAAAATTTGTTTCCGATTGTGGTGAAAAAGAAGTTTGAAAAAGTTTATATATATATAAAATGAATGATTACTGTGAATTGTACTGATTATAATATGTTTTCACTTTAAATTGATGGAAGTTTAGGCATTCAATGGCTCTTAAGGTTTTAAAGACGCTTTAATTGACAAAGTCGATATGACTTTGTTAACGTGAGTTATGCTCGTAGAAAAAAACTGTCCACGAAAGTACGTACGTAAGTACATACGCACACATACATACTTCTTTCTAAAAACACTGAAAATATACTCTACAGAGCTCAAAACGTAAAGATATGTTGAAAATTTTAATTTCGATTTTCGAGGCGATTACAGGAACTTCCCATATACTGGGAAATTAACATACTTGCCTATATCAAAGCTTTCACTTCGATATCGTTGAATCCATATGAATAATTTATTTCGTACCTACTGTAAGCATCCATTCAAGGCTCGAAAAAAATTGAAGACCTAATTTTTCCAAAAATGTTTGAGGGCAATTGTAAGTGGAAACCTGCCAAAGGCTTTAAATATGTTAAATGTAAAGTAAAGCTGCGTAAAATTCTCAAAAGCATACTAAGGTTGAGAAAAATAAAATATGGTCAGTTTAAAGTCTTTTATACTTTAGTCAAATGTTCCAAAAATGAATAATGTCACAAAACGTAGGCATAAAACACATCTTGGTGACTATATCATTCGATTCAACAGGGAAAAAATATTATTCTGATCAAATCCCAATTATTCTTGTTTTCCTTCTTTTTTTGGGTTGTGGATACGTTCACTAGTATTAAATTCATGCAAGATTGATTCCATTTGGGTAACATAAACGATTTTGCTCTGTAATTGCTGGATTATAACGGTTTTTTTCGAAAATTTATCTCCTTTGCAACTAATTATTTACATATTGATAGTACACAATGTTTTTATGGAGTCATTTGGCAAAAATAATATGAAATTTCAAATTATTTATGTGTCCAAGCAAAAGATAATTACATTATTAGCTTTCCAAAAATATAATATTGCTTCTAGAATTTTCATCAGTATATAAAGTAGACTCAAAACTAAACAAATTATCGACAAACTGCGACACTTAATGTTAAAAAGAACAACTTGCCAAGAATATCTGCAAATATATCAAATATAATAGCTGTGACGAGGAGTGTTAAGAGAGGAGTGTCTGTTCAAAATTGTCTTTTCACGTTAGAACAAATTTTACAGAAAATGGTAAAATTTTATAACTTTAAAATGTTCAAAATTGTGATAATCTTTCTGCAGTAGTTTTTTCAGTAGTAGTTGCCTGATAATCATGATGAACTAATTTTTTTAGTTTATGCCCATTAAGGGGACTTCATATTGTCAATTAAAGATAATATTTTTTATTTGCAAATAGTAAGTTTTAATCAAACTTGATATTTATGTACTACTTTTTAACCTATAAATGAAGAGTTTTGCTTAGTTATATTTCCAAAAATGAAAAGAACTCAAGTGTGAGAGCACCAATCGAAAAAAAACTACGGAACCGATCCAAAATGTAAATAGTCAGTTTTGACTGGACAGTTCTCAAATAATAACATTGCAAATAACAATAATTTGAATAATAATGATGATAAGAATTAACTACAGCAAGCGGATAAGTTATAAATAATAAAATCCTTTTCGCCAGCTTGCATTGATTACCCAAGACTTTCAGTGGGGATAGAAGGGCTTACAAAGCTTTTTTTATTTTTTTTTTATTTTTTCTTAAAAAGATTATAAACACATTAAATTTGCTTTACTTTTTGCGCCAGCACGTCGAAATATGTTTTAAACTGATTTTTTCAAGTGATACTTAAATACCAATTTTTTTTACTCCACTTTAATTTATGTACGCATCTTTATTCATTCAATTCATGTGTATTAATGCAAAACTTGTTTCAACACTTTAACTGAAATCGATGCTAATAAAAACTAACAAATATTGCTTTAATTTTCCATTCATTCATTAAAGACATAACCATCGACTAGAACCCTTATGATAACAAAGTTTTTCTTCAAATATTATTTGCCTAAGTAAACAAAACCAAAAAAAAACATTTAAATATACTTTTTTAAGTTGGCCATGAAATTCTGTATCGTGGGAAACGACCTAATCAAAAAACCGTAGTCCGTCCTTTTTATTAACTTTTCTCAAGTTTCATTTAAATCATTTTTAATTATATCGAAGAAACTTTTTCCAACGAAATCTTTCGGGGTTGAGTGATTAATTAGGAAAATATTTTTTTTCTGAACGCAAAGGCAATGAAGAATATAAAAGCAGTACAATGTCCGTTTTTGCCGCAAATTAAGCGTACGTATGTACATATGTATGTAATCTTATTACATTACTGTACAGAACAATTCGTTGCTAGAGTTTGAATAGAAAATGTGTCCTTGGGCTGCCATATTTTTTAGATTTTGATTTTTCATTGATATCCTTCAATTGTTTTCTTCTTTATTTCATTGTTCTTGGTATAATTTTGGCTCATGAAAGAGAAATTATAGATTTAAAGTTTATTAAAATTTTTGTTCGAATATTATCTGTTTTAAAGCTTAAGAAAATGTGTATCTTTTTATAACGTTGAGAAAATAACTATATTTTGCATATGATTCTCACACAAGAGAAAGTTTTATCGTCGAATGAGACTAAAATGGTACGAAAATTACTGAATTTTTCTTTGTAGCTTAGTAGCAACAATTTAACTTTAATTTTGCAAACAGTGCGTGAAAACATACAAGAACCAAAAAGGATTTTCATACAATACGCTTTTCCTTCAGATATGAAAAATTGTTTACACTAATCTTACCAAGGTACTTACATCTTGGTTTTTTTATCATTTTAAGAATACTTTTGACAAATTTATAAGAATTTGAAGATTTTCATACTTGACTGTAATTTGAGCTCATTTCTAAGGCTTGGCTTGAAAAAAACTTCGTGGTATTTTAGGACTGGCCAATCGGTTTGAATTTCAAAATCATAGAATAAATATTTATTTTATGATTATGGTTTTTTAGCCAACCTACATACTATTCGAATGAAAACGTTTTTTTTATAAATAATTCTATAAACGCATCAAATATTACTTGAATTTCGTTTCACGCCGCAAATAAATTGTTTTCATCCCACCACAAGCTTTTCACAACGGGCAATTAAAAAATGTTATGCACAAAGACCTCTTATTATTTATTGCTACATTTGTCCAAAATATGGTTCTGGTTCTGACTATCCAGATGAAAGAAATGCGAACAGGATGGAAACTAGGAAGCGCTACTTTTTATGTGCAGTCCAAAAAACTCATTTGATGGGAGCCAGATGGAGAAGTCTTGGGTCGTGATTGATGGCGTGCTTCCGTAGAAGTTAATGTAGGTCATAATGGATGGTGATGACCACACTAGTGAGGAAAGGATATTTGAAAGTCCTTTTTTGCCCGTTGCTAAAGTGCAGGGTTGAATGATTTACAAAATTTTCTCTGATGACTGGAGAATTTTTGAGTCGTAAGCTGCTGTCTTCCATACAAGCACGTCTCATTTCATTCGGAAAGATAAATCAACTCATTTTTCCTCAAAATGCAGGTGTGCTCTTGTTGAAGCTTCTGCAGATAATTTGTTCATTAGATCTTTCATCACACCTTTGCAGAGTTTCCAAATTTTTTCGATTAATAACATAGTCATCGTTTTCGACAGATTGATTATCACCCTCGTCCTGAATATGGGTTTATTCCTGGGAATAACCGGTACTTAAAATACTTGTCCTTCATCATTTTTGGATGAATTATGTTTGTACGGAGGTAATTTATCATTGCTCGTCACAATCACTTTATATTTTTCAACGTTTCTGAGCAGTTTAGGTGCTAGCTGTAACTTTACTCATAGCACACCACAAACATTATATCAACCATTCCCAAATTTATAATGACTTCATAAGTTTTATTTATTTTCAATGTTCTGAGACAGGATACAATGGTATTGATTTATGTTGCGCTACTAGGCTTATATGATCCAAATACAATACGAAACGTATTCTTAGTTTGTTGGCTTTAGGCAGACCTTCAACAAGATATCTTGTGGGTTTACTGACGGGACATGTTGCTTTCAATGATGACGCAAGAAGAATCGGGCTCACAGCCTGTGACCTATTTTGATGCCGCGGCACCTTTGGCGCAAATGTTCGGTTCTAGCGGTTAGGAGACATGAACACCAACGAACATCCTTTATCGTGGAACTGAATGAACTAAGCAATTCAAAAATAAAGCGGCATCTGAATTTCTTTAAGAAATCAGGATGCTTTATGGGCCAATAACGATCAAAGCAAAGCGGAAGGAGTTTGGCTCATTTTCCTTATAGACTCAAATAACCTATTCATTTTCAAGTGTTTGTTAGTTGAAATAGAGAAAATAATATACTTTATGCAGAAAAAAGTGAAACAAGCCTTTTTAGGAGGTACATGAGATTAAATACAATGTTGGTAAATAACTTAGTATGAATGAATTATTCTTTAAAAATTTACTTGAGTATAACACAGGTTGATCGTTAGTTCTTTGGATAAGAAAACAATTTTTAAAATAAGATGATATGATTAATATTAAGTCATTCCAATTACTGTTATGAGAGGTATATTATTATTATTTAAAGTAGCATTATGTTCATAATTATTATTTTGTTTAGTATTTTTAATATTTATGTAAAGATTACTGGGAAGTTGACCGTGTGGACCTCAAGGGTCGCACCGCCGCGAGGCTTGTTCTTGTTCTGTTCTTAATATGAAATTTCGAAACGATTCATGAAATCCCCCACAGTGAAAAATCTTCCTAACAAATTACTTCTTCAAACCAAAACCCAAGATTCATAAACAATTTCGACTACTGGAAGTTTCTCAGAAAACTAATTTTGCCTGGAAATTGAATCGAATCCTCAATATAATTCATGATGTCAAAACTTAATTGCTGCATCCTGCAGTTGATTATAGATTGCAATAGAAGCTGCAGAGCTCCTTGGGTGATTAGGTTTGGAGTCCTGATGAGATATTCCTGACTGCAGGCTATCTATGAGCACCATAAATGGCAACCCGAGTAATATTTTGAGGTGAGCTTCCAAAGTGATGAAAGAAGATTACAGTGGTTTTACTGTACTTGAGATGGGGCTGAGATTTAATGAGATTCCCGTATCAATCAGGAATGAAAACTATAGATAATAGAGTATTCGATAGTAATTTTGTTTTAATTAAAAAACTAATCGGTCTTAATAGACCACTGACTCGTTTTTAAAGTGAAACTGATGATAAATATTTTTTTTAAAGCATGTAACACATTTTTCTTACATATTTTGGAAAAAGTTATCCTTTTGTTCTGCAGAATGATGCAACAAGAACAATGCTTATTTCCTGGTTACGACGTTTTTATTTCATTTCGGTTAGTTTAATGTCTCAATATTTTACAAATTTCCATTCTGAACATTTTTTGAAGACCAAAAAGGCTCCCACCGATTGATACGCGTGAATATTCAATCTGTCCTCATCGACCAAAAACCTTACGTAATCAATGGACCCTCCCCTAGACGACATGATTCATATTAACTCATTCCTGTTACTGCTATGAATACCTCTCATTGTTATTACTTAAAGTAGTATTATTTTCAAAATTATTATTGTGTTTAATGTTGTTGATGTTTATGTAGATATTACTGGGAAGTTGACCGTGTGGACCTCAAGGGTTGCACCTCGAGGCTTGTTAAATATTTTCTTCGTCATTCCATTTGTTTCTCAAGTTTGTACTACTAAAACTACAAAAAACATATCAGTATCCTGTGACGGCTTAAACACTAAATTTTATGATCTTAGACCATAAACACATTCTGGCAGTCACAATTCTGATTTATCCTTTAAGAGGATTCTATTAATTACCAAAAAACGGAAATTTCGTAATGAAAATGCTGGAAAATGAAATTAATTGGCTGAGTTACATAACATTACGTGACATTCACAGACCAAAAATGGTTTTCGTTTTTCCTCGAAATCAACAGGAAAGGAGAGCATGGCCTCACTAAAAACTTCACCCTGCTCTCACCCTATTCTAAGCAAGGCAGAAATACAGAATAGTTGATGGAATATTGCACGAAACTGAAATTCCCCTAAAAAAACTACAACTTATTGCGGAAGAATTTTTGCCGATATACATAGTCGTCCATTGTAGGCAGTGAATGAGGACAGTTTTACTTTACTGAGGAAAATGAAAAGGATATTAATATGGTAAAGTTTGGTAAGTACCATTGAACGCGTTGCCGTGAGCGTTTAATCGGTGTAACATTGTTTGCCTACAGACAACAATAAGAAGCGCTAGAATCTAATTTCAGAATAGTTTTAAACGTTGCTCACTTTCATGGAAACCCAAGAAAGTGACTACTATTCGAGTGTACAGCCCTTTGTGTCGAATATAAAAGAAATACAATGAATTAGTTGTGGATCTCAATTTTCACCCCAGGTTATCGCGTGAGAAATCTTAACACTTTTTCCGATAGTTGTCAACAAATTTAGCGTTCAGCGTAGAATATTGGCTGATAATGGCAATTTGTAATGGAGGAATGGCTGTTATTGATAAAATCTTCAATGTGTCGGTAAATGGAAAGTGGGTTGAAGGCTTTTATTTTCAGACTTTAATTCTATGGTAATTCATTTTGATTAGTTTTATGAAGAGATTTAATTTCGTAACAAATGATTCCATAGACATGCTCATTCAATATATAAGAACCATTTTTCAAGTGTTTGGATTTCATTTTTTATAGTAAGGGTACGTAATATTTTACCCACTTCTTCCTCTTTCTTAAATAAGATTTTTTATGTTTTACATATAATCAGACATTGAACTTTTACTGTGTATTACATGTTGCTTTATGACCAACTTCAAAATAATAATTGATTATCAGTTTTTGAAGGTAGAATGGTGTATTAGTACAAATACAATGGTGGCCAATAATTTTCAAAGTCACATGCTTTAAGAAACTTTCATCAAAAAAAATTGTAGTTTTTAGTAGTTTATTTGTTTAATTTTTAAGGATTCGTAAGATTTCAATTAGTTCCCTCCTCATCTTTTGTAATACTATATATTTTTCACATACAACTAAGCAGAGATTATTTACCGCATATTTAATTTTTTCCCAAGATGGACTGCAAAGTAAAAAAATAAATATGAGTCTAATTATTGTAAAATGGCGAAAAGTACAGATTCAAGCCAAACTTGTTTTTAAAAAAATTTCAACGAATTCTAATGTAAGACATAGCATAGATAAAAGTAAAACCACACACATTAATTACAAAAAATTAAACCAAATACTACAAAATGTAAATTGGGAAGACGTATTTAGCTGTTGCGATGCCAACATAGCTCTAGAAAAGTTTTGTGACAAATGTAATGAGGCCATATCGAATAGCCTTATAACGATGCATAAAAATAAACAAGCCGCGAAGTCCGACCCTTGAGGTCCACACGGTCAACTTCCCAGTAATATCTAGATAAACATTAAAAATATTAAACAAAATAATAATTTTAAAAATATTACTACTTTAAATAATAATAATAAGAGGTATTCATAGCAGCAACAGGAATGAGTTGATATTAATCATATCATCTACGGAAGGTTTTTTTTAGACTTCTATCATTTAAGCAGTTTTTTTATTAACACTAAAACACTGTAAAAACTATTAAAAATCTGCTCAAATTATGCAAATATTATAAAACTTCGATTGAATTTGCAGCAATTTCCTAAGAATAAAAGATATAAATTAATGTCATTCGTATGAACCCTCTATACATAATAACTTTGAATGATTTTTTATTTTTTATTTAGTTTTTTTTTATAATCATGGATTATGGTTTTGCTGGTTTCTCTTCAAAAACTGATAAGAATGTATAAATTTTATAAAAATTTATTACTGTGCTGTGCAAATCAAGTTAATAAATTATTTTTTATGAAAAAGCCTTAAAACCCTAAAAGCCTAATTTTTTGCATTTCTTTTATTAAATTAAAAAGGTGCTGAAACAATTTTTATGTAATGTTAAAAAAATTGCAGCAATGATAATAAACGTCTATTGACACCTTAATGATGGAAATATTATATCTGATTCGTGAGATATACTGAATGATAAAAATGACCTTGGAAATCATGATGACTTTTAATTATTTTTTATTTGTAATTTAATTTTTTACGTATTCATGAGAAAAAGTTTTGAAATTGTTGCTACAAATATTGTTTGAAGTATATAAATTTTATAAACACTGATTACTATATTTCGCAAATCAGGTTATAAATTTATTGTTTATGAAAAAAAATCTAATTTTTTGCACTTTATTCTCCTAAATTAAAAAACGGCTCCAACAGTTTTTATGAAAATTTGATAGATTCACGCAAATGTTAATACGCGTCGATTGGGACAACAATGCAAATCGTATGTTTGGTTGGTCAGATATAAAACATGACACAAATGGCCTTGAAGAACATGATGACTGTTAATGTATTTTTATTTTTTTTTTGATTTTTTTTTGATCATTAGTAAAAAACTTTGATGTCATTTTCAATAAAACTGTTTGGAGTATATAAATTTTATAAACATTGGTTACTGCGACTTGGAAATAAGGTTAAAAATTTATTGTTTTTGAAAAAACCGTTATTTTTTGCACTTTTTTTTTAAAAATTAAAAAACAGCTCCAAGAAATTTTTTAAAAACTTGACAGAATCACATAAATGTAAATACGCGTCGATTGACATCTTATTCAAGAAGATCGTATGTTAGGTTCGCGAGATATAACGCATGACAGAAATGACCTTCAAACAGGCAAAACAGCAAACCCCCCCGACCGAAGTTTTCCAAAAACTAATCAGCTCTTAAAATTGCAAAGACGCTTGGATTGACACCTCAACGAAGTCGATACAACTTTGTTTACGTGAGTTATCGTCGTAGAAAAAAGTGTCCACGAACGTACATACACACACACACATACATCTCCCTTTCTAAAAACACTTTATATATACTCTATAGACCTCAAAACGTAAAGAAATGTTGAAAATTTCAATTTCGATTTTCGAGGCGATTACAAGAACTTCCCATATACTGGGAAGTTAAAAAGTCTCTCCCATAAAAATATGGGCCACTGAGGGGATAGTTAGATCAACAAAAGCTAAAAATAGGCTTGCCCATAAAGTAAGATGCGAGCCGTTTAATTGAAAACTGATAGATTTATTAAAACAGTATCGAGGAATCCTACAAAAAGTTATACAAAAAGGTAAAAATCTGTTCTTTGAGGAACAATTTAACGTAGTACAGGATAATCCGAGAAAATACTGTAAGAAAATAAACGAGCTTCTACTGTGCCTATCACTAAAATCTTTGACAACAATACCATCACACTTACTGAGCCATATGAAATATCTCAACATTTTAATGAACATTTCGTTTCAGTTGGTGAAGAACTATCTGAAACTTTACAGAAAGAAAGTTCTAATGGTTTTTGTTCGATATAAACTTGACTGAATGTAATTATGAATAAGCTGAATTAACAGAGATTAGCGACAATGAAATACTCAAATATATAGACAGCTTAGCGAACAATAGAGTAGGAGGCTCCAACAACTTCAGTTCGGACTTAGTGAAAAAAATCTCTAGAAATATTATATCCCCATTAAGTTACGTTTTTAATTTATGTCTTAAACTTGGAATATACCCTGAAAAATATAAAGAAGCGAAAGTAGTTCCTATTTATAAATATAAAAGCAAATCCGAAGTTAATAATTATAGACCTATATCATTAACCTCAACGTTAGGAAAACTTTTAGAGAAATGCTTAAAGGATAGAATCTGGAAACAACTTAACAAATACAATATAATTGAGGAAAAACAGCACGGGTTTAAGGAAGAAGTCGATACTTTAGATGCTATCTTTGATTTTACAACCGGCATAAATAATGCTATAAACTCCGACCAGAAATGTGTCAGCATATTTCTAGATATTCAAAAAGTCTTCGATACAATGGACTATCAGCTTTTGCTCACAAAATTAAAAAAACTAGGATTTGATGGCATTTTTCACAGAATATTAGAATCATATCTGAGTGAGAGATCTCAAAAAGTTAAAATAAATGACACACTAAGTGAATCTAGAACCGTGAAACGTGGTGTACCTCAGGGTACTGCATTAGGTTCCATACTTTTTATTATTTATATTAATGATCTCTTGTCTACAAAGCCAAATACAAGGTCAAACAAGCCGTGAGGTGCGACCCATGAGGTCCACACGGTCAACTTCCCAGTAATATCTACATAGATATTAAAAATATTAAACACAATAATAGTTATGGAAATAATATAACTTCAAATAATAAAAATGTACTTCTCGTAAAAGTTATTGGAATGAGTTAAAATTAATCATAACATCTACGCGAGCGTCAATTGATTACGTAAGGATTTCGGTGCATTGGTTTGATTGATTATTCACGCGGATCAATCGGAGGGGGGACAGGTTTCAGAGCAGTTTTTTCATTAAAGTTAAAACATGGTGCTGTGAAGACTATTGAAAATCTGCTCAAATTTTGAAAATATTAATAAACTTTGATTGACTTTACAACAAGGTCTTAAGAATAAGAGATTTAAGGTATAATCATTCGAATGATCCCTTTTTCCATGGTGATTTTTTTTTATTTTTGCTGGTTTCTCTACAAAAGTTGATAAAAGTTTATAAATTCTATAAACATTTACGTTTACGATGTGCAAATCAGGTTAAAAATCAATTTTTTTTTGAAAAAAACACTACTTTTCCAAAAAAAATTAATAAATCAAAAAAAACGCTTTAACGATTTTTTTAAAATATAAAAACATCATAAAGATGTTGATACGCGTTGATTGACACCTTAATGATGGAAAGATTATATTTGGTTCTCGAGATATAATGAATGACGTAAATGACCTTGAACGTTTAATGATTTTTTATTTTTTATTTAATTGTTTTTGTACTCATGAAAAAAACTTTTGCTGGTTTTTCCACAAAAACTATTTGGAGTATATAAATAATATAAACATTGATTACTTAGGTTTGAAAATCAAGTTAAAAATTTTGTGTTTTTGAAAAAAACCCTAAATTTTTGCACTTTTTTTTTAAAATTAAAAAACGGCTCCAACGATTTTTTTAAAAATTTGATGGATTCAAAAAAATGTATATACGCGTCGATTGACACCTTAATGATGAAAATCGCATGTTTGGTTAGTGAGATATAGTGCATAACATGGTTGACCTTCAAGGGGTGAAAACAGCAAACCCCCCCGACCGAAGTTTCCCAAAAACTAATCAGCTCTGAAGACTACAAAGACGCTTCGATTGACACCTCAACCAAGTCGATACGACTTTATTTACGTGAGTTATGCTCGTAGAAAAACTGCCCGCGAACGCACGTACGTACGTACGTACGTACGTACATACACACACACACACATACATACTTCTTTCTAAAAACACTTTATATATACTCTATAGACCTCAAAACGTAAAACAAAAGTTGAAAATTTCAATTTCGATTTTCGAGGCGATTACAAGAACTTCCCATATACTGGGAAGTTAAAAATAGTGTCATTTGCCGACGATATAGTCCTAATTTTTACTGGAACATATATTGAGGAGGTTCTGCATCGGGCAAATAAGGGACTATCTTTAGTCTTCAACTTGCTATTAAATTACAAACTGTCTTTAAATATGGAGAAAACAAAATATATGATATTTGGTATGAAACATGAGGAAGATAGTTGCAGGAACATTCAATTAAATTCTTTTGTCATACAAAGAGCAGCCAATGTAACGTATTTAAGATTGGTAATACAAGATAATTTTATTCGGGGTGCTCAAATCAAAGCTATATGCAATAAGATGAGAAAAATTATATTAATTTTTACACATCTAAGAAAATATGTATCAAATAATGTAATTCGCAGCACTTACTTTGCGTTAATACAAAGCACTTTATTGTATGGAATCATAGCATGGGGAAGTACATATGTAAATACTATTACTCCAATACAAAAACTCCAGAATAGAATTATAAAATTATGTTTAAATAAGTCTCGATTTTTTTTCGACTAGAAACTCCTTTATGATTTTCAACGTATTCAACATTCGGGAGCTTTTCGTTTTTACAACGTTAAAATTTTGTTTGCAAAAATAGAACTAGATTTTCAGTATACTTCACCAACATCAACACAAGGTACCAATTACATGAACCATTGTTCGTAAATAAATGTATGTATGAGCTAACCAAGAAACACGCTAGCATTGTTGGACCTAAACTATACAATAATATTCCGATATCAATGAAAAATAATTTAACTACAGCAAAATTTAAATCAGAGTTAAAAAGACATTTGGCAAGAAACCCTCATCTTTTCGAACAGATGATATAGTTTTATCCATTCTAATGTCATTATTATATGGTTTTATCTCAAGCAACTTTTAATGATTGTAATCAGTATTCAGCATTAACTGCTGTGTAATTTGCACACAGCTAGCAATATCTGTATTTTAGACATTAAAGTTTTAAATATATGAATTATAAAGGCATATTTTAGTTGTATTTAAGGTCAATAAAAAAGAGTTTGTAAGTAGTAAGCTCAGAAATTAATTTAATCGTGGCTCTCTTCCGCAGGGATTTGTATTCCTTTTAGAGAAGCCGGTTAATAATAAGAATGCTAATGTACATTTTGTAGATAATTTTCTTCTGCCAAATAAATAAATTAAAAATGTCCATGTAGAATCATGTATATTCAAAAAGATCATCACGCGACAAAATCTCTTCAGCCAACATTAAACAAAACAACATAAACTGCATGCAATAACGCTGAGATCTAAATTTTCTCAACATGTTTTTTCACGGATTTTTGACTTTCCAGCGTTAATATGAAAATGGTAGCTTACGTAAGAAAAGATTTGTGACACATCTCCAATCGTTCCGTGAAAGAGGCCAATCAAATCCTCTCCCACTTACAGTCTCACGTAGCAAATATTCACCCCTGAATCGTATAATTAATATTAAACTGTAATGCGCTTTTCAAATTATTATTATGTAAAATATTATCATGTTCATTATTGTTACTGTTCTCTTTGAGCCTTTCTACGAAGATCTAATTGGGAAGTTGTTCTTGTTGACCTCATAGCTAGCATCTTCTGGCATGTTGACTTTCTTTTTTTGGATTCTTGCAAAAAAAGTTTTAAACTTAATGCACAATAAGATTATCTGCTTCTTTTCAATGTTACATATTAAAAATCTAAAATGAACGCTCACAAATCTTTTGATGCAGCATTGAACTATTTCCAAAATATAAGGTGGACCAAAAGTCCGTTAACATTCAAATCGGTAGCTGTGGCGCAAAGTGACGCTGGTGTGGGGCAGAAGGGTTACGCATCGAAAGAGCGCTCAATAGAAATTTAGTGCCATGGCGTCGTTCACCGTCGTCCTTCGTATGTGAGTACTATCGAAACAACGATTCTTCGACTCCAGCGCAACAAAAATATGAAGCTCCATCGATTCAACTGATTAGAAAATGGGTGCAGAAAATCAAGGAGGCGGCTTCAACAATAAATTTACCACAACCCGGCCGACCTAGAACATCAAGGGATCCCAAAATCGAACAGCATGTAAAAACGTCTGTTCGCAAACAACCTGGATTCTCTATTCAAATGCGGTCTAGTGTCTTAAATTTGTCCAGAACATCTTTAAGTCGCATTCTTCGCAAAGACTTGCGTTTACATCCGTACAAAATTCAAATTGTGCAGGAATTAAAGCCTCAAAATCATGCTCATAGGTTGCAGTTTGCTAAAGAAATTTTAAAGAAGTTCACCATCTTTCCCAACATTTTTTTCGCAGACGAGGCGCATTTCACCTAAATGGGTATGTAAACAGGCAAAATTGCAGGTACTGGAGTGACACTAATTCGCAATTGAAGCATCAAAAAACCCTGCATTTACTCAAAGTATGTATGGGCAGCTTTGTCAACAAGAGGAATTATTGGTCCATACTCTTATGAAGACCCAAGAGGAACTCCTGTTACAGTGAATAGTGGAAGATTTCAATACGTCAGAATTTTTTTGCTCCAGCGCTACAGGCTTTCAATGGTTTTAATCAACGTATGTGGTTTCAACAAAATGGAGCAACATGTCACACCTCCAACGACTCATTGAATGAAGTTGGTGAAATTTTTGGGAAAATAGTTATATTGAAAGAGCTAACATTAACTGGCCAGCTCGAAGCCCAGACTTATCCTTAATGGGCTACTTATTTATACCTTGAAAATATAGTTTATAACAACAACACAGGGGCTCTTCAAGCTTTAAAATCAAATATGCGAGAGAAAATTCAAAACATTTCACAAAACACTTGTAAGGCAGGAATTGAAAATTTCCGCTCCAGGTTGCAGTAGTGGCAAAATAATCAAGGGTCACATCTGGATGATATTATTTTAAAGAAACGAATTCCCGTTTTGTGTACTTTTAAAATAAATAGTTTTTCTCATTTGACAATATTTTTTTTACGGTTGAAATATAAAAAACTTTTGGTCCACCTTGTACATTAATTCCTTTATTCAACTGTGGTGATAGTAAAAACTACACACCTTACAAAACCGTTCCACAAACACTCCTACTGACCCTCAACCACCCATCATGTACCCTTTGTTTTAAAAACAATACTGAGTTGGTTACATAAAATTATTCGTTACAAATTCTACCATTTTACCATAATACCAAGGATTATATCTAAGTCAATGGATTCATTCTTCTTTAATCCAAAAATAGCAGACATGCCTGCACGGTTATCTTGCAAACATATCTGCGGTATGAGCAGCGAACGTATGTGCACATAAACTATCGAGGACTTGAACAACGGTGAAGTTTTTCAAAATGTGAAAAGACATTAAACAGACGTACGTGCATTTATTTTGTCTGAGTTCACTTGAATGATTCTTCACGAGCTTCTCAGCGCTCCATGCGAAACAATGAAAGTTTATATGTACGATAAGAAAATACTGCAGAACATTTTCTTTTCCATCTGCTTATATGTGTGGGTCGAATATTAAGAGTTTCCATTTCAATACACTCATTCAAGTACGAATGAAAACTTGAGGAAGTTTGTAAGATGTTGTCTACTTTCTAGGTTAGTCCATCAGTGTTTTTGATAATTAAGTATGGTATATGTGTCCAGCAACACGAATTACTTCGATATTCTTTGATTAGAATAAGTTTGTGAAATTTTTTGTGTTACTTGGAATAACTGTCCCCAAAATATGAGAAAAAACTTTGTTTGATTTTCTTTCTGCTTTAGTGCTGTTGGCCCTTTTTTATCCGAGAAGTATTCATCCGGAAAATTTATTAACTGAAAAAATTTCATAAGTTTGGCTCTATTATTTGCGATTCACTCTACTTTTCGAAAAGTAAGCGAAGATTTACACATAGTTTTATGTCGCAATGTGCCTCTTGATAACTGCTTCTTCTGAATTTTTATTGATCCAATTATAACAGTATCTGCTCTTTTTTATTATAATTAGGTGAAAAGTAGCATCATAGTAAACCCACCCATTTAAGAATAGTCGAATACGCGAAGTGCGACCTTTGAGGTCCACACGGTCAACTTCCCAGTAATATCTAGATAGACATTAAAAATATCGAACACAATAATAATTTTGAAAATAATACTATTTTAAATAATAACAATGAGAGGTTTTCATAGCAGTAACAGGAATGAGTTAATATTAATCATATCATCAACGGGAGTATCCATTGATTACGTAAGGCTTTTGGTGGATGCGGGTAGATTGATTTGATCAATCAGTCGGTGGGGACCTTTTCTACGGTATTTGTTATTTTCACATCGATGATTGAAGGACAAAAGAACGATAGCAAAAATGATTGCAGTTTTTGTTATTACTCTCCTTGAAGAGATTTTTCACGTGATGACCATTTTAAATAGTTGCGATTAAAATTGCCATGACTTCAGCATAGTCACTAAATTTATATTTTTTCACGATTTTACATCAATCAAATTAATAATTACTATTTATTTCCTACTGGTCTTAATAAATTTTGAATATGCAGTCAAAAATAGGTTCAATTGCATGTAAAAAGTAAAATGTAATTACACATGATGATGGTTGTTGAAATCTTACGATTACTAAAGAATGAATCTACTAAAAACTACAATTTTTTATTCGATGAAAGCTTTTTAAAGCATATGAGCCTGCAAAGTATTGACTAAAAAAATTCACCATTCAAAACGTTGATTACCACAAATGAAAATTTGATTGAAACTTTGATGGTTTTCAAAATTTAAGCAGTTTTTTTTTAAATTAAAAGAATGTAAGAACTATTCAAAATCTGCTCAAATTATGCAGATATTTTAGAACTTTGATTGAATTTACAATAATTTCTTTAGAATAAAAGATATAAAGTAAATTCATTCGTATGAACCCTCTTTACACCATGAATGAATTTTTAAATTTTATTGAGTTTTTTCATAATCATGGAAAAAAAATTTGCTGGTTTCTCTTCGAAAACTGATAAAAATGTTTAAATTTTACAAACATTTATTATTGTGTTGTGCAAATCAGGTTAAAAAAATATTTTTTCTGAAAAAACCGTAATTTTTGACATTTTCTTCTATTAAATTAAAAAAGCGGCTGAACGAATTTTTATAATGTTAAAAAAATCAGAAAGATGTTAATACACGTCGATTAATACCTTAATGATGCAAATATTATATCTACTTCGTGAGTGAATCATAGAGAATGACAGAAATGACCTTGAAGATCATGATGACTGTAATGATTTTTTATTTTTTATTTCATGTTTTTTGCAATGATGAGAAAAAAAATTGATGATTATTTTACAAGCACTGCTTGGAGTATATAAATTTTATATAAATTTATTACTGTGTTCCGAAAATCAGGTTAAAATTTTTTGTTTATGAAAAAAACCTATTTTTTGCACTTATTTTTCTTATATTAAAAAATGGCTCCAACGATTTTTTTCAAAATTTGACTGATTCTGAAAAATGTTAATATGCTTTGATTGACAGCTTAATGATGCAAATCGTGAGTTTGATTCGCGAGATATAACGGATGACAAATATGACCTTGAAGATCATGATGACTGTTAATGATTTTTTATTTTTTATTTAATTTTTTTTCGTAACCATGAGAACATTTTTTGATGTTATTTTTACAAAAACTGTTTGGAGTATATAAATTATATAAACATTGATTACTTGCGCTTGAAAATAAGGTTAAAAATTTATTGTTTTTGAAAAAACCTTAATTTTTGCACTTTTTTTTAACAAATTAAAAAACGGCTCCAAGAATTTTATTATAAACTTGATAGAATCACAAAATTGTTAATACGCGTCGATTGACACCTTGTTGAAGGAATGTTTGGTTCGCGAAATATAACGCATGACAGAAATGACCTTCAAACGGGTATAACAGCAAAGCCCCTGACCGAAGTTTCCCAAAAACTAATCAGCTCTTAAAATTGCAGAGACGCTTTGATTGACACCTTGACAAAGTCGATACGACTTTATTTACGTGAGTTATGCTCGAAGAAAAAACTGTCCACTAACGCACGTACGTACGTACACACACACACACACTTACAGACTTCTTTCTAAAAACACTTTATATATACTCTATAGACCTTAAAACGTAAAGAAATGTTGAAAATTTCAATTTCGATTTTCGAGGCCGAAAGTTTATTTATTTAATTTATAAATTATTATTTTTTGGTCCTTAAATCGGTAATTAACATAATAAAACCAGAATTATAGTCCATTCTCGTCAAGAAAGGATTGGTTTGTCGTTTATAATACTGATGAAATATAGTAAATTTTGGCAATGTCAAATCATAAGAATATGACGATAAACATAAACATATAGTAGATCGTAGTTTAGTGTAAAAAGTTAAGCTCGGATATGGTTTTTTTCGCGTTTTGTTGGTATGTGTGTATAGCCTACCTACTTCTGCTTTTTTTAAAGTTTTATCAACTTCATGCTCCCTAATTTAGTATTAAGTTGTGTCTAAGAGGAGCAAATCAAGAGAAAAGTTTATCGTTAAAATTAAAAGGAACATGATACATAAGTTTCGATAAATCTATGAAAGAGTTAATTATATGTTTTCTTTGGGTATTATAATTTGGATTAGTTTTTTTACGGCTGCTTTAAAAACATAAACGACATTGAGCATAATAAGGAGTTTAATCTAGAAAAATTTCTCTCACAATAACTACTTCTATTTCCTTTTGCTTTTTAAGTTATTTTACATTTCTCCCTTGCAACATCTGTCCTAAATGTTCCTTACTTTCTTCGGTTCTTCGATGCATGTATTGTCAAATTTCACACTAAAACCTTTAATTACTCTGCACTCGTGTTCCATTAGTTAAGCGAAAGGAATATCCTTGCCAAAGATTAAACCAAACTTAACCCTAATTAAAATGGCAACGACCCAAACCGGATTCAAATACTGTCTGCTGCTGCAGAGTACAAAATACTCTTTTCCATGTCCTTGGTATATTTTGAAACACTTCTGCTACAGCAGCAAGCAGAAGAGTAGTAGTCTTTTGAGTGAACGAATGTGGCTAAGACTAAACCAGATACTCTCTGAACGATACAGAAATTTTGCGGTTTCACATTATGGTCCAGTAGATTTATCAAGAGTGTGCCAAAAAGACATTGATTGAGGTTGCATGTTTAATTAACACTATATCCAGGCTAATCTGCACTATTTTGTTGCATTCACTACTTGGTTTTATTTGCTGATATTAAATCCGTTTCGAATATGTTTTAATCAATAAGTTAACAGGCGTTACTTTTTTGTAAGCTTATCCATTAAATATTATCTCATTTAATCGTGCAAGTCAAAAAAAAAATTTTAAGCTCCGATTGAGAAAAGTGCTGCCTATTTTAGTACTTCACATTACTAATTAACTCATAAGGGTTTTTTGTACGCGAATGTTGTTAATAGATTGATACTGTTGATATATAATCTCATTAGGTGCTACTTACTGTCGATATCATATCAAAATCCTAACTGTCGTGCAAACTAAAATGGTTAAAACTTCCATTGCAATGAAGATGAGTTTTTCTACTATTGAATGATTCGAGGATATTGAAAAGTCATCAACGTAATGAAAGCACTTGTATGATTCTGGCAGATATGTGTTGCTCCAGATAAAACAAGTGGGTGTCAATAGAAGTCTTTCACGTTATGTACCTATATTAATCATTTGTAAATCTGTATGCTGTTATGTAGGTTTTATCGATAGAATGTTATGCGTATGAGTCTCTTCAAATTTTTGTACGAAAATGTAGTAGATAGATGTGCGCTTCATCAAACTTTTGAGGACTGTAATATATAGTTACATTAGCACTGGAAAATGGATGCGTATTATCATGAATTATATTACATTCTAAAGAAATCAAGAGTGTACTTGAAAACAGGAGTTCAAAAATTTATGGTGATGATTTTCATATATTTTACATAGCAGCGACGAAGCGTTGAATTGACATTCAACGAAAAACACGAATGATTATCTAGTTTTTATTTATAAATAAAGTTAATGACAAATGGAATACAACATTCATTTCATTTCATCTGATTTTGTCATGTGATTAATTAGACCAGGGCGGATCTGTATTTAGTTGGACGTTGAGGGGGCACGCTGATTTTTTCAGGAAAAGTTGGAGAATAGCTCGCATAACAATAATTGATGTATGCTCTCTCTCTCTCAAAAAAGTCGGGAACATTAAAAAAATCGAAATGTTGAAAAATTTGGAAAAAACGTGTTTTTTCTGCTTGTCTCACTCCTAACTTTAAAACGCTGGATTCCAGAGCAAAGTTGCCTGGATATGAAAGTTGTGTCAAATAATTTTCCACAACATAAGATCAGTTTAAAATTCCAAAACATTTAACCCTTGCCGCAAAATAGCAATAATTTTTAAAAAAATGGCAAAAAGGCTGTTTCTTATTCAATTTTTTTACCATTTCAAATAAACTAACAATCATCATAATTTACCTAAAACAATCTTCATAATAGAATAAAACAGCAAACTTATTTTCATCAAAATTTATTGAAAAAAAATTCAAACAACTTTGAAATCTTGCAAGTCAAAAACTAAAGGTCATAGAAGTTGGAATTTTTTCTTACATATGAAAAAACACTCCACGTATTGAATGCATTTTACAAAACAAAAATCAAATCATTAGGGCGGCCTCAGGACTTTTTTGAAATTTTAAACAGTTTTTTTCTTCTCATAAACAAATTGAATATCTCGGTAACCATTAATTTAAATTAAATTAAAAGTAACACGTGCGAAAGAACTTTCAAATACGCTTCTTTGAAACAAAAATTATTGAATAATGTCCATTTGTTTCTGAGATACAACCGATCTAAACGAATCTAAAAAAGGATAAAAACAGCATTTTCTCGGCTTGTAGTGGAGCGGCTTTTAACTTTTTTTATGAGCCGATGTAACTCGAACAAAGAAACCTAAATATCGCATTACCATATCTCGAAGACGCTTTTATTATGTTATAAATAAATAAATTTACTTATAACAAAATAAAACCACATATTTTCTAAACCACATATATTCTAAATTTTTCGATTTTTATTTTAATGTTCCCGACTCTATTGAGAGGGAGCATAAATCAATTATTGTTATACGAGTTATTCTCCAACTTTTCCTGCAAAAATCAGCTACAGATTCGCCCTGGTCTAAATTGAACTTATCCGGTTACACCAAGCACTTTGTTTATGAAAATTACACAACTGAGCAAATTAGGACTTGAATTGTCCTCATATTCGAACTTAATCTAATTTCGAGTGTTTTTAATCAACACGTCTCTTACTCACAATAGATGTTTGATATCTGAAGTCGTGTAAATTCCAATCAAACCACGAAATTATATTGAATTTAATATCAGTCAAGGTACTATATCTGTATTTGGAAAAACTGCATTTTTCAGGAAAGCGAAAAGCTGATATTTTTCTTATAACTTTATTCTATAGTTTTATGTTTTCTGTTTTATTCTAAGATCAGCATTATATAATTGTTTGCAATACTAATTATTATATATTAATAATAAAGAACATGATTAGACACTAATAAGACACATGTAGCAATAATAAACAAGCCGTGAGGTGCGACCCATGAGGTCCACACGGTCAACTTCCCAGTAATATCTAAAAAGATATTGAAAATATTAAACACAATAATAATTATGGAAATAATACTACTTCAAATAATAAAAATGTACTTCTCGTAAAAGTTATTGGAATGACTTAATATTAATCGTTTCATCTACGGGAGCGTCCATTGATTGAGTATTCATCGGAGTGGGGACAGGTTACAAAGCAGTTTTTCATTAAAGTTAAAACATGGTGATGTGAAGACTATTGAAAATCTGCTTAAATTTTGCAAATATTAATAAACTTTGATTGACTTTACAACAATGTCTTTAGAATAAGAGATTTAAGGTATTATAATTCGAATGAACCCTTTTTACATGGTGACTTTGAATGATTTTTTATGTTTAATTTAATTTTTTTTGTAATCATGAAAAACGTTTTTGCTGGTTTCTCTACAAAAATTGATAAAATTTTATAAATTATACAAACATTTATTATTACGATGTGCAAATATGGTGAAAAATGAATTTTTCTATGAAAAAAACACTACTTTTCCAATTTTTTTCAATAAATTTAAAAAACCACTTTAAAGATTTTTTTAACATATAAAAACATCATTAAAATGATAATACGCGTCGATTGACACCTTAATGATGGAAATATTATATTTAGTTCTCGAGATATAATGAATGACGTAAATGACCTTGAACGTTTAATGATTTTTTATTTTTTATTTAATTTTTTTCATAATCATGAAAAAAACTTTTGCTGGTTTTTTCACAAAAACTATTTGGAGTATATAAATTATATAAACATTGATTACTTGGGTTTGAAAATTAGGTTAAAAATTTGATGTTTTTGAAAAAAAACCTAATTTTTTGCACTTTTTTTAAAAAAATTAAAAAACGGCTCCTAGAATTTTTTTAAAAATTTGATAGAATCATATAAATGTTAAAACGCGTCGATTGACACCTTAATGATGAAAATCGCAAGTTTGGTTCGTGAGATATAGCGCATAACATGGTTCACCTTCAAGGGGCGAAAACAGCAAACCCCCCCGACCGAAGTATCCCAAAAACTAATCAGCTCTTAAAATTGCAAAGACGCTTCGATTGACACCTCAACGGAGTCGATACGACTTTGTTTACGTGAGTTATGCTCGTAGAAAAAAGTGTCCCGAACGTACATACGTACGTACGTACGTACGTACATACACACACACACATACATCTCCCTTTCTAAAAACACTTTATATATACTCTATAGACCTCAAAACGTAAAGAAATGTTGAAAATTTCAATTTCGATTTTCGAAGCGATTACAAGAACTTCCCATATACTGGGAAGTTAAAAATTAAGTAAAACTTTAGATATACGAACTTTTGCACTGCGAATGTCGTTATTATAATTTAAAGCTTGTGAATTTATTTAAAAAATGCATGAAATAAATGAACATATACGCTTGAGCACACACACTCACTTCAGAATTTTTTGTTCGATATGAAACACGATTTTTTTTCGTTAACCATTAATACAATGGTTACCGAAAAAAATTTGTCTGATCATCGTTCTCGTTAAGGAAAATATAAATGTTTTCATACATTTTCCTGCGAAAATATTTCTTTTTTTTTAAATTCGGTTTGAAAACTTCATTTTATGATCCAATAATTTTCTTTTAAAAATTTTGATGGGAAAATTTGGCAAAGTCTGGATGACAACTCTGCCTGCCGTTGTTTTGCTCACGGTATTACGAAGGATGTTACATCTCAATTTGCAGTCATGGTGAAACTTATAAACGGATTTTCGTTTTAACCGCCACGTCATGTTTTGGCTTTTGAATGAAACCGTGCATAATTTGAAAGAAGTCACACTCAAATTCGCTACTTTTTCGGAGACAGAGCAATCTTCATGTTTTTTTATTCCTTTGTTACACTTTTAATATTCTAACCGAAGCACCCTCCTAAATCTAACGTCTTTACTTTTTGTGAAGTTTTCCCCAGTCCTGTAAATTCCACACCCGTCATCCTAGAAATGGAATATAAAGACCTATTTTACACAGAAACAGATGAGCTAGATTACAGGCGTTTTCTTATGTTGCGGCCAGGTAAATAAATCTTAAACAAATCATCATCGGAACAAAAAAAATGTTTTATCTTTTAGGAGCTGAGAAACCCTCTACATCAACAGCAGTTCTGAATATGGAAAATAAAGATGATAGCAGTTCCGCTGATTCTGAGTCCATATTCAATGAAGGCAAACCTCAGAAAAGGCGAAGAACATTAACAAATTTAGAACCAAAAGGTGAAATTAAAACTTTCAAATGAAACCTTATTGAAATCATTATACTTTCTCAGATATAAATGGTCCTCAAATTTCACCAGTGGCCACAAGCAATCGAAAATACAGCAAAGGGGAATCGACCAATAAAGAAAATAAATGTAAAGCTAAATAAATTTTAAATTATTTCAATGACTGAGCATCTAATTTGTGTTAATAGCGTGTGATTGTTTGGCGAAATTATCGGCCGAAAACAAGGAGACAAGAAAAATCTTAGTTCGATTGACGGAAGAAGTTTTAATTTTAAAAAAAGAGATTCAAAAACTAAGAGAGAATGCTACAAGCACAAACATCGTGGGAATATTGCCAAAATTTCCTTTTAGCCACTCAGAAGAGTTAGCTAAACTGGAAATGAAGGTGCTAGATAATGAATCTTGCTTTTCCTAATTGGTAAGTTCTGATTTAAGAAAACAAATATATATTTCTAAGTTTTTTTTTCATAGAAAGCGGAGTTTATTTCTATCGGGAGCCGATCCAATCCACAGCAATTCGTTCGCGATGCCTTGAAAGCAATTTTCACGGATGAATTAGCGACACAATTCACTTGGCTTGGTACCAAGCAGAAGAAAAGTCTACGCTCGATGAATGTTGTTCTGGCCCTTAAAAGTATATTTCTTATAAATAATCAACACAGTTTGATCAATTAATAAAATTTTCTTTCAAACAGGTGCATTTAAAGAGCGGTTCAACTGTCTAGATGATATTTTCGAAACAGTTGCGAAGAAGCATTTCCATTACGCTGCAGATCGTATATCCAAAAGGAACGCGAGGCAGCTGCAGAAAACTACATCGGCATCATCAACACCAACTACTTGTTGATGATTTTTGTATCTGGATATTCCATCAGAAAACAAGCCTCAATAATTATTTAACTAAAATTTTAGTATACTTTATTATTAAGCACACTTAAGAATTAATTGTCAAAACACAGTAATTATTATTATATTATATTTTTTACCAAATAAATATTAATCTCTAGCTATTTGCTTCTAATGTGGCTCAGCGATTCACTTATAATGTGCTAAAACGATTCATTTATAATGTGCCACCGCGTATCGCTTCTACTGTTACTCAACGATTCATTTCTCTTGTGCCAGAACGATTCGCTTCTAATGTGCCACGGCGATTCGCCTCCAATGTGCCACGGCGATTCGCCTCTAATGTGCCACGGCGATTCGCCTCCAATGTGCCACGGCGATTCGCCTCTAATGTGCCACGGCAATTTGCCGACGAGGTGATATATTCTTCTCAGGCGAACGGATTTCGTATCGCTGTCGAATTCGCCGGCGAAGAAATTATTCGATCTGGCGATTTAAATTCGAATCGTTGACGATTCTTTATGTTTGCTGGGTTCTTACTTATCGCATATTGATTCTGGATGCTTGGTTGTGTAACAAAATCAATCTTGAATATAATATTTTTTTTCAATTTATAAGCTGCTTAGCTGAGGGTGTGCATTTCACTGTTTTTGGAGATACAATCCAAAGAGGTAATAAACACAGGAGAGGAAAATCATCAACCCGCTTGAAATTGTATGTGCTTATAAAATAGGAATATTTGCTTAGATTGGTAAATTCGACTAGTTTTGTGCCTATAACGTGGCAGCGGCATTGACGTCAACAGTGACCAAGTGTGGCAGCAGTCAAAGCGATGATTACATGAGACGTTGAAAATATTTGGTGTGACATTTTTTTTCGATTCCCGGTAAATGGGATTTTTTGGAATCGTTTCAAAAACCTGTATTCACATTTTCAACATGCTTTTACGTTTTCTGGTTCTGGAGTATTTAATGTGTTTTTTTTTTGAAAATATGTCTGTAAATTTGTTTGTGAACGTATGGACGCTAGTGGCCATTTTTGCTACGAGAACATTCGACGAAAAATTGAGTATATTAATGTGTAAAACGAAGTGTATTGCCAATAACACGAGCTGATTGGATTTTATTATAAATGGCTTGGACGTTTTTATGATTTTGACACACGTACGCGCATTTCTGTTACGCATCTTATATTCCGCACCAAATTTTGAATTAACGCCTTTAAAGCATTCAATCGAAGCGTAATAAAACATATATGAGCATATCAGATTTTCAGAAAATTCAGTGTAACCGTTTTTAAGCTTTTGAGGTAAATAGTTTAAGTAAAACTCACAAGATGTCCATCAAAATAAATGGAAATTCGTGGTTAAAATCAAATTCAGATAATGTACCTTGCAATTAATGCCTGTTTTCATCGATTGTCAACAATTGAGAAGATGTGCAGAAAATATTTGATTTGAAATTAATTTCCGGTTAAAAAATATCAATTCTTGGAATTAACGGTACACGGAAAAGATCATGGTAATCAAGCAAGCATCCTAATAAGACATATATGAATAAAATTAAATCTTGTATTCGATCACTTATTGAAATGAGTCATCTTGTTCATCAAAAAATGTTAATGTTCATCTTTTATCTTTAATATTTTGTTTTTGACACGATAAAATAATTCCAAAAACCAGCGTATGACGGAGAAAATTCCTATTCCTTGAAAATTTCTCTGAAATAAGAAATCCAAAAAGATAATTAATGACAAACTATTTGTAGATGCATAAGGAGGAATGTTTTCTAATGATATGGTAGCTACGTCAAAATTACGCGTGAAAAAGGTCTTTTTAAGGGTTTTTGTTGAAAAAAGATGAAATTTTTCAATAAATCACATTTCCAGACGCTGTTAAAATTGAACAATTTGGGGGAACTTTTTTGTTTTAAATTGTCCACAGTTCTGAGAAACATTGTTTTGTAGAAAACACGATTAAAGGTGATTCGAGATATTTCACCTCACGATAACTTTGCTAGGTCCATAGTTGAATGTTTGAATGCTCTTTGTTTACTTGATTGGGAAGGTTTACGTGAATGAATGAACTGGACAAAATATCTAATTATAATTTTTCTTGAACGAGCAACAGTCCTGGGAAAGTCCAGATCTCATTGAATCACTTTTTCTGAGAAGGGCTGCAGAGACTGGAGTAATTGAATCTACGCAACCAGGATTGAACATCTTGTTTATAAGAGTTTATATTTTTCTATAATGCAGAATAAAATAATTGACTTTCGAAAAAAATTCTATTAGGTGTCCCTCTAAAATAAAAATAATATGCCGTTGCATTTTATCGGAGATAAACATTTTTTCGGAGATAAATTGCTGGCACACCAAGCTTTTTAAAACATTTTTTCACTGAGTTTCTTATGAAAGTTAATAACCTAATTAGTATGGTGGAAAAAATGAGACGCGATAATATTGTAAACTTATTATTAGGTAAGATTCTGAATAAGTGCAATTTTCTTGATAAATGTACGTAGCATTATACTGTTACAATATAATCGCGTCTCATTTTTTTCGCTATACTAATTAGGCTATATACTTTCTTCTCAAACTCAGTGCAAAAATGTTTTGAAAAGCTTAGTGTGCCAGCAATTTATCTCCGAAAAAATGCAACGGCATATTACCTGTCGGTTGGATTAATATCCAACCGACAGTTTGTCTTAATCATCTTATGTCAATTTTTTTTCAAATCTAATCCAATTGTCGAGGTGTTGTAGATATAAACCAATTAAATTTACTAAGCTCATTAGTTTTCCTAAATTTTTTACGAAATACAGAGATTTTCATTTATTTGGCTACACCCATAATGTCTATAATAAAATCTCTAAAGTTTCATTTCCATGAAATTCTTTTCCAATAATTTTTCAACGTTCAAAATACTGTTTTCTTTTTAACTTCCCAGTACGAGGGGTGATCAAAAAGTAATGATAATCACGATAAAAGAAGGTGATGACAGTTACAAAAATAATTTATTTTTCTACATAGTCTCCTAACAAGGCAATACATTTAGTCCATCTTTTTTCTAAACCCAGGATTTCCTGAAATTTTTTTTTGTCTTGACCCTCCCAAAACGTATCTACAGCGGTCATCACTTCACTATTGTCTTCAAATTTCTTGCCTCGGAGGTGTTGCTTGAGACGAGGAAAGAGATAGAAGTCACTGGGAGCTAGATCTGGCGAATAGGGTGGGTGTTCCAGCAGTTCGAATCCCGTTTCTTGAATGGCAGCCATCGCAACTGCGGCTTTGTAAGCCGGAGCGTTATCTTGGTGAAACAGCACTCCAGCTCGCAGTTTGCCGCGTCTCTTTGCCTTAACGACTTCCCGCAATCTTCGTATTTGGTCCGCGTAGTAAGAGGACGAAATAATGGCTCCCTTTTCCAAATATTCCACCATAATTATTCCTTCGGCGTCCCAAAAAACGGACGCGATAACCTTTCCCGCCGAACTTGACACTTTGAACTTCCTGTGTTGGTGAGGAGGCTCGCTTCCAAGTCATGGATTGTTGTTTGGTTTCAGGATCAAAATGGTAGATCCAGGTCTCGTCCATGATCACGAAACGTGACAGAATTTTTTCCTGATCTGCTTGGAACTTGTGGAGATTCACCCTTCAAATATTGACTCGTTTTTTGTTGTGCTCGTCGGTTAACATTCACGGTACCCAACGCGCAGAGACCTTTTTCATCTGCAATTCGTCCACAAGGATTGCTCGAACGCTACCGTATGAGATCCCCGTGACCTCAGCTACATGTCTGACGGTCACTCTTCGACCTGCCAACACAACATCTTCGACCTTTTTTTTGCTCTTATCATTCTCATATTCATTAATTAGAGTCGCAACAATTAATGAAATCAAAGTTTAAAAGTGAGAAAAAAAACAGTTACAACCAAACAAAGTTGCATCCAAGATGTACCGTTGAATGAAAATGTGGAAAATATTTTTTTATCAAGAAAGCGGTCTTTGAATTTTTCAATGATCATCAAAAGGTAAAGCTATTATTAATACCTTTTTAACTTCCCAGTATATGGAAAGTTCTTGTAATCGCCTCGAAAATCGAAATTGAAATTTTCAACATTTTTTTACGTTTCGAGGTCTATAGAGTATATACAAAGTGTTTTTAGAAAGGGAGATGTATGTGTGTGTGTGTGTGTACGTACGTACGTCTGTACGTTCGTGGACACTTTTTTCTACGAGCATAACTCACGTAAACAAAGTTGGATTAACTTCATTAAGATGTCAGTCGAAGCGTCTTTGCAATCTTAAGAGCTGATTAGCTTTTGGCAAACTTCGGTTAGGGGGGTTGTTTGTTTTGCCCCTTTCAAGGTCATTTCTGTCATGCGTTATATATCGCGAATCCAACGTACGATTTGCATGTTTGAGATGTCAATCGATGCGTATTGAAAATTTTGTGATTCTAACAAGTTTCTACAAAATTTCTTGCAGCCGTTTTTTTAATTTTTTAAAAAAAGTGCAAAAAATTGGTTTTTTTTTCAAAAATAATAAATTTGTAACCTTACATTCAACTCCATGTAATTATTGTTTATATAATTTGTATACTCCAAACAGTTATTTTAAAAATGTCATCAAAATTTTTATCTCATGATGATAAAAAAAATTAAATTAAAAATAAAAAATCATTAACAGTCATCACGACCTTCAAGGTCATTTCTGTCATGCGTTATATCTCGCGAACTAAACATACGATTTGCATTGCTCAGGTTTCAATCGACGCTTTTCATCATTTGTATGAATCTTTCGAATTTAAAAAAAAATCGTTTGAGGCGTTTTTTAATTTAAGAAAAAAAATGCAAAAAATTAGTTTTTTTCATAAACAATAAATTTTTAACCTGATTTACGGAGCACAGTAATCAATGTTTATAAAATTTATATACTGCAAGCAGTGCTTGTAAAAACGTCATCAAACCTTTTTCTCATAATCACAAAAAACATTTAATTGAAAATAAAAAATCGATAACAATCATGATCTTCAAGGTCATTTCTGTCATTCACTATATCTCACGAACTAGATATAATATTTCCATCATTTTGGTGTCAATCGACGTGTATCAACATCTTTGTAATTTTTTTAACACTCCAAAATTCGTTTTTGCCGTATTTTTTCAATTTAATAGAAGAAAATTCGAAAAATTAGGGTGTCTTTCATAATAAATATTTTTTAACCTGATTTGCACAACTCAGTAATAAATGTTTATAAAATTTATACATTCTTATCAGTTTTTGAAGAGAAAACAGCAAAATTTTTTTCCATACTTTTGAAAAAAACTAAATTAAAAATAAACAAGCCGCGAGGTGCGACCCTTGAGGTCCACACGGTCAACTTCCCAGTAATATCTACATAAACATCAAAAACATTAAACACAATAATAATTTTGAAAATAATACTACTTTAAGTAATAACAATGAGAGGTATTCATAGCAGTAACAGGAATGAGTTAATATGAATCATATCGTCTACGGGAGGGTCCATTGATTACGTAAGGTTTTTGGTCGATGAGGACAGATTGAATATTCACGCGGATCAATCGATGGGGGCCTTTTTGGTCTTGAAAAATTTTGTATATGCAGTCGAAAATAGGTTCAATTGCATGTAAAAAGTAAAATGTATTACAAATTATGAAGGTTATTGAAATCTTACGATTACTAAAGAATGAATCTACTAAAAACTACATATTTTTATTCGATAAAACCTTTTCAAAGCATTTGATATTGCAAAGTATTGACTACAAAACATTTTACCATTCTAAGCGTTGATTACCGCAAATGCAAATTTGATTGAAATTTTGTTGGTTTTCAAAATTTAAGCAGTTTTTTTAATTAAAAGACTATAAAGATTATTAAAAATCTGCTCAAATTATGCAAATATTTTGAAACTTTGATTGAATTTACAACAATTTTTTTAGAATAAAAGATATAAAGTAATGTCATTCGTATGAACCCTCTATACATAATAACTTTCAATGATTTTTTATTTTTTATTTAGTTTTTTTTAAATCATGGTTTATGGTTTTGCTGGTTTGTCTTCAAAAACTGATAAGAATGTATAAATTTTATAAACATTTATTACTGTGCTGTGCAAATCAAGTTGAAAAATTATTTTTTATGATAAAACCTTAAAACCCTAAAAGCCTAATTTTTTGCATTTTCTTTTATTAAATTAAAAAGCGGCTGAAACAATTTTTATATAATGTTAAAAAAATTGCAGCAATGCTAATACACGTCTATTGACACCTTAATGATGCAAATATTAAATCTGGTTCGTGAGATATAGTGAATGATAAAAATGACCTTGAAAATCATGATGACTTTTAATTATTTTTTATTTGTAATTTAATTTTTTACGTAATCATGAGAAAAAATTTTCAAATCGTTTCTACAAAGATTGTTCGCAGTATATAAATTTTATAAACACTGATTACTATATTTCGCAAATCAGGTTATAAATTTATTGTTTATGAAAAAAATCTAATTTTTTGCACTTTATTCTCCTCAATTAAAAAACTGCTTCAACAGTTTTTATAAAAATTAGATAGATTCACGCAAATGTTGATACGCGTCGATTGACACCTGAACGATGCAAATCGTAAGTTTTATTCGCGAGATATAACGCATGACAGAAATGAACTTGAAGATCATGATGACTGTTAATGATTTTTTTATTTTTTATTTAATGTTTCTTGCTTTCATGAGAAAAAGTTTTGATGACGTTTTTTCAAACATTGCGTGAAGTATATAAATTTTCTAAAAATTGAATACTGTCCTCCGTAAATCAGGTTAAAAATTTATTGTTTATTAAAAAAAACCTAATTTTTTGACCTTTTTTTCTCAAATTAAAAAACGACTCCAACGATTTTTTTTCAAAATTCAACAAATTCACGAAAATTTTAATACGCGTTGATTGACATCTTGACAATGTAAATCATATGTTTGGTTCGCGAGATATAACGCTTGACAGAAATGACCTTGAAGATCATGATGCCTGTTAATGATTTTTTATTTTTTATTTAATTTTTTACATGATAATGAGAAAAAGTTTTGATGTTGTTTTTACAAGCACTGCTAGAAGTATATAAATTTTATAAAAATTGAATACTATCTTCCGTAAATCAGGTTAAAAATTTATTGTTTATTAAAAAAAACCTAATTTTTTGCACTTTTTTTTTAAAAAATTAAAAAACGGCTTCAGGAAATTTTTTAAAAACGTTATAGAATCACATAAATGTTAATACGCGTCGATTGACACCTTGATCAAGGAAATTGTATGTTTCGTTCGCGAGATATAACGCATGACAGAAATGACCTTCAAAGGGGCAAAACAACAAACCCCCCAGACTGAAGTATCCCAAAAACTAATCAGCTCTTAAAATTGCAAAGACGCTTCGATTGACACCTCAACGAAGTCGATACGACTTTGTTTACGTGAGTTATGCTCGTAGAAAAAAGTGTCCACGAACGTACGTACGTACGTACGTACGTACGTACGTACACACACACACACACACACACACATACATCTCCCTTTCTAAAAACACTTTATATATACTCTATAGACCTCAAAACGTAAAGAAATGTTGAAAATTTCAATTTCGATTTTCGAGGCGATTACAAGAACTTCCCATATACTGGGAAGTTAAAAATCATTCAAAGTTACCATGTAAAAAGAGTGATATTACTTTATCTCTTTTATTCTAAACATATTGTTGTAAATTCAATCAAAGTTTTAAAGTATCTACATAATTTGAGCAGATTTTTAATAGTTTTTATAGTATTTTAATTGAAAAAACTGCTTGAATTTTGAAAACCAACAAAATTTCAATCATATTTGCATTTGCGGTATCAACGCTTAGAGTGGTAAAATGCTTTGTAGTCAATACTTTGCTTTGAAAAGCTTTCATCGAATAAAAAAGTGTAGTTTTTAGTAGATTCATTCTTTAGTAATCGTAAGATTTCAAAAACCATCATCATTTGAAATACATTTTACTTTTTACATGCAATTGAACCTATTTTTGACTGGACATACAAAATTTTTCAAGACCAAAAAGGCCCCCACCGATAGATCCGCGTGAATATTCAATCTGTCCTCATCGACCAAAAACGTTACTTAATCAATGGACCCTCCCGTAGACGATATGATTCATATTAACTCATTCCTGTTACTTCTATGAATACCTCTCATTGTTATTACTTAAAGTAGTATTATTTTCAAAATTATTATTGTGTTTAATATTGTTGATGTTTATGTAGATATTACTGGGAAGTTGACCATGTGGACCTCAAGGGTCGCACCTCGCGGCTTGTTGTATAAAATTTACATAAGATTCGAAAATTTGAAACTTGAAACCATCCGTAATTTGAATTCAGTTGCGAAATTTCTACATGATATCAAACCAAGTTTTACAGAATGCAAAGAAATGAGACTCAACTCGAAATCATATTTTCTCGATTTCTTTTGTCTTTTGCAACCTCAGGCTGTTAACGTAGCTCACAAATGATCTTTTGTTTGCTGACTAGCAAAGAATATCAAGCTATGCAAATTCGTTGTGATTACCAAGCATGGAGCTAGTTTAAGGGATATAGACAAAACATGGTGTGTCATTGTGCATACACTGACCTTTTCTCTCTCACACGAAACCTCAATTGTGACGTAATTTTTGATGTTATTTCGGCAGAAACAGTAGTATGGTAAGCATTTTTTCATCAATGTAACGTCACTATTATGGCGATAGACGAACCAGTTTGAACATTAAAAAGTATTGCTTATATACATTGGAGACAATTTCGGTAGTCTGCCAAAAGTGATCTTAGCCAACCCATTGCATCCTCAGTTTTTGACCGCTAAAAACAATTCCAGCTGAGAACCAGAAAGCTTATCCTACCAGTGCTGCTTTCAGATCCTCACTCACCGTTTCCTTTTTCAGCTGCTTTCGAATTTTCTGCGATTTTTGTGAATAATGTTGCCATGGCTTACTGGTATTCGTGGTACCGGCACATTCATCCATGAACAACAAAGTCATAATTATTCAAATCTGATTTATGAGCGACTTTAATGCATTCAACACAAATAATTCGGGGAAGAGCCAGGATATGCATAAATGCATGACGGCGGGCTGAAGCAATGCTAAGCTATCTCTCGGATATTCTTGGACATAGTGCAGAGGCGATGAAAAGGAAACTTTGCAACCAGTTTTGCTATTCAAATGAAATCCGTGAGATATGCCTTGATATGTACAAAATATTCGTATTGCGGATGCAAGCGAAATAAACACTGTAAATCTTTCGCTATGCTGCTGAATTATGTATGCACGCATACAAACTGCATCTTTATTGTGTGGTTGTAACGAATGACCACATAAAATAGATAGTCCGTTGAGTCGGTGATGCCAAATTAGAAGCTGTAACACTAGATATCCTGATTTTGTCCGATAGGTAGACGAATAAAAGAGGAACTGATTTTCGATATTTTCTTAAATTTTTTTCTTCATATTTTTGATTACAGTTTCACAGATATTTAGTGGTTTAGACCAGAAAAAAGATGGATACACCATTTCACCTAAGTTAATCGAAACAGAATTGAAAACAACTGCTACTGCCTACAAGAAGACCTGGCAACGATTCAATAAACACAATAGTAGTGAGATAGCAAACTTATGCTCAGACCTAATAATGCCTGTAGTTTCTTTTTCGGATATCCATTTACTTATGCATTTCACTTTCGAAAACATAACGATTTGAACCAGAAGTGACGAAGTTGGTTTGGTTGAGGTGGCAACACTGCATTGAATGGAAGCAATATTCATAAATATTTTGTGTACATAGCAATGAGATGGAGTTTCTAGTGGAATTAATGACTATCATGTGCTCGGTGAAAAATTGAAAAATTATTTGTATATTGTAAGTGATTCCATTATGCACTTTGATTACTCCTGCTGCATTTTCTAATTGCATGTAAAAATTAAATAGCCTTACAAATAATGATGGAGGAAGTAATTAAAATCTTACCAACACTAAAGACCAACACTACTAAAAACTGCAATTTTTATTTAATGAAGGCTTTTTAAAGCATATGATCTTGCAAAGTATTGACTACAAAACATTTTACCATTCAAAGCGTTCATTACCACAAATGCAAATTTGAATTTTTTTTTTGATTTTCAAAATTTAAGCAGTTTTCAAATCTATATAATTAAACGGCTAGCATGAATTTTGTGGTATCATTTTAGCAATTGTTTCTGGTATTGTATTTAGCCGTTCACTGGTTCGGTGTTGTGTGTATTGTATTTAGCGTCGCCGTTCATAATGCAAATGTATACGCAGATTTCATCACTATTTTGCGCGTGCCATTTTTTTTCATACTTCATTTGACAGTTCAATCGGTAGGTTGTGCAACAAATAATGGAATTTTATTCCAAAATTCATTGTTTTTAATAAATACTAGCATAAACGTCGTTGGAGCCATGGAAATGGAAGGAAATCGCGAATCGTTAGTCACTACGAGAAAGCAGATTTCGCATATTATTAGTTTGTTTTGAAGGATAAGTGGTGTGAATTCTGGTGAATTGGTGGGTCTGCAAAATTTGCTTTATTCATTGAATAAGTTATAACAAGTGTTCGAATCATGTTTCAAAATGTTTCTGGCAAAATCTGTTGACACTATGCAAATATTAATAAACTTTAATTGACTTAACAACAATGTCTTGAGAATAAGAGTAGTCAGGAGATATCGTTCATATGGACACTTTTCACATGGTGACTTTGAATGATTTATTTATTTGTAATTATTTTTTTTTCATGCAGAAAGTTTTTGCTGGTTTCTCTTCAAAACTGTTAAGGTTTAGAAATTTTATAAACATTGATTACTATAGTTTGTCATGGGTTAGAACCTCCTAGTCTAGTCAACAACATTGTTTTCTAGTTTGTGCTTCTTGGTTAGCAACTTACTATCACTATTTTCGCACATTAATGGGAGTTCTTAGCTTCCAGGTTATGCTGGTTCGCCGAAACCACACTTTCCATTAAATTAACGATGAACCAGCATAACCTGGAAGCTAAGAACTCCCATTAATGTGCGAAAATAGTGTTAGTAAGTTGCTAACCAAGAAGCACAAACTAGAAAACAATGTTGTTGACTAGACTAGGAGGTTCTAACCCATGACAAACTAAACTTTGCAACGTATATACGATATCTCGTCTGTACATTCGCGGGCAGTTTTTCTACGAGCATAACTCACGTAAACAAAGTCCGATCGACTTTGTTGAGGTGTCAATCAAAGCGCCTTTGCAATCTTAAGAGCTGATTAGTTTTTGAGAAACTTCGGTCGGGGGGATTTGCTGTTTTGCCCGTTTGAAGGTCATTTCTGTCATGCGTTATATCTCGCGAACCAAACGTACGAAATTTTTCAACAAGGTTTCAATCGACGCGTTTTAACATTGTTATGATTTTATCAAGTTTTTAAAAAAATTCTTCGCGCCGTTTTTTAATTTAAAAAAAAAGTGCAAAAAATTAGGTTTTTTTTCAAAAACACAAAGTTTTTAACTTGATTTTCAAACCTAAGTAATCAATGTTTATATAATTTACATACTCCAAATAGTTCTTGTGAAGAAACCAGCAAAAGTTTTTTTCATGATTACAAAAAAAAATTAAATAAAAAATAAAATTAATATATCTCGATTTGCACATCGTAATAATAAATGTTTGTAGAATTTATAAAATTTTATCAATTTTTGTAGAGAAACCAGCAAAAACTTTTCTCAAGATTATAAAAAAAAATTAAATTAAAAATAAAAAATCATTCAAAGTCACCATGTAAAAAGGGTTCATTCGAATCATAATATAAAGAGATTTATATTCTGAAGACATTGTTGTAAAGTCAATCAAAGTTTATTAATATTTGCAAAATTTGAGCAGAGTTTCAATAGTCTTCACAGCACCATGTTTCCGATTGACGCTTGCGATAGATATTGAATGGACACTTCTTCAATCATTATACAGGGTGTCCCGAAAAAAAGTTTACATTTGTTTGTTGACTGCTTCGTCGCCTTGAATCAGAGGAAAGGAGGTGGGGGTATACAAGAAGGCAGCCTAGTTCTTGGGAATTTAGTCGCGATGGAGCATTTCTTGGAAGCGGACCGTGCGCTGTGCGTGCAAAAGTTTAACAAAAACGATGATTCACCGACTGTAGCGCGTAGAATATTCAGCAATATTCGAGGTTTTTGTCACCTAAATAATGCATCTCTCTCATTCGAAAATGGATCAAAAAGTTTTTAGAAATCGGGGTGGCTAAGGTTATCAAGAACGGCAGAAAAAGAGAAAAGTCTGAACCAGTCTGTTCGTGAGGATTCGAATCTTTCAATTCGGATGCGCACAAGTGCTTTAAATGTGCAAAGATTATCATTACACCGCACGTTGCATAGAGATCTTAAACTCCACCCGACCAAAATTCAATCGGTTTAAGAATTTAACCCCAGAATACCAGTCGTAGGCTTGACTTTGTAAACCAGGTAATCAATCGAATTTTGAGATACATTACATACATACTCATTGTTTATTGTTTCTGTATGGATGTGTTTTGATAGTGTAAGTAACTATGATGTTTTATTTGATGAGAACTTAAAACTTAAACTGAAAAATGGTTTCGAAAAGCAATGATTGACAGAAATGCAAGTTAGATAGGAGCGACTTGTCTTGAAAGCAAAGTAAGTGAGATTTGATAGCATTATTCTTACCAAGCCTTATTAAAAATAAGCATTACAGGTGTATTATTTCAAATGGATATGTTTGGTAAGCATGAAAAAGTTTTTTTTTGTTTAATAAGATATCTTATAAACATCTGTTCTTTCAAAGCATTGATTACAACAGATGCAAGTTTGAATGAAAGCATTTTTTTTTAATTTGAAACAGTTTTTGCATCAAATAAAAATTTAGCACAGGAAAAATCATTGAAAACTGCTCAAACTATGCAAATATAAATACGTTTCAGTTAATAAAACAACAATCTCTTAAGGATACGAGACATCAGGTAATAGTTTTCTTTATTCACGTTGACTACGATTGTTTTTTTTCATTTTTTATGATTATTTTGTGATTATGAAAACATTTTAATGATTTCACACAAACACTGTTTAGATTATCCTAGTTTAACAAGCGGTTATTGCTTATAGTGAGATAAGGATGGATAAATATATTTTTTAGAGGAGCCTAATTTTGACCTTTTTTTATTAAATGCGAAACAAGCTGGAAGAATTTATTTCAAAATCTTGTAGAATCAGTGTTATACTGTGTCACACACTGAAGAAGGACACAACTAATGTCCGAAATATATATTTGTAATAAATAAAAACTTTTGAAATCGTATATAAGTAGTGTCTGTTATTTATTATAGAAACATGGTTTCGTATAACTCGTTGAAACTTTTTCGAATTAACCGAAGTTCTTCAAAAACTAATCAGCTCATAAGATTACAAAGATGCTTCGATTTACACCTTAACGAAGTCTGTTCGACTTTGTTTATGTAAGGTATGCTCGTAGAATAAACTGTCCACAAACGTCCGCACGTACGTATGTACATTCACACATACACATTTATACTTCTCTCCAAACAGACTTTAAATATACTCTAAGACCTCAAAACATAAAGATATGTTGAAAGCTCTAATTTGGATTTTCGAGGTGATTACAAGAATTTCTCATATACTGGGAAGTTAAAAATAAAATACTAAGTAAGAGAATTATTCAAAACTGTTTGACAAACTTACCTGTCTAAGATTTGGCTCTGATGATTTAAACTTCAATGGTTATTTTGGCAAGAACAAAATAAGAATATAGTTTAAGGCGTGCAAGAACTTCTAGACAAATTCGAGGAGCAGGATAAAGTCATCAAACTTGTTCACGATAATTATTCTTAATAATTATAAAATAAAATAATTATAATTATTATATATAATTATTATATATAATTTTCTTACAAAAATAAATTCCATAATTTAAGATTATGAATGCCAAAATGGCAAAACCTATCGTTACAACACTTTTTTTTAGTTCAATGTTTAAAGTTGGCTTTAACTTGCCGATAAGTTAGAAAGAAGAAAATCCGAAATCAAATTTTATTTCTGTCTCCATAAAGCACCGGAAAAGCAGTATTTCAAGCAACTTAACGTCACACTTCAATTTCATAAATTGTTATCCTGAATTGCGTCCACATACGAAACCATTTCAATTCGATCGGTTGAAGTCAGGAAAGCTCAAATCCAAATTTCAGGCGTATTGATGTAAGGAAATTGCACGGAAAGCATGTGAAATTGTAGGACGTTCATATTTTCACTATTATTGACTGGTTGTTTGCATATCACATGCACGATTGGATATATTGCAACGTGAAAGATAGAGTGATTTTCCACTCCAGCGTAGCGGATGTGGATAAGCCGAAAATTAATGTCGTTCAATCCGGAGCTCCTGCAGTTCATATTTCATATGTGAAGGCTTTATGATAGGCACAAATTATTGAATTTCATGTTCGGATGCAACACTATATTTGAATGATATGCAAATTTGATTACCTTCAAGAGTAATGGTTGTGGCTGTGAATTTATGTGTATACAATACAATATTGATTCAGTAAACCAAAGACTTTACAATATTGTTTCAGCGATTCGATTGAAAATATTTTATTGTCTAAAAATAAAAATCAAAGCAATTCAGGCAGAAATGAATATGATTTACGTGTTCGAACCGCAAAGAAACATGTAAGTTTGATAGTATCTGCAAAATTGTAAGTGGGTGTTGTTTTTATGTTTTATTACGTTTTCATGAAGTAATTTTGATTTCAGATATTTTTTTCCACTCAAAATATACACTTAAATGTGTATTTCGTTTCAAAAAATGAACATGCATTTACTTACACAAGATTGTTTCATCTTCATTGAGATTCATGAATACGATTGAAGTTTCACTTTGTCTCGAAGACATTAAAAAATATTTTGTGCGCAAATTAAATATTATCTATTATTTTAGCAAATAAATTTCGTAATTAGCTTTCCAAACACTAACTCAACAATAGAAACTCATTTTATGTGCCAAGTGTACTTTTCAAATATCGTTTACTAAAGATAGCCTCCCACCATTTTCATCGCCAGTTCCAATTCTCAACTTTCGAGAATTTAAATGAATCTTCTTAACGTGCAATGCTCTTCTCATTGATATTTCCTTCCATGATGACTTTCAAAGCCAAAGATTTTATTTTATATCCTTCGAAGCTATACTACCAAAACTTCCCACAGGAGACCCCGCAAGCATTTCTTTCTCAGAATGTGTTTACGATTTTATCGGTCGTTGTTTATGGCTCCATTAGGGCTTATCATATCCAATAAATTTTGATAACGCCTATTAGTACCATGTTAGATATTAGGCATAGGAGTGGAACTAAAAGTTGCCATTTGGCTTCCGTTCAGAATCTAAGTCCCAGCTGTTGGCTGAATCCTTGTGGTTCGTTAATGTGTTAATGATGTTGACCGAAATGAAAGTTTGAAGATTTTTCTTGTGAATCTCATTGTTATTTCGTACCGAAGAAGGTGGAATGTGTGCGGTATTAAAGTGACAGTCATTTAGTAGTCATGAATGTCTTTTAGCAACCACTCTCTTATTCAATCTGTTTGAGCATACATGCGAAATGATACGTTGGATTTTGGTTGAATTGTTTGGCAAATTAAGAAATTTCACATGATTCCTTTTGTTGAATGATGGTTGTCTTTAACAATTGTTTGATTTATTGAACTTACTTATGATTTGAGTAGATGCAGACAAAAAATCCAAATGCGATTTAGTTGTTGCAGACTCGGTTGCTGAGCACTGTGATTTTCACATGAATTAGTCATTTAACTTTACTTAAACCCACTAGATAGCGGCTTTGAAATTGAGTTGGAAACCTCAAGGGCTCTTTGACTTTAAAGTATGACCATAAACAGCTTAAGATAATTGAAAACGGAACAAATAATAAATCAACAGAATGGCTGTTAAACTTTTAACAATTACCACTAAAAAACAAAACTAATCGTTTAAGCGATTTTTTTCCCTTTTTGACTAGAAACATATACGAACAACCGAAACATTTATGAACACGTTTGAAAGAGAATATCTAGATTGTTTGTACAAGAAGTTAGTAATATTTTTGAACAGGCTGATCACAAATTTAATAAATTTTCTTTTTCGATGATACCAGACACAAAATCTAAAAAAAATTAGATATAGAGCCTCCACAAAATATCAGCAAGTAAGGTTTTTTAAAAAGGAGTGTATTATACTTCTCGTGTGCTGACAAAAACATAGTATCGTTAAGATTGATAGGTACACCAAAATATAAGCAATACTTATGAAAATGTTTGTTTAATTATTTAAAATGATCACAATTCATCAAAAACAAATTCAGTATAAGCAAAAGTAAAATTTGTACTCGAAAATTCTGTGATCTCTATATTGAAAATGTTGATTTATTTTTCTAATGAAATTAACAAATTCTCAGCTTCAATAGAAAGCAACGAGTTGAAATATAGTTCCTTCTGGCACAGAAAATCAAATAACTCAATTTTTGGTAGAACATATTTCAAATAGATAATGAAAATAACATAATCTAATTTTTCTTCGAAGATGTATGGATGAATGATGTTTCAGAGAATATAAGTGAAACTACTGAAATGTCGTTCAGAGATAAGAGTTAAGTTGAATATTTCCCGAATTTTCAATTCCCAATTTTTACGTATCTGTAGATTTGAATTGTGCCTTTTGATTTTTTAATTGGTAGTAGCACATTTGCAGGTAACTGTTTTCAGGGTTCATTGTCAGTTTAGTTCACATAACGCTTTGGAAGCGATATGCTGGTGTCACTTAAAAAGGAAAGGCCAAGAATAAAAAAACTCATGTTTTGGTCCAAGTTGTAAACGGCGATTAGTTTTTGAAAACAATTGCTGTGGGATTCGTTGATTATGAGATATGTATATTTTGTAACATAATACTCTGTTTAGATAAACGTGTCATAGAGCATACACACTAAGCACTTTTCCATTGGCAAATGTTTGTATAGTAGTAACTAGCTATACAAACATTTGTATTTTCATTTGCAAGTTCTCGTGAAAGGATTTTTCAGGAATTCTTAATTTTTAAAAATATAAGATAATATAAGAATATTGTTGCATTCTCGTTAAGAATTTTAAAAAAAATTTTAACGATTTTACATCAATCAAATTAATAATTACTACATATTTCCTATTGCTCTTGAAAAATGTTGTATATTCAGTCAAAAATAGGTTCAATTGCATGTAAAAAGTAAAATGTAGTATAAATGATGATAGTTATTGAAATCATACAATTACTAAAGAATCAATCTACTAAAAACTACAATTTTTTATTAAATGAAGGCTTTTTAAAGCATATGATCTTGCAAAGTATTGACTACAAAACATTTTAACATTCAAAGCGTTGATTACCGCAAATGCAAATATGAGTGAAATTTGGTTGGTTTTCAAAATTTAAGCAGTTTTTTTTTAATTTAAAGACTATTAAAAACTATTAAAAATCTGCTCAAATTATGCAAATATTTTCAAAATTTAATTCAATTTACAAAAATTTCTTTAGAATAAAAGATATAAAGTAATATCATTCGTATGAGCCCTCTTTACATGATAACTTTGAATGGTTTTGTATTTTTAATTTAGCTTTTTTCATAATCATGGAACAAAGTTTTGCTGATTTCTCTTCAAAAACTGATAAGAATGTATAAATTTTATAAACATTTATTTCTGTGTTGTGCAAATCAGGTTAAAAAAAATAAATTTATTAAAAAAACCGTAATTTATCACATGTTCTTTTATTTAATTAAAAAACGGCTGAAAAGAATTTTCATAATGTTAAAAAAATCCCTAAGATGTTGATAAACGTCGATTCACACCTTACTGATGCAAATATTATTTCTAGTTCGTGAGATATAGTGAATGACAGATATGACCTAAAAGATCATGATGACTGTTAATGATTTTTTTTTAATCATTAGAAAAAGGCTTGGAGTTCATTTTACAAGCACTATTTGGAGTATATAAATTTTATAAACATTGATTACTGTGTTTCGCAAGTCAGATTAAAAATTTATTGTTTATGAAAAAACCTTAATTTTTTGCACTTTTTTTCTTAAATTAAAAAACGGCTCCAACGGTTTTTTAAAATTTTATAGATTCACATAACCATAACCATAACCATGCAAATCGTAAGTTTGATTCGCGAGATATAACGCAAGACAGAGATGACCTTCAAAGGGGCAAAACAACAAACCCCCTCGACCGAAGTATCCCAATCAGCTCTTAAGATTGTGAAGACGCTTCGACTGACACCTCAACGAAGTCGATACGACTTTGTTTACGTGAGTTATGCTCGTAGAAATAACTGTCCACGAACGTACGTACGTACGTACGCACACACAAACATACGCACATACATCTCCCTTTCTAAAAACACTTTAAATATACTCTATAGACCTCAAAACGTAAAGAAATGTTGAAAATTGCAATTTCGATTTTCGAGGCGATTACAAGAACTTTCCGTTTACTGGGAAGTTAATAAATTAAAGAGTAAAAAAGCATAAGACACAATGTGAATCGTATAGGGTACATACGAATGATTCTTCTTGATATATCGTATTCTTAAAACATTATTGTTAAGTCAGTCGAAGCTGATTAAAATTTGCCTAATTTGAGCAGATTTTCGATTGCTTACACAGTTTCGTGTTCTTATTTTAGTATAAAAACTGCCTAAATTTTGAAAATAAAAAATTTCAATAAAATTTGCGTTTGTGGTAATCAACGCTTTGAATGGTAAAATTGGTTTGTTATCGATATTTTGCATGATCATATGATTTAAAAGGCTTTCATCAAATAAAAACTTATAGCTTTTGGTAGTTTTTTTTTTAGTGTTCGTTAGATTTCAACTATTTTCTTCCTCATCGTTTGTAATACTTTTTATTTTTTACATGCAATTAAACCGATTATTACCTACATATTCAATGTTTTTGAGGACCAACTGCAAAATAAGAAACAATTATATTCGATGTAAAATCGTGGAAGAACACAAATTCATTGATTAAAATGGCCATGGCGCGACAAAATTTGTTCAACACTATTATTGAAACATATTCTCAAGGAAAATATAAGATCAGACTCATAAACTTTTAGCGCGAGCCTTTAAAATATATTCAAAATCTTTCACCACAATGTCGTTTACTTCTAAAGAAAGTCGGATCGATTGATTGTAATGTGGCACTCATTAAAACTCTAAGGAGAGTTCAAATACTTAGAAAGATCATGCCAACAGTGATAACAAAGCTGATTTTTTGAAAGCAGGTATATAGAAGAAGCAATTTATTTCCTAGCAGACAAAAATGGTATATTACTGACTACCATTTAATTTGCAATAAACGTACAAATTCAATCCATAAATTACCGTTAAATTTTTGGATATTTGTGATGTTTGCTTAACTAAAAAATAAAATAAGCAATTGCACAAAAAATAATCACAATACAGATTAATAAAAAGCATTCATTACTAGATTACTGAGTTTCGGTGAACTTGAGGCAACCTGCAAAACTGGGTCAAAGATAAATATTGGAACATGTACGATATAATAACAACGATGCTCGAAAGCAATCCTAGAAATACGCTACGTAAATATTTGACAATCGTTCTAGACCGTGAATATTATCAAATCACGCCTTTTCACGGTTTTCCACATGAAAAAGTAATGGAAAAGACGTAAGGAGCTCATTTATCAAGAGTTCAAGTGCTTTAATGGAATGTTCTGTGTTAATTAATTCCGTGTCGAATAAATGGGACTTTCTATATATGCCTCATTCATGTTCGCATATGGCGACTAACATATTATGACTTCGCACAAGAACACAGGCTCAATGTTTAAGTACTCTTGGGGAGTGCCTTAACGAATGATGGTAATTATATTTTTGCGCCGTTTCCGTTAAGTTGTTAATTTTTGAAATACGGCGAGAAACGTTTCTATGCAAGAAGCTTATTAGATGAATACGTTAATTGTGCAGACTTTGAAACTTTCACATTATGCCAAAATTGAAATGCACTCTCTCTGGAAAAAGTAATTATTTTGAATGAATTCGATGCAAAGTGGAAAAAAGATAATGAGTTTATAGCTTGATTGTGCAATGGAAAGAATTTTCTTGTGCGTCTAGCTTCGGCTTTTGTGCTGCAATTCATTTATTGTGCGCCATAATTGCCCAATTATAGTAAAAATAATTAAACTTTTTAAGAACCGACATCTCATTTGTCTGTAATATGATGACACAATTGTAATTTATCTAAAATGCTGAACTAGCACCTGATTTTTTTGCTTGTGTGGAGAACAATATCTTCAAATATATTTTTATCAAGTGAAAACGCAAGGCCTCCAAAGAACTTCAAACATTACGAGCATTCACTTTGCATAAGCAAAACAATATTTATTGGTGGTCGGAATCGCGTTTTTCTGGAGCTTGCACTATTCATATAATTCATTTTTCCGGTAACAATTGAGCATCCACCTGAAAATGATTCTTCATTTTCTTGTTTTTATAACTGATCCCCACTTTCTTCGGTTTCAGAAATTTCCAAACATTAATAGCTTCTGAATCTTCATCGGCATCGTTTTCACAGGAACTTGCTCATGTTCGGCATTTATTATTAGACTAGCTACCTCTTCTTCCAGTCTTCGGCGTGAAACCACCTGACTAGAAACATGCACCTGAACAAAATTAGGGCACGATAGAGCATGAGGATAAGGACAGGTATTTTATGCACATGAATACTTTGAACCTGATCAAAAATGCATTATCAAAAATTGCTAAGGTTTCGCTGACTAAAAATGCACAAACACTCACTAACAGACAGAAGGAATAACAAGGACCATCACCTGTTGTCTTATTTAAAGAGATTTTATTCATTTTGAAAACTTACCATTACCGTGACTAAAATTTATTTTTTATATGAAGTTGTTGACGTTGGCGATCAAACATCAGCCCAGGATGCTAAAATTAGAAACCAAGTTTTCAATTCAGAAACTAAGTTTCGTTTTTAAAATCTTAAAAGCTTAAATCTTAACATTATTTCCGGCTTCGATCGATGATATTCTTAATATATTTATTATTTCCCTGCTCTCTATCTTTTGCCAGCTTATCTCCTTCAAATTTCATGTGAGTGTCCATGAAGGGACTCTTCCTAGCCTCGAAAATTTTTCACATATTATTTCAAATCCATCGATCAGATAATCTTTGTCTATCTTTTAACTACTTACCCATTGCTTTCCTGTTCTATTTCTCCACACTACTTATACGCTTAATATAAAAGTCAATCTTTTCCTACATTAGACAATGGATCACATATATTCACAAACCACTTGGAATTCACAGATTTTACGGCTAAATCTTTGGCAACACAGATCAAACTGGTTGTATTGCATTGACCTGTCCTTTGATTCAGTTGACCACACATTTCTGCTCAGCAAATTGAAAATGTTAGATATTCGCAGATCTTTGCACAGGTAGCTGTTTAGTGATCCACCAATGTAAGGTGGCTTTTTCAACGAATTTTCAGAACTTTTCACTTCTCTGTCAGGTATTCTTCAAGGTTGAATATTGGAACTCTTTCTCTTCTTACAATTTTGAAATAGTTTGCCACTGTTCATTCAGTTGTCTTGGTTACTGTGCGCTAATGTTTTCAACCTCTTCAGACCCATCTCCTTTATCAATGACTGTCGTATACTTGAACTATTAATGTTGATATATACTGTGAACCCATTTTCACCAATAAAACTAGCTGATTCTTGTTTTCTCACTCTTTACATGGTTGTTTTGTTGGATATAGTGACAGAGCTATTTTTCAAGAGATAGGCCTGTCGTGATACCAAAAAAGAATGGAACGGCACAAGAACCTAGCTATGGGATGATAATTGGTTTTTATAATAAAGCTCACTATGCAGCTTATAAAGAAACCAAATACTTGTCTAATATCCAGGAAGCCTAGAATTCGGCTTCCGGCATTCACACAAAAAATATTGTCCGTTTTTCGACCGCAGTCACGTCAGAAATCGATGAAGGGAACGACCAGCCATTTTGAGTGTCTGCCATCTAGACAGGGGCTCATCAGTACAGAAAGAGAGGTGCTTGGTGCGTGTGAGCCAAGTTTGCCCGGTTGTTCTAAAAGTTTCTTCCAGTAGCCATGCCCTCTTTCCAGCCTTTGTGTAATGCTGCATGAATCTTTGCTCTAGGGAAGCTTGAGGCTAGCCAACCTGGAGTTTTAGGTTAATTCTGAAGCTCAGCGCCGGTTGTTGCTAGGACTTCTGCTTCACGATTCCCAAGTACACTCGTATTACCAGGAACCCAATACAGGGCAACTTCACAATAGGACAATAATTCATTCATCTGTGTAAATCATTATATTTCAATGTTGGATGAAATATACGCATTGAATATTGATTCTGTTTTATTTTTGAATCTGCTTTATTGTCGTTATTTTACAACAACGTAGATTATATTTTGGCTAACGTCTTCCATGTAAGTTTTTCTTGTATATGCTTGACACTCCTCTTCGCAACAAACTTCGCCTTCGGCACTCTTCTTATTCCTGTAGAAATCTCACTTTCATTGCTCCTCCAAATACAACATATAACCTTTATTTCAATTCACCTCTCGCCTAGAGACAAACCATGACTCCATAAAGTTTGGTTTTTCCAGCTAATTGTTTGTCTCATAATAAAATAAACTAAATCTCCTTCAAGTTCCTTGTTAATATTTTTAACTTCCCAGTATATGGGAAGTTCTTGTAATCGCCTCGAAAATCGAAATTGAAATTTTCAACATTTCTTTACGTTTTAAGGTCTATAGAGTACATCTAAAGTGTTTTTAGAAAGAAGTATGTATGTGTGTTTGTGTGTGTGTGTGTGTATTTACGTACGTACGTACGTACGTCTGTACGTTCGTGGACACTTTTTCCAAGAGCGTAACTCACGTAAACAAAGTCGTATCGACTTCCTTGAGGTGTCAATCGAAGCGTCTTTGCAATTTCAAGAGCTGATTAGTTTTTGGAAAACTTCGGTCGGGGGGGTTTGTTGTTTTGCCCGTTTTAAAGTCATTTCTGTCATGCGTTATATCTTGCGAAACAAACATACGATTTGCATGGTTAAGGTGTCTATCGACGCGTATTAACACTTATGTGATTCTATCAAGTTTTTAAAAAAGTTGTTGGGTCCGTTTTTTAATTTTTTAGAAAAAAGTTCAAAAAATTAGGTTTTTTAATAAGCAATAAATTTTTATCCTGATTTTTGAAAGAGAGTATTCAATTTTTATAAAATTTATATATTTCAAGCAATGCTTGTAAAAACAACATCAAAACTTTTTCTCATGATTATGTAAAAATTGAATAAAAAATAAAAAATCATTAACAGGCATCATGCTCTTCAAGGTCATTTCTTCCGTTCACTATATCTCACGAACCAGATATAATATTTGCATCACTAAGAGGTCAATCGACGTGTTTTAACATGTTTTTGATTATTTTAACATTATAAAAATCCGTTTCAGCGGTTGTTTTAATTTAATAGAAGAAAATGCAAAAACTTAGTGTTTTTTTTCATAAAAAATAATTTTTAAACCTGATTTGCACAACACAGTAATAAGTGTTTATAAAATTTATACATTCCTATCAGTTTTTGAAGAGAAACCAGCAAAACTTTTTTCATGACTCTGAAAAAAATTCAATTAAAAATAAAAAAAATCATTCGAAGTTACCATATGAAAAGGGTTCTTCCGAATGATATTACCTTATATATTTTATTCTAAAGACTTTGTTGTAAAGTCAATCAAAGTTTTAAAATGTTTGGATAATTTGAGCAGATTTTGAATAGTTTTTGCAGTCTTTTAATTAAAATAAGCGGCTTAAATTTTGAAAACCATCAAAATTTCAATCAAATTTGTATTTGTGGTGATCAATCATCATCACCCATCCACCAAAAGCCTTGCGTAATCAATGGATGCTCCCGTAGATGATATGATTAATATTATCTCATTCCTGTTACTGCTATGAATACCTCTCATTATTATTATTTAAATTAGTACTATTTTAAAAAAATATATTATTGTGTTTAATATTTTTAATGTATATCTAGATATTACTGGGAAGTTGACCGTGTGGACCTCAAGGGTCGCACTTCGCGGCTTGTTAATCAAGTTTTTATCGTACATCTAAAAGTTTTTCATAATTCTTCCTACTATATATTTGAAACATTCAATGCAGTGGATGCATACAATAAATCATGTTGAAAAGGTGGATGAAACTCTAAATTCTGTCAAATCGAGAAGATTTGAGATACATAATACAAACATGCTAAGGTGTAATTTTGGCATACAGGATAAAGAGTTGATGCATGCAGAGTATAAACTCAAAAAGTTAACCTTGGAGGAATAATTGTAAGAGTATTTTTTTGCAGCCATGTCAAAAACCGTTAATCTTAGCAAGAAAATATGCAGCCTTTTTTCGTTGACAACTACATTTCGCTATCCTTTTTGTCTCTTATTTTACATTTAAACTAAAGATAAAACTTACTTTGCGTACTTTATTGTTGGACTGACAATTTGCAATTTGCAGCGCGCCAAATGTTACAAACTGTGGCAAACCTCATCACAAATCTATAGTCTGGAAATTCTATTTCAATCCTAACGTGGCTCTGGTCAGAAAAGTGTGCCTTTTTTTGACGTGCAGATGATTTCGAAGTCCTGCATTAGCCTAACGTGATCGAGAAAGCCAGATGATGCTATCAAAGCCTAGACGTGCCTAATCAGTTTTTTATATTTTTTCTGAATCTTCTTAAAGTCTATTCTAGTCGAGTAGTATTTCATGAAAGGAACGAAAATTGTTCACCAATAATTGTTCAATCGACAAAAATTTGCTGTTAAAGAATTATACACAAAAAGCTTTTACATTCGACTCAGAAAAAATTAACAAACACTTTGATTTCTGGCAAATGAGGAAATAGTTGAAATTGCAATGAGTCAAATTATTAATATTAGATTGACGATCAAATTTAAATTGATGCTAGGCAGCACGCTTTTAGATGTTTGTAAAAATTTGGCAATCACATCACAGTTGGGCTGTTTTCTAATTTTAACGTAATATATTCGAAGAAATCACCACATGTTTGGATAATTTAAGTGCAATTTAACTTTCGAAGAAGCTGAAATTGATCGGATAACTTCTTGACCATATTCAGATTTTGCATATATTGATGACTTTAGTATGCCCTAGCAATAAGAAGTTGCAAATATAAAATAGATACCATGCTGCTAAAAAAATCAAAAAACAGTGAATTTTTCAACAAGAAAAAAAAACATAGAATGAGAAGTATTAAACATCACCACTAACATTTTTTCACTTCAAATCCTTGTCATGCTTGGGTGGTTGTTAAAGTTGATGATAATTTGGCAATTCAGCAATGCTTTTTACAAAAAAAAACACAGATTTGACGAACATTTACCAAATTATATTGCTCAATGTCGATGATGTCGGATAAAGAATACTAAATATCACATGATCGATTAAGCAAAGCAACGAAACATAAAACGATTCCAATCTTTTAAATAGTTTCAACCTTTCAGCTCCACAAATGTTTCACACATCAAAACATGTTCTCACAAAGGCTACACTTCTTCAATGTTTACAGTAAAAAAGATTTCCTGCCGTTCAGTGCATCGAACTTTTTAAACAAATAAAACCCAAATTCATTATTTAAATTGCGTTTTTCTTTATTCGCTCGTATTTAATTTTTCAAAATAATTTCTGGCAAATGATCACTGGGGTTTAGAAAAGCTATCCTGTTGTTCCAAGTTCATACCACTTTTCCAGATAAGCCAGCTTTATTTCATCAATAATGCATCAAATGTTGGCTTTCAAGTCATTTATAAATGTTTCTTGATCAGCATAGGCAAGTGACTTGACTTACTTTCACAAAAAGTAGTCCAATATAGTCATATCAAAAGATCTGAATTGTTCAAAGTATCCAAACCAGAATCAATTGCTACTATTGTAATGACAAATCCTTTAAAAAGCAAATATGCCGAGACTTTTTTCATAATTAAATGACATTTTTGACTAACATTGCAATGCATGGTGACTGGTAAAAACATCCGATTACTTCACTATAAATCACCACACAGTTTTCCCAAAACCAAAGAAGTTTCAATACATTTTTCTATTCTCTCTCAGCTTTTGTTCATTCCGATCTTTTGTCAAGGGTAGCAATGACTTCCTTCCGTACTTTTGTGAAACCTTCAGCTATAACACTAATCACTATCATATGAGCGGTGAAAACAATTGTCGCCTCACCAAAACCTTTACAACAATGCTCTTTAACGGAAACATAAGAAGCCTTCCATCTATAAACCAGCTTAATTCCAAAGCTCATCAATGCTTTGCGAATTCGACGAGACCCTACATTCTTGGCTATCAACAAAATGGAATCAGTTCTTTCTGCTCTCCAAACATTTCCGCCCAAACATAAAACTTATCTATAGATTGGCACAACCCCCTCCGAGTATCCGAGAATCAAGGAGGTCGGAAATGACTTTTATGTGGCAATGGCAATGCGTCTATTCGAGAGCATTCAGGCTCGTCTAATGTTTCATTCGTTATTGTCTTGGCTTCATTCTGCACGAAACGTCCTTTTGTGTAACGGCTTTTTCCTTTCAGCTCCCACTGTTCGAGCAGGACTCAGATTTCACTGGGAGTCTCTAATTGACTGCTGTAGTAAGCCACACCAGCCTGGCAGCTTGTCCACATATCGGATGATTAATGAGTGGTTTCTTTATCGCTAACATCATTCAATCAGCAAGCAAAAGGCTTCCGGGAAATGATGTGATTTTCACATTTTCAGCTTAACATACACACACATGTGTATATTAGTAAATGATCTGTGATTGGGATAAGCTTCTGTTGGGAAGTACAGGAAAAATGTGGCCTGGACTAATTTGGCTATCTTGTCAACCCAGGGATTCCCATTGTGGCTACTCTTTGTGTGCTACAAATTATTGGGTGGAAAACGAGACTGCCCACTGTTTTTTTCAAATAAATGAATGCGGAACCTGTTGCTTGTATCTGAATAAATAAGAATCACAGTTTTCGAAATAAGATTCAAACTGTTGAAGCTGTGTATTTGAAATTTGGAAATAAATAAATGGAAATTTTATGAGCTAGAATGTTTTTGGCGTCATGTCGACTAATCAAAATCAATAAGCAACAAACTTTGCGAAAAATCGTTTCACCTAGCCATTATTTAAGTTACTCAAATTCCAGGCACTACCAGAACACTGCCCACTTTCACTATAAAGTTTCATTGCAATTAGGAGAAACGAACCTTTCATAAAATTCCGTGTTTTGTGTTTTTTTCATGTTACAAATCGGAAATCGTATCTTATTGATGGCACCATAATTACTTAAAACACCGAAAATTAACAATACGGGCGGGAAGTATTCTTGCCCAACGTTGCATCAATTTCAGATACATTTCTTGTGCAGAATCAATACATTTTTTATCAGAAAGCCACACTATAGCGGCCTTTGGAATATTGACGAGCTAGGCGAACAATATACATATTGTTATGAATGAGGTACTCATTTTTCAAATTATTTTACCGAGGATCAAATAATATTCGACGGCACAGATGATTCAACATTTACGGGAAGTCACTTTTTGGGTTGAAATGCGTTGGAAAAACGAAAAGTATCTACTTGATTCAACTTTTTAAATATGGAAAACAAAACTGTAAAACGAAGCATTTAGAAAATCGCAACTACAAAAAATATTTTACTTATAGTCAAGGAATCGAACATAGCCTCAAAATATGAAAAACTTTTTTGATGACGTAACCTATAAAGAAACATAAAACAGGTTAGCTGGTGGGACATTACGATAAGACATTCTCGTGATTTCTCTTGGCTCCATTTAAAATTTGTAATCGGTGGTATCACACCGTTTTCAGTACATGAGTGGGAATTACATGTTTCGGTGTGTCCCAATATTATTCAGAATCTACTGATTTCTTGTGGGTTGATCTGGTAAGCTTCTACAACATCATTTCAAGAATGCAATCATTGAACAAAATACGCTATATAGATTGTTGAATAAACAAGCCGCAGAGTGCGACCCTTGAGGTCCACACGGTCAACATCCCAGTAATATTTACATAAATATTAAAAATGCCAAACACAATAATAATTACGAATATAATACTACTCTAAATAATAATAATTAGAGGTACTTATAGCAGCAATTGGAATGAGTTAATCGTATCATCTACGGGAGCGATCATCGATTACGTAAGGCTTTTGATGAATGATCAATCGGAGGGGGCTGGTAGGTTACAAATTCTTTTCTACCTTATTTATTATTTTCATATCGACACTTCAAAGACAAAAAGGCGCTAACAAAAATGAATGCAGTTTTTGTTATTACGCCCACTGAAGAGACTTTCTCGCGTGGTGACCATTTTGAATAGTTTTGTTCAAAATTGCCATGGCCTCTGCATAGTCACTGAATTTGTATTTTTTAAGAATTCTAAATCAATAGGACTATTAACTATTTCTTATTTTCAGTTTATCATGAAAAACATTGAAAAAGGGCAGCTTATCATCAGCAATGCCGCGACAGCACAAATCGTGCATTGGTCTCCTGTAGTAGATGTCTCCAATTATCTTGGTTCAATGATCGCGTCTTATAGTTTCCTATTCCTAGCAGCGTTTTGCCATCTGCGTCAATACTGTCCATTGCTTTTCAATTTGCCTGGGGTCGATTTTCTTAAATTTCACTCTTGAGGGTGCGTGCGTTTAAATATTCGTGCCTTTTTTATACATTTCACATGGCCTGGAGCTTGCGGAGCTGTAAAACTTTGGAAGCAGGTTGATTTTTGTATATGTTGTATAACTCACGGTTTTATCGTATTTTCTAATGCTTTTCCTCCTGCATTTCTCTGAATATTGAATATCTTCAAACGATCTTCATTATCGAAGATGTCAAGAGTATTTGATGACACTTGCTACAAAGTCCAGAACTCGCAACCAAATATCAGCACAGGTTTTATGGTCATATTATGAAACCGTACTTAATTTTTACATGCAATTTAACGGAAATTAAAATTAAGAGGATAGAAAAGTAGGCCTTAATAACATATTTGATTATTCGTTGAATTTCTTTTCTTTTGTCAAAAAGTCAAAATGGAATGCTGCACCGTCAAATATGTGCAAACATGATCCCGATGATTTATATTTGAAATCGTCAAAAGGACTTTGATTCGTGCATCTTTTTGGAATCATCCTAGTCATTGAGGATTTAGTCTTATTTTGTTGAGTAAAATCATGAATTAAATGGCTGAACCTACAGCATTCACGCAATCAACGATCGTTAGACCTACTTCGTGCTCATTTGCCGACTAATACACTTCTTTTTAACAATTTATAGCCAAGACTCGCTGCTGGTAGTGTGATAGTTTGCATAAATCTTTTTTCATGTTCGAGATGCATTGATATATTTTTTTCCATTATGAATGTTCGCATTTAACCTTTTAGTAAGCGAGATGATCATAAATATTACTTATTTATATCTCTTTCTTCAGCACTGTCTGAGTTGATCATGTGTACTTTATGCAGTGAAAATTATGGACGCATTTAGCGCAATATGTTAAGCCATTTTCTACTTGCGATGGACTTGGTATCGTTGAAGCTATTTTAAATGTTATCTTTATTCCAAAATTTGCATGCCTAAAAACGTAACATTTTCGAATTGAGTAGCATGCATACTTCTGTAAAACATGTAATCCCTTGATCTGTAAATTTTTAGTATTTGAATTTTTAGTGTTTCAAATATTATAGATAATATGTCTCTTAAAATAGTTTCGGAAAATCATTGCAATCGTTTACTAATAAAACCATTTGACTTTTCCATTGAAATCTGATACTGAGGAACATTTTATTTCAATAGCCTTTATAAGGTTCCTTTGAATCTCCAGAAAAAGAAAAGGAATAGCTTGAAAATTGTGATTAAATTAAAATTACTGCATCAGAACTATTTTTGTCGTCGATATTTTGCAGATAAAAAACAAAACTGTTGTGTTTCCTTAGACGGAATGTTTAATATTTTATTTGTGGATATTCGCATTTCAAGCACCAGTTGTGCCTTTTTTCCTTAAAAGATTGCAATTAAGGGTTATTATTAAGTTCTAATTTTGATACCTCTTCTCTTTGCTGAGGTTTTATGATATATAGACCCATCTATGGCTGCATTAAATTGTTGGTTCAATATACTGAAAAAGAGCACAACTTGTGCTTGAAATACGTATATATAAAAATAAAATGATAAACATCCCGTCTAAGGAAACATAACAGTTTTGTTTTTTATCTACTATATCAGTATTGGAAATATGTTAGTATTATAAAATTAGTAAATTTCAACGAAACAAAGTACCGAAAACCCACATATTTCAGAGTAACTTTTAACTAAAACACATACGCGTCCAATATCTATTTCTATGATATCAAGCGACCACATACCTCAACAGACATTTGCAATGATTTTCAAAGGAATTTTATACATCCCTGTACGATTTTAAACACATGGCCTAACTGAGCACCAATCAATATTTGATTCCTGTACCTTAATTCACAAAAATATCTCTTGTATGAAACCAAAAACGAAAAGTTCATGTGAAAGGGTGGTATATATTTAGCTTGATTTTATGAATTTATTTTTCAACTCATAAAACCTCCCCATATTGGAGACTATTCCTTCAGAGTGTTTGTTTAACCATAGTTTTTAGTAAAAGTGTTTTGTCCATTTGTTGTCTGGCTTTTGCTGAATGTTTGGCATAAAGGCCATATCTCTTCACACTTGCTAAATTAAGGTCAGAATATAGAAGTGATTTAACGGGCTTTCCCCGAAATAAACCATTAAAACACGGTCCTGGAGGCGGACTAATTGAAATAAGTGTCAATAAACACCCCTCCTCTGGGAAACGCCTTGCATGACCATGCGGATTGTCTCTAAGATGGCTCCCAGAATTGCCGCCGGCTCACAGAGCCGGTCATTTAAGGTCATATTAAGTCCTGATTTTACGTGTTTTCCCCGAAATGAATCATTAAAACACGGGCCTCTGAAGCCAGGGTTACGAAGTTAGCTCGCACCAACGCCCCCAAAAACGTACTAGTCAATAGCCCATAACTAAGTATGAGTACTGCTTTTTCGAGTAGAGGTTCCAGATCTCATCCAAAGCTTGGCTGGATGGATCACTTGATTTTTGTATTCCTATAATGGTAGTTTTGTTTGTCGTGCTAGAGAATTGAACCGCCGACGTTTGGTTTTGAGTCAGTCACCCTGGTCCTTCATTAATGATAATATCATGATTACTGATCCTTCCATTGAGTACAGGTGCTAAGTTAACATGCTCAGGTGCAATGCATTTCGCGAGTTCAATTTTGAAATGCTTATTACAGGTACGGTATTTCAATTTTTGGGAAGTTACTGTTTAAAATAGAACAAACGTTCTTGAAATAAATAAGGATTGACGGTTTTCCAAAGTTTGTTTGAATTTAGCAAGAAATACAACTCTAACATTCAACTCACTTCGAACGGCACATGGAAAATATTGTAGATTTTATTGTGTCTGTTCGATTCACTGCACTCGATTAGAGGTTATTAACTTCAAGAAAAACTAACAGCGAAGAAAAAATGCAGAAGAATAGCTACGCTAAGTAATGAAATATCTCCTTGGTTAGTAAGTTTATGAATGTTAAACATAGTTTTTTGATTTCAAAAATTCGTAAATACATAAATAGATGGGAAATTTCGTTATTTTGATGCGAAAATACGCAAAAGCCACGACTTGATATATCGAAGAATTTTTTTGCCTATTAAATTTCGTTATTACAAACATGCTACTCACAGAAATATGGACCTTCTTTTCTAACGCAGAAATACGTTTTTACTACCAAAAATAGTCGGCGAACCATTTCGGCAATATTATGCAGAATATATTTTTTTAGAGCAAACTTTGTAAATTTCACCAGAAATTCAAATCTAAAAAGATGACATCGAAGCAGAACTGATGAAGAGTTTTGAACGGCACACAATGTAATTTTTGCAGTTTTTCAGCAGATTCCAGGAATGTTTCGTGCCCTGCCTATATGTTTTCCAAGTAAGGAGAGCGATTTGAATGAATCTTTGGAATTCTACGACGACGAATCGATTTACTGAATATTCGTCAACGTTTGATATTTGTTTATTAAATTGCTTACGGCTATATTTTCATAAACTTTTTTAAATAACTTAAAGAAATTTTGCTTTATAATATAATCGTATTAATCCACAGTTACGTATTGCTGCCTTTATTATAAACCGAGTTTATTTCCTGAAAATACGGCTTTTAATTTAGAATTTATGACCAACAGCCTTCGAATATATTTATAAAATGTTATGCTCAATACTTTTTCAATTTATACAGTAGCAAAATACGCCAAAATAATTAATTCTACAAACACAATCAATAAATTATGTATGTATTATTCCACTTAAATCCTTTTACAAAGCTCTTAGTGTTTGTTTAAACTTTTGGGAATTTAAAACCGTGAAGGCAAAGGCATTTCAAACCGTGAAGACAAATCCTTTTCGTAAACGTTTTGTTAAGATCTATAAAACTTTTTGGTGATCATCGAATGGAATTGATTTTATAACAAATAACATGGCAAATTGAACGCAAATTAGTTAGTAGTTTCAATTTAAATGCTTTACAAATTACTTCAATCCTAAAAGTAACAACAAATCTTCCTTCCACATATTTTCAACTTCAGCAGTTTCTTGACTGTATCTTGCTTTTCAAATGACTTTTTCAATGTATTCTCTAATGCATTAATTAAACAATTTCTTGAAAGCAAGCTAAACGTTTGCATTGGAGAGATTTAATTAAATGAAAACACAATAGCTTCACATGAATGTACATCATGGAATGTCTTCATAACTGTGCTAGTTACATTCGAGTTAATGAGAAATAGTTTCTTGCCAATAGCAAACAATAGTTTCATCCTAACAACAAGCACTTGATATTATCTCCAGGGTACAAATATGAATATCCGATAGTTTTGAGATTCTTGTGAATTACTGTTATTGTGATTATTTGAAAATTTTGCGTAAGCATCTGCTAAAAGATACATAACATAAATGTTTCTCTAATGAATTCCATAAATATTAGAATGAAGCAGTGAACGCTCTTGGGAAAACCGAAAATTGTATGGTAACAAATTCGGATATTCTTCGGCAGTAAACATAGCATATTTTGAAAATCCAGGCTTACAATTGTTCTCATTGCGTTCAAGTTTTAAATTATGGATAAATTTATCGCAGTGAAATTTCTTTTCTCTGCCACTAACTGCAATGAATAATGAACTGCACACTTAATATACTCTTTTGGATGAAATTATTTAATGATGTCAAGGAATAGCCTTCCGAACATAATAAACTGCATCCAAAACAATATCATGTAAAAATGTTTGCTGCGTTTTCATTTCATTTCATTTCAAAAATGGCTTTATTGATTTCATTGATTTTCGCAATTAACAAATTCTTAAGCCTATGAACTATCATCTAACTTAAAAACTTAATGGCCACTAGGGCGCTCAAAGTTTATTAATCTTCATAAATATGCATTTAACGTATGTCGCTTAATTTCTAACTAATCAGCATTATTATTAAATTTAAATTGGAAAAACAGAAGAAAAAAACAATTTATCGTGACACCTTAACCTAACTTAACCTATGCGAGGTTGTATCTGCCAGCAGATACGCCCCCGCATGCACCTAATTCAACCTTAAGACTAAGTGTGAGTCCATGTCTGCCAGCAGACATAGACCCACAATGTAGATATACCTACTTAATTCTATTTATAATGTTTCTTTAGAACTAACAGAGTATATTTAAAACAAGAAATATGTACATCTCATTGAAGATTAGAACCATGTCGGACTCTTATATCACTCATCAAACCACCAATATCGATAACGGTCGCGGTCATTTCGATCAACGTCAAACCTCGCGAATGAATAGCGCCACAGCTCGCTCGATCTGCTCGTATCCATTCCCGCGACGTATTCAATCTTCTTGTCGGTTGCCCGCCTATATACATGATATATAATCGGGCAACCAAGTGAATCTAGAATGAATCCATTTCCATCCAAATACACGAACGCTTCGGGAGGAATGAAGCCCGTGGTGAGACAATGCTCGAAATACATGTCGTTTTTAAAGTATGGCTGCCAAACCCAGGGGTTCTCGCGCAAGGACGCGGACTTTGCAATGTGATTCCGGATTAATCTCACGACCACTGTGTCGACTCTCCGTACCTCAGCGATGTCATAAATCTCCTGGTTGGAGACGCGGTGTAAGTAACCTGTCTCAGCTTTCCTGTACACTCCAATGCAAGCGCGAAGAATCCGTCTCTCGAAGACTCTTAGCTTCTCCATTGTGCTTGGACTCTGGTTAAACCAAATTGGACATCCATATGTCAGAATTGGTCTGACCAGAGTCTTATAGCACGTCAACTTGACGTCAGCATCAATGTGTTTGGAGCAGAAGAGCCGTCGCAAAGACATGAAACTTCTTCGCGCTCGCTCCAGCATAATATCCACATGCTGGTTGAGGTAAAGGTACTGATCCAGGTACACACCCAGGTATCGCACGCACATTTTATGAGGAACGGGCTCAGAGCTTTCCTCGCCCTCGTTCGCCACGATGTGGAAACCCCTCCAACTATGCCTTGCTGCGTTTTCCTTCAGAGAAGAATGTTGACTGAAGGTCTGCCAAAATCTTTCGATGATCATGCACGAAAAAATGTCGTTTACTTATTGAATTCTCAAAACATGCAAAAGGATACATACGGGAATAAATTTTATATTTGATTTATGTATGAATAATATTCCGTAATACGACTAGAACTTTCTTACCAAACACACTAAACGAAAATGCGATTGAACGCGGAGTAGGACAAAATAAAATATAGTTTGGCAACTTGAAAAGATCCCACAAAATATAAAAAGTATCTTTTAGAATGAAACCATGCGCAATTATTGCTTGTATTGCTTACAATAGATCAGATCATACCGGCGGTGTTTGGAATCATCTGAATTTTTTTTTTGTCTAAACGGCAAAGCATCGATGCTTGAAGGACAATAGAGCGTTAGAAAAAATGAATGCAGTTTTTGTTACTACTCTCATTGAAGAGATTTTGTCGCGTGATGATCATTTTGAATAGTTGCTTCCAAAATTGCCATGAGTTCAGCATAATCGCTGAATTTATATTTATTCACGATTTTACATCAATGAGATTAATGATTACTTTATGCATTCTATTGGGAAATTTTGAATATGCAGTCAAAAATAGGTTCAATTGCATGTAAAAAGTAAAAAGTATAACAAATGATGCTGGTTATTGAAATCTTACGATCACTAAAGAATGAATCTACTAAAAACTACAGTTTTTATTTGATGAAAGCTCTTTAAAGCATATGATCCTGCAAAGTATTGACTATAAAACATTTTACCATTCAAAGCGTTGATTACCACAAATGCGAATTTGATTGAAATTTTGTTGGTTTTCAAAATTTAAGCAGTTTTTCAACTGAAAGACTGTAAAAACTATTGAAAATCTACTCAAATTATGCAAATATTTTAAAACTTTGATTGAATTTACAACAATTTATTTAGAATAATAGATATAAAGTAATATCATTCGTATGAACCCTCTTTACAGGTAACTTTGAATGATGTTTTTTAAATTAAGTTATTTTTCATAGTCACGAAAAAAAGTTTTGCCGGTCTCTCTTCAAAAACTTATAAGAATGTATAAATTTTATAAACATTTATTACGGAGTTGTGCAAATCAGGTGAAAAAATATTTTTTATGAAAAAAACCCCAATTTTCGCAGTTTCTTCTATTAAGTTGAAAGAAACGGCTGAGATAAATTTTTATAATGTTTAAAAAATCACAAAGATGTTAATACACGTCGATTGACACCTGAATGATGCAAATATTATATCTAGTTCATGAGCTATAGCGATTGATAAAAATGACCTTGAAAATCATGATTACTTTTAATGATTTTTTATTTTTAACTTCCCAGTATATGAGAAGTTCTTGTAATCGCCTCGAAAATCGATGTTAAGAATTCATCTAATTTAAGAAATAGTCTAATTAATTTGCTAAGAGTTAACCCAATTGATAATTAATTGTCTACTTTAAATAAGCATAAATCTAACGTAATTTTCTGACTTACTGTTACTACGTTATCTCTCAAATTGAATACTCTTTCTATTGTTCACAATGCTTAGTTCACTTTGTTATTTCATATAGCAGTAAATTGTATCAAACCGTTCAGCTTACTATGCAGGTTCTGATTTGTATAAATTAGCCTGATGAACTCGAATAAAGTTAGTTATCATTTGACTCTCAAGGTGTAATCATTTACATTTTTGGTCCGTCGAGCCGGATTGTTTTTCTTTGTTGCAATTTGTGAATTTTTAAAAGCTCCACCAGTATAAAGTGCTTTTATTGCATTTTTGGTGCAGCAAAAACTCCAAGTTCCAACGATATAAAGGAAAACATATCCTAACGAATTCAGAATACATTGTTGGAGCACTTTTGGATTACATTTATTGGAGTACCTGCTTGGTTATCAGCTGTCGAAACAATCACCACGTGAGACGACGGCTACAAGTATCAAGCAGAAGGACAATTTTGAAGGCATCTCTCGAGAAAAGCGAAATTACTACAAGGACAGGGCTGGACGAGATTTGGGAATCGTGTACCGAGCTACACCTCGAGATGGTGCAAGACCTGCAGCAAACCGCTGATGCACGAAAGAAGTACATGATTGAGTTCGAGGAAGCTGAACAGACGTATCTGGATCTAAGGACTGAGTTCAAAACGAAACTCAGCTCATTCCAAGTTTCGGAGCCTAAAGATGAGAAGAGTCAGGCTGACTTCAGGCTAGCGAGTCAAGTCCGACTCGAAAGAATAAATCTTCCTAAGTTCGATGGAAGTTATGATAATTGGCGGGCATTCATTGATTTGTTCAACTCCATGGTTGACAACAATGAATCTCTTACCCCGGTGGAGCGCATGCAGTACCTAAAGACGCATCTGGTTGGAGAAGCAGCCAGAGTCATACAACATCTGGAAATTAACCAGACCAACTACAGGGCTGCCAAACAATTACTCCAGAATCGCTTCGAAAACAAGCGTGCTATAGCTTGGACTTATTTAAATAAGTTCTACAGTCTTCCAGCATTAAAAGAAGAACGTGACACTTCTATTAAAACACTGATTGACACCACCTCAGAATTACTCGCCAACATAGAAAGCATTGGATGTGAGGTCAATCAGCGTGATATATTGGTTATATACACCTTAACTCAAAAATTAGACCAGGAATCTAGACGACTATGGGAGACATCCTTAGGATCGTCAGTTGAGATTCCTACCTTGGCAACATTCATGGAATTCTTAACCAGTCGTTTTAGAACTCTGGAAGCTTTATCTGTTCCCAGGAAGCAACACAAGGTCGAAGCATTCATTGCAAATGAGCGAGTTGTGTGCAGTTGCTGCCATCAGAACCATTTAATTTTCCAATGTGATAAATTCAAGAGATTTGGCATTCAACAGCAAAAGGACTTTGTGTGGAAAGGGAATATGTGCTTCAACTGCCTCCGCAAGGGGCACACAGTTAACAAGTGTTCATCAAAATCGCGATGCCAATCGTGCAACAAAGGCCATCACACATTGTTGCACACAACCCAAAAACAAGCCGCAAAGTGCGACCCTTGAGGTCCACACGGTCAACTTCCCAGTAATATCTACATGAATATTAAAAATATTAAACACAAAAGAAATTATGAAAACACTACTACTTTAAATAATAATAATGAGAGGTACTCATAACCGTAATTGAAATGAGATCAATCATATCATCTACTGTAGCGTTCATTGATTACGTAAGGCTTTTGTTGAGTGGGTTGTGGATTGGTTTGATTGACTATTCATGCGGATAAATCGGAGGGGGCGGGCCATAAAGCCTTTTTTACGTTATTTGCTATTTTTATATCGATGCTTGATGGACAAAAGAGCGCTAGCAACAATGAATGCATTTTTGTTACTACGCCCACTGAAGGGGTTCTCTCGCGAGGTGTCCATTTTAAATAATTTTGTTCAAAATTGCCATGACTTCGGCATAGTCATTGAATTTGTGCTTTTTTCACGAGCCGTTTTGTAGGTTTTTTGGATCATGCAAAAAAATTTGACCAGTTTCTCTTTGAAAACTATTAGTAATGTATAAATTATATACACACTTATTACTGAGCTGTGCAAATCAGGTTAAAAATTTATTTTTTATGAAAAAAAACTCTAATTTTTTCCATCTGCCGTTTTTTCCATTTAATAGAAGTTAAACGGAAAAAGCAGCAAAAAGGATTTTTTTATAAAATTAAAAACATAACAAAAAAGCTAACATACGTTGAATGACACCTCAATGATGCAAATATCATATATGGTTCGTGAGATATAGTGAATGATAAAAAGGACCTTGAAAATCATGATGACTTTTAATGATTTTTTATTTTTAATTTAATTTTTTACGTAATCATGTATAAAAGTTTTGCTGTTTTTCTCACAGACATTATTTGTACTACATAAATTTTATATATTTTAGTTACTGGGTGCTGCAAATCTGGTTAAAAACTTATTGTTTATGGAAAAAAACCTCATTTTTAGCACTTTTTTTTAATAAACTAAAAAACGGTTGCAACGATTTTTTTAAAAATTCGAAAGATTCACACATATATTAATACGCGTCGATTGACACCTTAACTATGCAAATCGTATGATTGGTTCCGGAGATGTAACGCATGACAGAAATGACCTTCAAAGGGTCAAAACAACATACTCCCCCGAACGAAGTGTCCCAAAAACTAATCAGCTCTTAAGATTGCAAAGACGCTTCGATTGACATCTCAACAAAGTCGATACGACGTTATTTTCGTGAGTTATGCTCGTAGAAAAAACTGTCCACGAACGCACGTACGTACGTACACACAAACACACACACACACACACACACACATACTTCTTTCTAAAAACACTTTATTTATACTCTATAGACCTTAAAACGTAAAGAAATGTTGAAAATTTCAATTTCGATTTTCGAGGCGATTACAAGAACTTCCCATATACTGGGAAGTTAACAAGGATGGTTATATGCAGCTGCAGAGCCCCTCACGAAACCAACTAGCACATTGCTAGCTAAAGGAAACACTTCAGCTCAAGTGATTTTGTTAGCTACGGCGCAAATTAACGTGAAAGATGCAACTGGAAGGTTGATAAAACTTCGTGTATTAATAGACCCTGGGTCACAGAGAAGTTTCATAACTGAGGCAGCAGCGCAACTTTTGAGTCTCAAGAGACAATTTGCGAAATTGAATATATGCGGTATTGGAGCAAGTGCTGCGGTGCAAACTAGAGGTTCAATATCATTATCGATAAAAATTAAAGATGGAACCTTTATTGGTGTGACAGTCTTTGTAATACCAAACATAACAAATAATTGTCCTCCAGTTGAAATCAAGGGAAATCTTCCGCGAGCGTTGCATATCAAAGATTTAGCAGATCCATCTTATGGAGCACCTGGGCGCATCGATATTCTGCTTGGAGCAGATATTTACGGCACTTTAATGCTAGAAGGATCGATTAGTGGTTCACCATGTGGAATCAACACTAAACTCGGACGGGTGTTACTAGGACCCACATCTAACACAAACAGGCAATCGTCATTTACAACATTAGTGGCAACAGACGACAAAACCGACGAGAGTCTGAAGAAATTTTGGGAGATTGAGGAAATACCTTTCAAATCACCTCTCACAGCAGACGAAGAGGCTGTAAATGAATGGTATCAAAAAACCACTAGACGTGATAAATCAGGAAGGTACATTGTTCGACTCCCATTCCTAAAAGGCACTCGTCCTGGAAAGGAACTGGCAAATTCCAAACAAATAGCACATCTTCAGTTCTCACAATTGGAGAAAAGGCTAGCACGAAATGACAAATTACGAGAAGAGTACTGTGCTTTCATGGACGATTATTTGCTGTTAAAACACATGGTAGAAGTTTGCCCAAAAAATATAAATGCTGTGGCTGGTTATTATATCCCACATCATGCGGTTATTAAAAGGGACAGCACAACTACCAAGCTCAGGGTAGTCTTCAACGCTTCTCAGCAAGTTACGACAGGTAAATCTCTGAATGACATGCTGCTCCCTGGGCCTTCTGTCCAAAACATGCGTAAGTGCATAAGTACGTAATGGTCGCTGATATCGAAAAAATGTATCGGCAGGTGATCATAAGTGACCAAGACCAACATTACCAACGTATACTCTGACGAAAACATCCCTCCCAGCCACTTAAACACTACCAACTTACAACAGTAACGTATGGAATGGCTTGTGCACCTTATCTGGCTATAAGAACGCTTCATCAACTTGCACATGATGAAAACATCAATTTTCCAAGAGCATGTCTAACTATAATGGACGATTTTTATGTAGACGATGTATTAACTGGAGGGGGGACAATCAAGGAAGTCGAACAGATACAGAAAGAACAAATAATGGTACTCAAAAAAGGAGGCTTAAACTTGCGGAAGTGGTCTGCAAATCATGAAATATTACTTGATTCATCCCCACCTGAAAGTCGAGAAACGCACTCACCCTTAAACATAAACGTGACTAACGACGTCAAAACATTGGGATTACGGTGGCATCCTGCAAAAGATGCATTTCATTTAAAGTGACGTTGGATGCTCTTCCTAACGTTCCTATCACAAAACGGCAGCTGCTATCTGGCATATCAAAGCTATTTGACCCTATTGGATGGTTGCAACCATGTATCGTCCTAGGCAAGGCAATAATTCAAAAATTATGGCTTAAAAAGACAGGGTGGGATGAACCTATACCAGATGATTTATGGATCCAATGGCAACAGTTTCGCGCCCAATTACCCATAATACAAGATATTTCTATACCCCGATGGATACGCTATGAGAAGGGGGATGTGGTACAGATACACGGATTCTGCGACGCATCAACGGTAGCATACGCAGCAACTATTTATTTTCGCATTCAACATGCTGATGGCGGAACATCAACTACATTAGCCACCTCCAAATCTAAAATTGCTCCGTTAAAAATAGAGTCCATTCCCAGATTGGAGTTATGTGGAGCCGTATTGCTAAGCAATTTAATGAAACCCACAATGCTGACTCACGGATGGGTGAATGTTCCATGCTTTTATTGGACTGACTCTACTATTGTTCTCCATTGGCTACAGAGTCCACCTGCCAGGTGGAAGCCTTTCGTCGCCAATCGTGTTAGTCAAATACAAACAACCTCGAAAATAAGTGTGTGGGGTCATGTGGGGACTGCAAACAATCCTGCTGACATAGCATCACGAGGAATTATGCCACAAGCCTTATACAATAGTCACATGTGGTGGAATGGACCAAACTGGCTACGTGAAGAGTTAAGAAACTGGCCAAAGACATCGTCCTGCGTTAACACAGCAATGGCACATCTGGAGTTACGAACTAGCAAACCATGCTTGCTAACGCATGTCAGGGAAACCAAGTTGGACTTATCCGAAAATTTCTCATCATTTACAAGATTGATAAGGGTCATCGCCTACTGTAGACGGTGGAAAACCAAATCAAGAAGCTCGTTTCTGACCACTGAATAACTACGAGAAGCTCAGAAGAGGTGTGTGTTTCAAACTCAACAGTTGTCTTTTCCCAACGAATTCAAACAACTTAAAGACGGCAAAGGTTTGGTGAAAACAAGCTCTTTAATAAGATTGACTCCATTTATTGATGACGACGGGCTGCTCAAGGTTGGTGGGAGAATACAAAACAGCCAAGTATGACAAGCCACGAAGCATCCAATCATCTTATCCAGAGGACATCTTGCAAATTTGGTTATAAAACATTATCACCATCTTACTCTGCATGGAAGTCATCAATTAGTTCTCGCTACAATACGTGAAACCTATTCAATTATCAACTGCCCAACATCAGTAAAGACACATATAAGAAAATGTCTCACGTGTTTCAGAGTTAACGCCAGGCCTGGTCATCAACTGATGGGTATGCTGCCCCATGGTATAAAGACTAACGAAGGTAGCCTCACTAGAAAATCGTCATCCTATTTCGCTCGCACATCTGACTCACATTGCGTCACGTATTCACCGAAATTAGGGCTACCAAAGTAAAAAATCGGAGACGGCGCGTATGGCAGCCCAAAATATAACGACATTTCACATTTGAATCTGGCGTTGCAAAAACGTCACATATTCAAATTTAGCAAATTGTCAGGTAACAAAAACGGATGTTTACTGTAATCAATATTATAGCTTAGGAAACAAACAAATATTCTCCGAAGAATATTCAAATGGCACATTATTTATCATTTTCTTCCAATACGTGTCACTCCACCCAGCAGGAAAATCACATCTTGTATGCCGCAAAGTGTTGCTTAAATTTCTACTGGGCAAAATGTCATGATTGTTTGAATCACATGACGTCACGGCAGCTTCGGAAGAGACTACCTATTTGTCTTTATACCATGTGCTGCCCAAGGAAACAGTTCAGCCAGAAAAACCATTTGCTGAGACAGGCCTCGACTATGCAGGGCCAATAACTATTAAATGGAGTAGCGGAAGGGGTTCTAAAACGACGAAGGCTTATATTGCAGTCTTCGTATGTCTATCTACAAAAGCCATTCATCTTGAGCTTGCCAGTGACCTATCCGCAAAAACATGCATAGCTGCTATACGGAGGTTCATAGCTAGAAGAGGCATGTGCTCTACTATCATGAGTGACAACGGAACAAACTTTGTGGGCAACAGCAAAATTCTGCAGAATGCTGCAAAAAGGATGATTTTGGAAGCGCAAGGAACATTAGCTGTAAACAACGTCAATTGGAAATTTATTCCCCCAAGATCACCTCATTTCGGAGGCATCTGGGAGGCAGCTGTTAAATCCACAAAACGTCATCTTATTAAGGTCATTGGCGAACATCTATTGAATGTAAAAGAAATGTACACACTTTTGGCTCAAGTGACGACCCCAATGACCTTAGCGCCTTAACACCTGGCCACTTTCTAACCGGGAATAACCTTTTTGAGCTACCCGACGATGAAAGTGAAAGTAATGTCACCCGAAAGTGGCAGCTAGTGCAAAGGCTTAAACGGCAATTTTTGCAAAGATGGAGCTTAGAATACCTAACTAAGCTACAAGAGAGAGCAAACTGGTTCAGTGAGCGCCCTAACATACAGGTTGGTGATCTGGTTCTAATCAAATTAGATAACTTCAAGCTAACAAAGTGGCCACTAGGAAGAATTACTGCTGTGCATCCAGGAAGAGATGGTTTGGTTCGAGCCGTAACACTAAAAACCCAAGGCAAGAAAACTGACCGTGCAGTCACTGAAATATGTCCACTTCCTACCAATGAACGGCAGCAACTGACGTATTGCACTCGCAAACCAGAACCAATAACAACAACATAGGCGCATCACAACTAGGCAAATTTAATGATCCCGCCGGCGGGGTGCGTTGGCACTCAACGTGTTAAGAACCAATGGTTCTTGGCGGCCAGAATGTTATGAATTGATCTAATTTAAGAAATAATCTAATTAATTTGCTAAGAGTTAACCCAATTGATAATTAATTCTCTACTTTAAATAAGCATAAATCTAGTGTAATTTTCTGACTTACTGATTATGCTCTATGATCTCAAATTGGATACTCTTTCTATTGTTCACAATGCTTAGTTCATTCTGTTATTTCATATAGCAGTAAACTGTATCAAACCGTTCAGCCTACTATGCAGGTTCTGATTCGTATAAATTAGCCTGATGAACTCGAATAAAGTTAGTTATCATTTGACTTTCAAGGTGTAATCATTTACAATCGAAATTGAAATTTTCAACATTTCTTTACGTTTTGAGGTATATAGAGTATATAAAAAGTGTTTTTAGAGAGGGAGATGTATGTGTATGTGTACGTACGTACGTACATATGTGCGTTCGTGGACACTTTTTTCTACGAGCATAACTCACGTAAACAAAGTCAATCGAAGCGTCTTTGCAATCTTAAGAGCTGATTAGTTTTTGGGAGACTTCGGTTGGGGGGTTTGCTGTTTTGCCCGTTTGAAGGTCATTTCTGTCATGCGTTATATCTCGCGAACCAAACATACGATTTCCTTCATCAATGTGTCAATCGACGCGTATTGACATTTATGTGATTCTATCAAATTTTTAAAAAAAAAACTTAGAGGCGTGGAGAAAGTGTCCACGAACGTACGTACGTACACATAAACACACACACATACATCTCCGTTTCTTAAAACACATTATATGTACTGTATAGACCTCAAAACGTAAAGAAATGTTGAATATTTCAATTTCGGTTTTCGAGGCGATTACAAGAACTTCCCATATACTGGGAAGTTAATAATAGACATTTAAGTAATTTCAAAATACACGTCTAACCACTATTGCGTGAAAATTTAAATTTTGGACCTCTTTCCAATTTGATATTGCTGAGTGTCAACTTTTCTTAGTTTAAATCTAAGCCACATAAATGATTTCATCTCGATAAAAAAAGCGTATTTTTTCGTTACACCAAAGCCAAATGTATTCATTTTCGCTCAAAAACAATGCATGGTTTTATAAATAGCTGAACAACTTTCTTCAGTGTTTAATCTTAGTTGACAATTAAGTATGCAAAGTAGATTGCACCAATTTACCACCTGACGGTTATAGTTTCAGTAATGGTACACCAACACTCAGCGTGATATCCTCTAGTGAGACGTCACAAAAAAAATAGAAAAAAATGAAATATTCTAATGACTAGTTTACGGTTTGCAAGCCAAATAGCCCTTCGGAGGAATTTTCGCAGGAGTGCATCTAGCTTGGGTTGGTTTCACCTACCCTGACGACAATACCACGTGTCGTTGATAAGGAGCGGCAAAGGTGACACATGTTAACTTTCCTAATTGCATTCGTGTCAAAAAGTTATTTTTCAGGAGCACTTCTCCTTGAGTGGAACAAAAGTAGCCAAGCAAAGATTTAATCGAAGCGAGTAAATGTTGTAATTGCGATAGAGTCAAGGGACACAACACTTGGTGAATGCTGCTTACTCGTGCTTGCTAGTGATATTTTATTTTGCGTTGCAGACATTGACACTAGTAGGTTGTGCTTGTTACCTTACAGCTAGCTCATATAAGCGCGGACAAGATATCCTTGAGAATGTTGAAGCAATTTTATGTGAAAGCTCGTAGTCGGTTCGTTGTCCCTTACGAAGATTAATTATAAACTACATTCGAGGTAAACAATAAAGTTGCAACTTTGAACCAGCTTCGTTCTTTATGGTTGAAATGAAAGGGTCTAGCTGATTATTTCTGTTATAAATGAAAATTCAATCACGTTCACAAGAAACTGAGAATGTTTTAAAAAAAATTTGTAAGGAGAACATACTTAAAACTGCCATGCTGTTACACATTGTGTGGAGCATGATTTTATACGTATGAAAAAATTGCTACAGCCTGCAATGTTATTTCTAGATATACTGAACATCCATTGCAAAAAATGACATGAAAGTATATTATTCCAGCAAGTGACACCAAAAAGACCTATTTTGAATCTATTGTGAGCAAATATTCTTAGGATTTACTCAAAACAAACATTCTAAACTGTGGCAGATATAAATTTATTTAAATTTTTTGTCTCTAAACTTCCTTCAGATAAACTAAGTTACAAAGATTTGCCAGGAATGTTTCAAACCCACTTTTTTGAGAGCTTCTTTATTATGTTTCAGATATTTCGTCGATTTATTCAATATATTATATTTCACTATTAATCCTATTGTTCAGGTACTGTTCATTTTTTTGTATTTCTTCCTTTGTATGCTGTGAAACTGTTACTAGAAAACTAGTCGTATTTTTTGAATCACCGTTCCTGTTTAATTTCCTCTTCGAATGAGCAACTTGCCTTGCAAAAATACGTGTTGACATTATAGACGCTTTGTTATGAAGCATAGTTTTCTATTGTAGAAATTGTATGATCGTCTTTGATTCCACTCCTCCAGCCCAAAAAGCATTTTTTTAAACTCGTTACCATATTTTCTGAAAAGCACAAATAAACCAAACATATTATTATAACGTGAACTCACTTACTACCCCAAATGTTATATGTCTTTGTATCTTCAGCCAAAGACATCCTCCAAGTACATCCTGTTCATCTATTATGGATGACATAAGTACGTAGCTGGTACCTGGTTCCTTCTTGGAAAATTTATCGTCAAACTTTTTCATTGTTGTGTGCTTTTATCGTTGCTCTTCTCATGAAAATATTGTCCTTTCGAGAAATGATTCTTCCTGTGAAATGAAAGAAAAAGGCGTGATGGTAAACATCAATTGGCAAGTGGTGAGTTAGAATAAACATCAAATACCAACAACAGTCGGAGCAAACATAAAAAGACAATTTATACAATCCATCGGTGGTAAAATTGTGAAGGTGTGGCTCATGTTTAATACTTTTAACACCAAAATGAATTTCAAGACTTTATGTTTTGTTTGTGGCTTGAATGGGTTCTTAGCTGCATCATCGTTTGCCATTTATTATCAAGGAACTACGGTCCTATAGTTCATGTATTTTCTTTCAATAGAGCCGTTTGGTAATTTAGATATTTATTGCTCGTACTTTAGTTGTTTGCTGAGTATCTCTGGAAAAATTGCCAATATTATGAGAATAAGACAGTCAAGCACCGAAAATTTACAACATTTAACCCTGAATTGGCAACGTTTGAATTTCAAAGTGACTTCTGACAGACTGAGACCGATTAAAGAAGTTAATGGTATTTCTCACTTTGTTCGTTTTCTTTTTTTTTTCAAGCTGCGTTACTTAGCTGCTTTAGAATTCGGAGCCACATCATAACGAAGACGGAAACTTGAAACAGGTACAATATTTTTATACTAAAATAATAGCTTTATGGATATTGCAGATTTTGAAATAAAGTACATGCTGATAGGAACAAATATAACAAAATAAGTTTAACAGTTACATTCTTATTTTAGTAAAAAAAATCAGGCTACATAAAAGATTCAAAAATTGCGAATGTTTATTTTTGCCTCTAACTTACACACTCCTTGCATATTTCAGCGTTGCATTTCAATGTTAATAGCAAACTTTCTAGAATCAGCGTTTTTATCTTTTTCTACTGGCAATACAGTATTGTTATTGAATCCTTAAGGAGGAGGAGGAGGTTGTCAAATTTTATGCTGGACCTGTGAGGCTCACCAATTGCCAGTTATGGATTCAATAGGGTAGGCAACGGTAATGTTGAGTAACTAAAGTTTTTCCAATATTGTAGCTTTCGTCACCTGTGTGCTGGAAGTAAGTGGTTCCTTCTTTGGTGATTTAATATATCTGCATATAATTATTGAGAACCTAGTCTACAGTGTAACGCGAGAGTAAAGTTAAAAACTGCTTTACATGGAAGTTCTTTGTCCGAGTCTTTCATTACCGTGCATGCTGGTGCCCAGAATTTTAATATGAAAGCAAATCTTTCATATTATCTATATGTATAACTTTTCGACGAACTAGATTTTACGTGACAATTTTCAAAATTAAAAATTTGTGAAGCGTTTGAAAAAACATTGAAAATTTTTTGCGCTCCTTGTCATAAAAAACTCTAAATCGAGAATTGTTCATGTTCCCTTATACGCAAATTTAATAAAAATTCAATTTTTTGGGGGTTTTTGAGGATCAGTCAGTCAGTATTACTCCTATATACAAAGGGATATCAAGAAGAATACATCTTTTTGTTCGGAAAACCTGCCCCAATACAAACAAAGTATGATAGATTCATGGGAAGACAGCTGCGAGGTCTCGCCCAGCTTGTTCAATCACTTCAATCACTTCAATCAAATAGCCGTACGGTATACTCGAGCGCGCTTCATTTCTGCTCCAAAAATATAAGAAGGACTTCGAATATCGGTTGAGCATACTTTTGAATAGAAAATTTTCGATTTCTGCAATAAAACAAGGTCGATTTTTGCACCGTTTAATGTGATTTACCCCCTTCAGTCTCGTTTTTCTCATTATACATCATTATACGCTAGTTTAAATTGCAAAGATAAAAAACTTAACATGAAACAAGTGTTTAGCTTTAAGAACCTTTTTTTATGCAGAATACCTTAGAACAGGTCATGCATGATGCATGACCTCTGTCTACAGAGAAATTTTTAGTGACGTAAAAGTTTGAACGATAGCAAACAAAATGATCAAATACCGAATGAAGAAACAACTAACTTTTCAGGATCTTTTTGATATAAATGTTTCGTTAAAGTGAACTTTCCTGAAATTTAATTTAGTATTTTACTTATGCATTTTACAAAAACATCAAATGTTGTTAGCCGAAAAGCTGTTCGAAACGGCAAAAATACCATTTAGAATTTTATTGTCATCGGTGCACAATCAGTGTACAAAATGAATTCGTTGTAAAATCACGACACCTTGACTTGCAATTGTTTTGTGCTTCTCAATTAGTGGCCAAAACTATTAAAAAGCATAAAAAAATTCAATTCAATTTTGATACCATTTCAAATTGTGCTTCCCAGCTTGTGCTGGCATTAGCTACAAATGCGTCGAAGAAAACATATACGAGTACTACTGTGTACAAATATGACCCGAAATTTTTAATTCAAATTTTGCGGGATTTTTGATAGGGACAAATCTTTTTATTTTTAAGTTGGAAGTACTGTCACTGAGATATGTGTCAAATTTCACGACAATATCTTCATTAGTTGAGCAGTGACGCTCATTTTCGTAAACAGCCAAAAGTGTTTTTTTTTCGATTTTTACCATGTCCGAAAATATTCAGCAAAGAAGTTCGATTGAATTATGTGTTTGGATTAAATTTTCTGCATCTGAAACCTCAGAATGTTGCAAAAGGCCTTCGGTGAACAGGCCATGTCTCACAAACACGTGAATGAATGACATAAAATTTTAAAAGAAAGTCGTGAAGCTGTTGAAGACGAACCACATCAAAGATGACCGATGACATCATCTGATAAACATCATGCCACGCAAATCAAAAAACTGGTGCAGCGAAACCGTCGATTGACTACTAGGGAGCTTGTTGATAATGCTGGAATTTCAAATGGGTCAGTCAACACCATTTTAATAGATGCGTCAAGCGTCAAATCGCGATTAATGCCAAAAATGCTCAATTTCATGGAAAAACAGCGTCGTGTTGAAGTATGTGAAATAATGCTTTCTGACTATCAGGATAAGCCTAAATGTATGATTACAGAAGATTAGACTTGTATCTATGTTGAGAACCGGGAAAACCAATCAATCAAGCGAATATCGTGCCAAAGGTGAGACAAGACCGAAAAGATCGCAACAAAAACGCTCAAAAATCAAAGTCATGTTGACGGTTTTCTTCGATTCTCGTGGTGTGGTGCATTATTAATTCCTTTGAACCGGTCAAACTGTCAACAAAAATACTATTTGAGTGTGATGCGTCGTTTGCGCGAAGCTGTGCGTCTCAAAAGACCGGATTTATGAAGAAACAATTCTTGATTTTTCCACCATGATAATGCATCATCTCACACTGCGCTCATTCTTCGTGACCATTTCGCCAAAAGTTGTACCCATATCGTTCCGCAACCACCATGTTCACCTGATTAAGTAACATGTGACTTCTGGCTATTCGCTAAGCTTAAGAAACTTTTTTTTGAAGTACAAATAAAAGTTTTAAGAATTAAAACAAAATTTCGGGTCATATTTGTACATAGTAATATGAGTAACCCAACACTGTTTTGTTGTTTTGTTTTAAAATCTTTCTTCCTAAAGATTTTTTGCTTTACAATCGATAAATGCGCGCTTTGTTCTCTCTTAGAATCAGTATAAGCGATGGTTCACATAAAATTTCGCCAAATTCCAAAAAATTACTTGCTCGTTTGTTTTCCAACTAATGATTCAAATATTATTTATTATAATATATATTGTTTTAGGAAGGAAGTCAGCGATTGACATAAAAAAAGCAAATTATTTATATATTCAGTTTTAAGTTAATTCAATCGGTTATGTGATTTATCAAAAGTTTTTGTTTCATATATATTGAAAAGAATGGCTTATTACCTTCAACAAACAGACTTTATGAAAGTTTCTTTGCTTTTATAAAAAGCACACAAAGTATTACCGAAATAGATTGCAATGACAAAATGTTTTTATTTTTCCAAATTTTCGTGATAAAATCCAAGCAATTTTTTGGTTCAGTTTTTAGATTAATTGATTTTGATATTAAATATTTATCATGTATGTTTTGATTGGAACTGTAACATTTTCACACGAGATGGTTCTTTACAATTTCTTACATTGGTGTTAAACATATTTCGTTACAAACAAAATACCTAGGACCGTGTTGTTGTTTTGGTTGTTACCAAAAATCTAACTATGAAGCAAACCTACATATTTGATGCATATTTTGAGACTTCAAAACATAAAATTAATTCTGCATTATTTTTTGATAACCTATTTTCTAAGTATAAGGCGGGCTCCAAACTCAGTCTAATTTTCGCACACCTTCTCAGCGAAATTGGTTTACAGGAAAGGAAATTTTCATTGCGTTGGTATAAAGTTTGCTAAATGTTTGCCGAATACTCTTCGTTATGATTGCGGTTTGCATAGAATATCTTTTTATAAGATATAAAATTCTTTGAAATTAATCAAATGGCGCGTAGAAATTGTAACGTATAAGAATAATTCCCATAATATGGGTGCTTTCGAACGTGAAAAATAATTTTCTTTCCTATAACTTTTGTGATCAAAGAAAATTTTTTATTCAGGTGATAATGTACATGAAAATCACAAGTATATGTATAAGTCAAATTGCCACAGTTGTTGCGTTGTACATGAAAATTTTCTTCCGTGTACTTCAAATTCTATATAAACACCTTGAGGAATCTTGACAAATGTGAACGTATTCCTCAAAGAAGTATAGGAAAAATCAGCTCGTAAAATTTTTAATAGTGAAAAATCTTAAAATATACATGAAGATAATTTCTTAAAGCTGTAATTTTCTATATATTCTGGGGATCATAAGTTCTTACATCATCTTTCATATTCTTTTTGGTGTCCTTCTCATTAATCTCCAACAAAGTCACTTATGCCATACCATACCAAATAATACGAAACCACTTCGCAACCAAAGGCCATGTTATTCTAAATTAAAATAGATTTACTGGTCGGGTCTTTTTGCTTGAAGCTAACCAATGATAAATTCCGTAAACAAAAAATAGCAGCCAAGTAATATCCAGTCTGCAACGAAAATATATTTGTTGTATGATAACAAAAGCACAAAATGAATTTTGCGTGACAAGAATAGCTTACTCATTATCTTACTAAGCTTTGAAGTTGGTCCGCCCAACAGAAAAGTTGACTTTGTATCTTTTACGGCATGGGCATTTGAATTATTTTTGGTGAATAAAGATTAAAACATTTTTTAAATGGGATAAGAAACGTGCGATGAAAACAACAACTGTTGATTTAAACTTTAACAGAGATAAATGGTTGGTGTGGTGATTAATTTATCAAAACTGTTAAGGCTTCATGTTCAAATAAAAACTAGGGAAGAAAATATGAATGAAGAGTTTGAACTACAAATTTCACTCGAGAATTTAAAACACTGGAGGTACTTTTTCATTAGCACTAGTGACTTTTAGGGATTGGACAATTTATACGGCTCCTTTAAAATTTCTGTTTGCTGAATCAATTCAAATTTCGTCAAAAATTAAGTATCATGCTGAAACATAAGTGTTTCTCACTTACTAGAATCTTCAATCAAATTACTGCTTAGTGGAATTTTCAATAAGTTACCAACTCATTTTAATTACTGTCATCAATTTGGAATTTATTTTTGAAACAGTTTTTAGAACAAAATTTTCCATTACGGTCAATTATTACTTGTGTATTAAAAATGCGGTTTCAAATTTTTTAAAAGTATATTCAAAATAGTTGCTTCAGGCAAGCAAAATCAATAACCAAATCCAACAACTGCAGAAGACATGTGGTGTAAATTCAAATCACATGACCTTCACTTCTCATTTTCTAGACTTCAACCCCTCTATTTCATTTCAATGATTGTTTTGCTTGCTTTACCAGTTGCCATCCTGCTTACGTCGTTTCTAGACTCCAAAACCATCTTAGTGGCAGTTTTTTCTTCCAAACAGAACAATTTAGCAGATAACAAGCACACATCAAAATTGTATTTCCTTTAAATTGTCTAATATATGTATTTATTTTTATATTATTTCAATTTGCACATCAACAAGGCGATGCAGCGGTATACACTTCTAGGATATAACAAGCAAATAGCCATGGCAAGCAAAGCAACGGTAGCTTTTTATTGTTTCCAGAGATAATAAAATTCAATGGTCGCAGTTTCCAGAATACCCCAAGAACATACATTGGTTCCGTGTTAGTACTAGGATACCATTGACTGATCCGTGAAAATATATTCTATTCCCTTGCTCATAACATTTTCAGATGTTAGACCTCAATTTTGTTTTTCTCCGCCATCATCAAGTAAATTTGTTCGTCCTGCCACGATAAATAAGGATACGGATAATTGGAAGAGGCCTTTTACGATCTGTCTTGATAAAACGAGGGACAACAGTGATAAAGACATTTGTAGTTGAAATAGAGTTCAACAGCGTAATCTAGAAGTGGATATTTAGATGTTAAATTTTGAATAGATGTTTGTGTCTTTTGCCAGCTCGACATAAGATTTGGGATCCGAAACATATAGAGTAGGTTGTGGTTCAGTCGAGACTAATTATTAACTAGATGTACTTGGGTTCTGGCGAAGTAACGCATTTCGTTCGAACAGACAGACCATATTAAAGGATAGTGTTGTTTTTCTTATTAAAATTTAATATTCAACTTCACATCGAATGTTTGTTTTAAATATTGTGATCGATTTCTAAACTACTCCTACTCAAACAATTCTTATGAAACTCTGCATACTCAGTCTCGATGACAGTACAAAACTGTGTCATAATATAATAATTATAATAAGAATAGTAGCAGTAATTAAATTATCATCATGACATTAATTCTAAAGGAAATCGAGTATTATCCTGAATTATTTCCAAAGTCTAATCGATGACAGGTTAATTGGATTAAGTTGTGGAACAATCGTCAATTGTGCAATGAAACTGCTCAAAACTGTTTCACCTACTGTATTTGTACTATGATGCCGCTCTTCAATTTACACAAATTAATTTTCATCTCAACCGCACAAACAATCAGTGCTTATAAAATTCAGATTTTCTGAACAGTTTTTCTCCAAAAACTAAGGAACATGTTTGCACGACTGCAAACAAAATGAAAATAAACAAGCCGCGATGTGTGACCCTTGAAGTCCACACGCTCAACTTCTCAGTAATATTTACATAAATATTAAAAATATTAAACACAAAAATATTTATGAAAATAATAATACTTTAAATAATAAAAATTAACCTCTCATAAAAGTTATTGGAATGACTTAATATTAATCGCAATATCTACGCGAGCGTCAATTGATTACGAAAGATTTTGGTCTATTGGTTTGATTGAATATATTTGGATCCATTGGAGGGGGTGGCCGGCTACAAAGCCTTTTTTACGTTATTTATAATTTTCATATCGAGGTTTGATGGAAAAAAGACCGCTAGCAAAAATGAATGCTGTGATGTTTTTTATTACGCCCACAGAAATGATTTTCTCGCGAGGTGACCATTTTAAATAGTTTTGTTCAAAATTGGCATGACTTCGGCAATAATCATTCAATTTGTATTTTTTCACAATTTTACATTCATGAGACTAATAATTATTTATTATTATCAGCATTTCTTGCAAAACATTGAATATGCTATCAATAATCAGTTTAATTGCATGTAAAAACCGAAATGTTTTGCACATGATGATGGAGGAAGTAATTTAAATCTTACGAACACTAAAGAATCAATCTACTAAAGACTACGATTTTTTCTTTGATGAAAGCTTTTTAAAGCATATGATCTTGCAAAGTATTGACTAAAAAACATTTTACCATTCAAAGCGTTGATTACCACAAATGCAAATTTGATTCAATTTTTTTGGTTTTCAAAATGTAAGCAGTTTTTTCTAAATTAAAACACGATAGTGTGAACATTATTCAAAATCTGCTCAAATTATGCAAATGTTAATAAACTTAGATTGACTTAAAAACAATGTTTTAGAATAAGAGTAATCTGGTAATATCATTCGTTTGAACCCTTTTTACATGATGACTTCGAATGATTTTTTTATTTTTAATTTAATTTTTTTTATAATCTTGGAAAAAGGTTTTGGTAGTTTCCTTTTAAAAACTGATAAGAATTTATAAAAATTTATAAACATTTATCCCTGTGTTGTGCAAATCAGGTTGAAAATTTATTTTTTATGATAAACGCCTAATTGATAAAATAACCCAATTTTTTATTAAATAAAAAACGGCTCGAAGGATTTTTTATAAACATAAAAACATCATGAAAATGTTGAAGATTGATACCTTAGTGATGCAAATAATATATTGGGTTCGCGAGATATAGTAAATGACATGAATGACCTTTAAGGGGTTATATCCACTTGTAAATCCGAAAATATAGCAAATTTAATGTTCTTTTAGATTTCGCGATGCATTATAAAAAATATTCGGTTCCGTTGTTGCTGTAGTAGATCTCCTAGAGGACCTCCGCAAAAAGGTGTCAGGCGGTGAGGAAGATATCTCTGATCCAAATAATCAGAAATAAAAAAAACTAAAAGATTTATTTTTGGAATAGATAAATACAGGTAATGATCGATGGAATAGTCAAAATTTTGGTTGTAGACAAAATGGCGGCTTCCCAAGGAAACAATCGTTTTTTCCAAGAAAATTTACAGTTTAGAGGAGCTTAAAAAATAGAAATTATTGACAGAAACCTTATTCCTACGATCATTACCTGACACAAATATCTAAAAAGATTGTGTGAAAATTTCAAGCCGATCGATTCAGCCGTTTTGGAGAAATTTTCCTCACCGACTTTGAAAACACCGTTTCGAGAAAAACGCGTTTAAAGTTTTGGGAACCAATGTTTTTTCCAACTTACATCGTAGCAGTCACTTTAAACTGACGAAATGTACTTACTTTATACCTAAAATTTCTAAATATAGCTTTCAGGTATATAATAAACCTTTTAAATTCTAATTCCAAGAATAAAAACATTATGAAAAGCATAGACAAGGGCATAGGGGTAATGAGAAGCAGTTGCTATTCCGGTTCACGCTTCGCCTACTTTCAAACGCTCGGAGACGTCTTCACAAATACGCAAATTTCTCTGAAACTATTTGCCGGATCAATGTGAAATTTTCGGACGATATTTTCAAATATATGTACATTTGAAATATGCAAAAAAATGTTTTTTTCAAAATTACAAGTGGATATAACCCCTTAAGGTCAAGATGACATAAGGATTTTTAACTTTCCAGTATATGGGAAGTTCTTGTAATCGCCTCGAAAATCGAAATTGAAATTTTCAACATTTCTTTACGTTTTGAGGTCTATAGAGTATATATAAAGTGTTTTTAGAAAGGGAGATGTATGTGTGTGTGTGTGTGTGTGTGTGTGTGTACGTACGTACGTACGTACGTACGTACGTTGGTGGACACTTTTTTCTACGAGCATAACTCACGTAAACAAAGTCGTATCAACTTCGTTAAGGTGTCAATCGAAGCGTCTTTGCAATCTTAAGAGCTGATTAGTTTTTGGGATACTTCGGTTAGGGGGGTTTGCTGTTTTGACCCTTTGAAGGTCATTTCTGTCATGCGTTATATCTCGCCAACCAAACATACGATTTGCATTGTAGAGGTGTCAATCGACGCGTATCAACATTTTTGTGAATCTATCAAATTTTTAAAAAAATCGTTGCAACCGTTTTTTAATTTAAGAAAAAAAAGTGCAAAAAATTAGGGTTTTTTTCATAAACAATAAATTTTTAACCTGATTTGCGTTAATAAGTAGACAATATTTATAAAATTTATATACTCCAAACAGTGCTTGTAGAAACAACATCAAAATATTTTGTCATGATTACGTAAAAAATTCAATTAAAAATAAAAAACTATTAAAAGTCATCATGATTTTCAAGGTCATTTTTATCATTCTCTATATCTCACGAACCAGATATAATATTTGCATCATTAAGGTGTCAGTTGACGTGTATTAATATCTTTGTGAAGTTTATACATTATAAAAACTCGTTCCAGCCTTTTTTTAATTTAATAGAAGAAAATGCAAAAAATTATAGTTTTTTTCATAAAAAATATTTTTTAACCTGATTTGCACAGCACAGTAATAAATGTTTATAAAATGTATACATTCTTATCAGGTTTTGAAGAGAAACCGGCAAAATTTTCTTCCTTGATTATAAAAATGAATAAATGAAAAATAAAAAATCATTCAAAGTTACCATTTAAAGAGGGTTCATACGAATGCTTTTACTTTATTTTTTTTATTCTAAAAAATTGTTGTAAATTCAATCAAAGTTTTAAAATATTTGCATAAGTTGAGCAGATTTTACATAGTTTTTATAGTCTTTTATTTAAAAAAAAATGCTTATATTATTAAAAGCAACAAAAATGTTCAAGACCAAAAAGGCTCCCACCGTTTGATCCGCGTGAATATTCAATCTGTCCTCATCGACCAAAAACCTTACGTAATCAATGGACCCTCCCGTAGACGATATGATTCTTATTAACTCATTCCTGTTACTGCTATGAATACCTCCCATTGTTGTAATGTTGTTGATGTTTATGTAGATATTACTGGGAAGTTGACCGTGTGGACCTCAAGGGTCGCACCTCGCGGCTTGTTTTTATAATCATTACAAAAAGTTTTATTTCCGAAAGCCATTTGGAGTATGTAAATTTTAGAAACATTGATTACTGCGCTATGCACATCACGTTAAAAAACCTTATTTTTTGCACTTTTTTTAATAATTAAAAAAAGGCCTCATAGATTTATTTAAAAAACATTCAATTGAATCACAGAAATGTTAATACGCGTCGATTGGCACCTTATTAATGCAAATCCTATGTTTAGTTCGTGAGACATAGCGCATGTCAGAAATGATTTTCAAAGGTTCAAAACAGCAAACCCAAGAAGTTTCCCAAAAACTAATCAGGACTTAAAGTTGCAAAGGCGCTTTGATTGACACCTGAGTAATGTGAGTGAGTCATGCTCGTTTAGCTCATATAAAAAACTGTCCACGAAGGCACGTACATACGTACGCACATACACACACATACATGCTTCTATCAAAAAGCAATTTAAATATACTCTAAAGACCTCAAAACTTGTGTTGAAAATTTCAATTTCGATTTTCGAGGTGATAACAAGAACTTCTCATATACTGGGAAGTTAAAAAAACGTTAGTTGTCAACGTGAAGGGGTTCACACAAATTAAAGTACCTGATGTTTCGTTTTCAAAATACGTTATTGTTATGGCACTCAAAGCACAATTTAAATTAATTTTCAACAATGTGATATTTTTTAAATGAAAACACTGCTTAAAATTATTATTTTTTCAATCAAGTTTACATTTGTGGTAATAAACGCTTTGAAAGGTAAAATGTTTGGTAGATATCTTATTAAAAATCGAACAGTCGGATAATAGATAGAATAATTGGTTTTCCTTGTTTCTTAGAGTTATCGAAATTTTTAATCATGTTCGATTGATCGAATATGTCGTGAAACACTAAAAATCCATTAATACGACAAAGTAGAATACTAAAATCATCAGCTCTGATGAGAATCACGATCAAGTTGTTGCTGACACCAACTTTCAACACTCCAGTTGAAAGTTGTCTCACTACTTCCACCTATTTTAAGCGAAGTTAACTTTGCCGAACGATTTTCATGCTACAACTTATTCAACTTCACTTTGATATATCTATTTCAATAACTATCGGGAAGCTTTGGTAAAAGTTTTCCCGAAACTTTCACATAGATCCTGGATGCGCATCAAGGAACTTCTTCGAAGGTAGTTTCTCATCTCAGTTCACGATAATCGATGACGTAGAAATAACCACAAGTCACTGATAATATATTTTAGCATGTGACTACGTGAGCTAGCTGTATAATATCTACACTTTTGCTAACTTTAATCAAAGTTAAGGAAAAATTCCGGTCACCTTTGAAAATTTTCTACGTGCTCTGATGAACTGGTAACTCAAATTTGTCTGCCGCCAAGTATCATATTACATACTTACGGATTTTAAACGAGACCATGTTATCTTCTTTATTCTTTAAAATTGCGTATAGAATATTCTTGAAAGTGAGTATTCAAATATAACACTTTTTGTATGCTAATGTGTGAAGTCATTTAAAACTCGATTCAAGAAAGGCAAGTTGTAATCTTAGGAATAAACCAAGAAATGTTCTTGTATTGGAATTTAAACGAGCCTTTTCAGTTGGGATGCATATTTGACCGTAGTTGGCACATCTACTTGCACTTGTAACAGCAATAGAAACTTAATTGATTCCGAAGTTAAAATGTAAATTTTAATTCAGGGGCCTTTCACGTGAAACAGACAACGAAAGGTATAGGAATGTGTACACGTAATATTTTTTTTATGTAATGTTAAGTTGTTAAGATATGGGATTCTACAGAATTCACCTCATTTACGGAAGGGGTTTTTAAAAAAAAAATCATAATGAATAATAAATGTAATGTTTCGTATAGAAAATTTACTATTCTTTTTGATTTTCAAATGATATTCCGAATTTGATTTTTTTTTTAATTTTAAACCGGAAGTGAATATCTAAAATATTTGTTGCAACATCTTCCTCCACCATTTTGATTTTGAATTTTTTACTGCAAAATAAAGCTTAATATCTAAACAATTTACTATGAAAATTGCAGAATGTGATCTAAATTAGTTTAGGAGAAATATTAATTAGAGTACGTCCATGTCACTATGAGTGTGATACCTGTCGCTTGTTAAAGCTGTTTGGTGATATAAAAATACATTAAAACGTTGATAATTTTTCACTAATATTGATTATTTATTATTGCCTTGTCTGTTTGTGCCATTCTAAAGATATTTAGAATACGTGCGTACATACACACACACATACATGCTTCTTTCTAAAAACACTTAAAATAGACCTCAAAACGTATGAAGACCTCAAAACGTATGAAAATTTCAATTTCGATTTTCTAGGCGATTACAAGAACTCAATTTTTTCAATATTAGTATTCATAAAGACAGAACATTGTCCTGCCAAAAAAAGTATAGTGTATACTTGGAAAGCTACGAGATTTCACAGTTCCTCATCTAAATTGAGAATTCAGTTTGTGTGGAAATATTGTGTTTTATGGAAGGGTTATCGGTGACTGTAACTTAATCTGAAAGAATCTGAGACTTGTTTTGAAAAATCACAAATTCACCCGTTTGAGATTGATTTATCTAAGTTTTGAAATAGATTATTGCCAGAGTGTGATAAATCAACAAAACGTATAGAACTAAAAAAAATTCAATGAATCAAATTTCTTGATATATCCTGTTCATAACATGTGCGACATATATTTGTGTCATATTGTAGAATGACCAAGTACTGCAATGTCCCAAAACAATTTGGAGCAGAAAAGTAAATAGAAACTTTGCCTGCTATTTTGAGTAACTATTATGTTAATTATGAATTTTTCCTATATTAAAGACTTTTAAGCGTGGCAATTTTTAACGAGCTCCGTCAGGTAGCTATCATTTTTTTATCACAACATCAACCACCCATAGCAAATGAAAAGGAATCTGTCTAATTCTGTTCACAATGTGCGTTTCATTACGTCAAATGTATACGCCAAATAGGTACACCCAAGATTTAATGGCAGCCTGGACTATCATCAACTCCAGGAAGTTGGTCTCTCATTCCACTTTATTATAAAATCCAATGAACATCGCAAAGAAAAAGCACTCGTAAATGGAAAAAGTTTTACTGCCAAGTATTGTAAGCTGTAAAAAGATTGTTTTGCTCGGCAAAGTAAAATTAAGAATTGGAAAGTGTAGAATATAGAAACATGCAATGGAAAATTCATGAATAATAATATGATATGATAAATTGGTTTTCCTTTATTCTCAATTGTTTGACATCAATCAAGTTGTTTTAGTAGAATTTTTAGGCATCATGAACATTCTCAAAGTTCAAAGGCATTTAAATTAATGTTTTATGCAACGCAGGATACAAATTTATAAGTTGAAACGTCTTGCCAGGCATAAATCTGAAATAAATTTCATTCTAAAATGAAAAAAACTAAAATAAAAAAGTCAAATATGAGTTAGGTATTATGATATCTGAAAATTTATACTTTTATTTCCCAGTATATAGGATGTACTTGATATCGGTCTGAAAATCGAAAATCACAATTTTTAACAAATCGTTTTAAAATCTTAAAAGTAATTTGAAAATATTTTAAGAAAGAAGTCTATTTGTGCATCTATTTTTAGAGAAAATTATTTTGAGTTCAGTTAATCCCCATTCTAAAAATATACTCTTCTGGTATAGATATGTCGATGACATAATTTGCTTATGGGATAGTACAGATCGTCAATTAAATAAATTTTTAACTTTTTTAAATAGCCTCAATAAAAGCATCAAATTTACTATGGAAAAAGAAATAGACCGCACTATTAACCATTTAGATCTTACCATTACTCGTAAAAAATCAAAATTAGAATATAATATTTACAGGAAAAATACTTATTCAGATGTGCTCATTCCTTATAACTCGTTCCATCCATTAAATATTAAGCTAGCTTCTTTTCATTCCATGATAAATCACGCTCTAAATATTCCACTTTCCAAAGAAAATTTGGAGAAGGAACTTTATACCATTGAAAATATAGCTAAAAATAATGGATACCCCAAGCAACTCATTTTAGGACTTATAAACAAAAAACGTAAATTGAAAATTATTAAAGAAATATATCCAGTTCAGAAAAATGGTAATGTTCAATCATGGAGAAAGTTAAATTACATAGGCCCCATCAATAGTAAATTGTCAAAAATATTTAAAATACAATACTGAATTATCCTTTAATTATTCGACTAGAATTAATTTAAAAAAATTACTATTTAACAACAAAAGCCAAAATGATCCCCTTTCTCATTCAGGAGTGTATCGTGCATCCTGTGATAATTGCGATGCAACTTATATAGGACAAACAGGTAGGAGCTTGAAAATTAGATACAATGAGCACATCAAAGCAACTAAAGAGGTAAATCCAAATTCTGGGATAGCCGAACATACTTTAGATACAGGTCATAATTTTAGCATTAACAATATTAGCATCCTACATAAAATAAACAAAGGGAAAAAGCTAGACTACCTGGAATGCCTGGAGATTAGGCGGGCCATAAAGAGAAAAGAAAACCTACTAAATGATATCACCCTTCCCTTCCAATCACCACTCCTTCAACCATTGACTACTTAAGAACAAAACCAAGAAATATTATACATTGTATGTAACCTGAAGATGATCTAAGGATCGAAACGCGTCGTGCTAATAATAAAGTTTGTGAGTCAAGAAAACCAAGTGTTTCATTTAATAAAAAAAAGATTTTATTCTATTATGGCTTTATCAAAAGAACACGCAACTTTCTATAACTGAAGATAAAGAGAAATTAAATTTTCAGAAGAGTTCTTTTCAAAATTCTCTCGTCGGGATCCTCTGATCGATGCCAACAGAATAATTTTAACCAAAAGAATTGAAAAATCTAATTTGACAGTTTACGCCATTAAAACAATCAAGAAGAATGTTTTTCGAATTTCATGGTAAAATCCAGACAACTTTAAAAAATTTTTGTTGATTTCATATACAATGAAAAAGTTTATGAGAAATTACTCATAGCAACGTGGTTTTTCATACCACACAAGCCTACTCGGAATAAATAAAACAAACTGTCTATTTTAAATTGACAAGTTAAGGATATTGTTTTGAAAAATGTTTTCGGAGATTTAAGACAATAAAAGCATATTTTTGAAAAAAATCATATAAGTTCTTTTGATGCATATATTCTTTCGATCCAAATTTAAAAAAAAAAGGAAAAATTGTGAACAAAATTATTTCTTCCCGAATTTCCACTTGTTCTTCACAAGGTGACTTATTATTTAATTTTACCACTTTATTGACGAACAGGTTGCAAATGAAATTACTCTGGAAGTCATGTATTGTTTTTAAAATGTTTTTTATGATATTTTTATGAAGATATTATTGATATAAGTAGCTTTCATAATGAATTTGAAACATTTCATGATTCCCTCATTATTTCGTTTGTTATCGTAGTAAATCAAAGCAATTTTATATTTCTTTGCTGCAAAAAATCTTTCATAGTTTTTAACGGCTTGCGGAATTTTCAAATGCAAATGTTGACGTTGCTTAAGCTGCGGCAGCTTTTTTTAAATTGCTTTCACTGCCTTTATATGTATTGAGGATGAAACGATTTTGTTTTGCAATCTATGTGGATTAATAATCTTTATCATTAAATTCTCAGCTCGTTTCGCTCAATTTGGGAAGGTAACACATAGATTTTATGGTCATCATGCAAAATTTCGGCGAACATGATTAATCGTAAGCTTTCTTTTATGAGTCGTTTTGGTCATAGTCTCCTGTTTACATGTATGATATATGGAAATTATTTTTATTATTAACTTTTTATACGAGTATAGCTCCAAGTATTTATTGTGTATTGAAGTTGCATTTCGTCATGTTAACTATATGAAGGAAACAGTTTGAAATGGTGAGGCATCAGTAAATATACAACAACAAGCAATACTCACTGCTCTATGCAAAGCTAGATCCCATTAAATACCTTCTGAAATACTTTTCAAATATTCCAAAGAAAATATTTACTGATTACCGGTTTTTCATAACATATCAACACTTTTACGATTATTTGAATACCACACTCATATTTTTTCTGTTATAAAGAAGCCCACTGGGTGTAATATCTGATGACTTTTTCACTTAATTTTCTCTAGATACTTTCTAGACAATTTTTTTTTAAAGTTTTGCTTGCTTTTCTATCAAATAGTAAAAATCACATAGTTTTGAATTTCAAATAATATTGCATCCATCTTTGTTACACTTCAAATGTTATTTTAAGCATAATAAATTTTACAGTTAATACCTTTTTTTATTTCGAGATTTCTACTCTCAAAAATGTTTCTTTAATAATTTCACTAATTTAACAAAGATTTTTGGTTACTTTTGTGATTAAATTTACTTAAACCTTAAAAATAATCTGTTACAGAGACAATATACATTGCAGCCTTTGACTACTACACTAGAGTTGATTTCTTGCTATATTTTCAGATGTGGTAAGGAGATAAACGAGATTTACATCATTTCCCATTCAAGCTGACTGTTTCTGTAATAGATGGATCAATATACTTGCTTTTTGCGGCCAAAAAAAGTATTGACAAAAGCCACACTTCTCATACTTTAACCTTCTACAGTGTTGAAGCCAAGAAATACGTTCTGTGTCCTCCAGGGATCTGAAATCCACGTATAAAATAGAAAATATTTCCGATAATGAGTGTAAGCCTGGAATCGTGAATATGATGTAGTAAGCGATATGGGACAAATCCTCATAAATAAAAATGGGCGGAAAACTACAAAGACGAAAAGTTTTTCCCCGACAAAGTTTATTTTTCCGATGATTTAGGATCGTGGACTATTTGAAATATGAGACATTAGGGTAGACACTTTGGAAATTTATAGCAAGTTTGGCGCAAGTAGAAAAATTTTATCGGGTGAAAGTGCTGATAAGGTTACAGATTGAAATGATCTTAGATATTCATGGGCCTGGATAATGAGTCTTTTGTACAAGTTGAGTTGCAAAGGATGATTTTCAATGTTTTGGAGAGCTGCAAAAAATACTTTGAGAGAATAAATTAAAACGGTGAACGATTTCAACATTCTACTTTCTTTCAATGTCGACTGCTCTTAATATTTGATGTTTGCTTTAATATAATTTATACTTGCAAATATATTCTGGTTTATTATTATCTGGTCATATTGTTGAATATTTGAATCATTTCATTTTTTATCATTTTGAAATATTTGGGTAAGCTTTCACCACTTTAAGCTACGAAAAAAAACTCTTGTTCACTTCACTGTCGATTGAACATGAGCCCACAATATTTCAATAAAGTTATCAAACAGTGTCACGTTTTACAAATATTCCAATCAGGCGGAATTTAACATCCCCATTGAAAGAAGCAGAACCATTCTAGGTATGCGTTATAATTCACCACAGTCGCAATCATTGCCCAAAGCAACCGAAAAGCGTAATTGTCACGTTTTCCAAAAAGCCTAGGTCATTTCTCTCTTACTTTATGCGATACCCTGCAATTCATTTGCTAGCTGAAGGCGAAGTTATTTCATTTCGAGAGGAGCCACAACACTGTACAATAAGCAAGCTTCGTGCTTTTCCAATACGCCTATACAAAATTAGTGATTCTTGCATCCTCCAGCTCGTAGATCCTTTCAATTTACACATTGAACAGAGTATGTTGAGGATACGTTACGTCATTTGATTTTCGCTTCATCTCCATATTGACTCTTGTATGGCATTTCATTAGACCACCGATGTTTGGCGATGAAAATGGGCGACATGTTCCTGCAATTTCACTATCGGTAGAGAAATTCTTCAATTAGAATCGACAACTAGATATTTGAATAGCTTTTCAGGTAAGACTAAGGAAAGTAATGTTAAGTAGAATTGAAAATGCCCAAATTACATTGCGAAGTTTTAGGGAAATCAAGTAAAAATATCTAGCGATGTATGCTTAAATACCGGTGAATGAGCGATATTGAAAAATGGACTAGCTTTGGCATTAATCTCTAATGATTATTTTTCAAAATAGTTTTACATGAAATATAGATTTCAAGCTATGGTAATGTGAAAAACAGTTTGAGTCTTATTTTACCTAAAATAATATGTTAAACCAAACCTATTGATTTCTGTTTTCAGACTTTCGTATTTTTTATTAGCAACCGATAATAATTTACAACACAGTTTTTGAGCTCACAAGCTTATAGTTGAAGTACTTCCTGGTTGAAAATTGTACGAATCCAGTTTTCTGGCTATCATACAAAATCTCTTAATCTTTAAATCATATTTGCCACACTTTCAACGAAACGTTCGTTTGTCAATGATTTTTATCTTTGTTGTTTTCGTTCTTCAAATGAGCAACTCCTACAGAGCTCTAATTAGCTGAAAGTGCAAACTTTATTACGAAAAAATGTAAGATGGTGCATAAGAACCGCTGTTACTAATGAAAATCATTAACGTAATCAAAGCACCTCCTTCCAAAGCTTAAAGTGAAGATACTTTATGTTTTTGTTTCAGAGTGATGACTTGAGAAATCTTTATATGTACTACTGTGAGGTTTTATTCATTTTGTACTCAATTATGTGATTAGTTTGTTTTTGCATATGGTTTGTTCATATTCCAAATGTTGTTTTTGTTGAAGTTTGCAGTCACAGTCGCAGCTTTTTTTACAAAAATTTATCCATTTTATGCTAAATTCACGAAGAGGTTTTGTAAGATACACCAGATTTTCAACACATGTGCTATTCTACGTATGTCAATCTGTGCTACTGATGTTGCATCTACATATGTATAATTGTGATAATAGTGTGCAAAGTATTATGTGACATATCAATGTTTTTTAAAATGTTTAAAAAAAAATTCAAAAAATGCGAACATCATTGTGAAGCTTTACAAAAGAAACATATGGTATTAAAATGTATAATCCTCAAAGTTTTGGTTGCGTCCATGGATTACGTAAGGCTTTTGTTGGACTGGAGTGTTCTACACTTTTCTTATTGAAGTCGTTATTTTCATGTCAACGCTTGAAAGACACAGTGCGTAACCGAAACTGTTAGCAAAATTACAATTATTGTTTCATCGCCAACTGAACTAAATTATCACATGACGAATACTTCATCCAAAGCTACGTCTGAAATTTCCATGGATATAGACATTGAATCTATTTGATTTTATCAAATTATCTTGGAAACATTAAAAATAATTTCTCATTCTGCAGTTGACCATCAAATAACTTCTAATATCCAGTAAATATTCTGTATCTGCTTATACGGAAAAAAACTTGTGTAATAAGTATTTTACGAGCCCTCGAAATGAATGAACTCAAAGATTTCTTAACTGATTTGTTGGCAATTGATATAAATAATAATGCTTGCTTATTTTCATTCGATTTTTTATGGTGTCAAAACAATCTCGATTTTTGGTTTGATTATAACACTTTCATCTAATTTTGAAAAGAAAAGTACCAATTAGACAAAAGATGTTTAAAAAAATTCATTGTTTTGTACTTAAGTTAATCAAATTAAAACAAATCATCCGACGGATGTTTTTCAATAAGTCAACCACGTCATTAGATTAAGTCCAATCAGACAATATTATACTCATATCAACCAATATTCATTACATGGTTTCTGGTCTTTGTACAAATATGATTTGCTTTCAAGAAAAATCATTATTTTTTGTTTGACAAGACTTCTTTTAACAATCTGACCATTCAAGCGTTGATTGCCACAAATGCAAAGTTGATTGAAAAAAATTCAATTTCAAATGGAAAATTGCTGATATAAATCATGATACAAAGTCGTACAAATCTTAAACCCTTAAATTGCCACCTCAGAAACGAAATCAGAAAGCCAGGTGGAAAATTTGGCTATTTTTGGAATTTGGAAATTTGGATTTTATTTAATTCATAAAACCGCCTTACTTTATTTATCAAAAATCTTTCAAAATTGCATATGGTATAATGCTTCAATTGACATTATATTCATGTCTTTGCAACGTTCCATTTGCATGATATTTCAAAAAAAATGCCCACTCAATCTTAACAAAATCGAATCAACTAGTGCAATTGCAAACACGACACCTGAACAAAGTTGGTACAACATTTTGTTCAAAAGTTACAAATGAGTTCCAAGAATGTCCCAAAACGCTTTGAATATACTCTTGAAACGTAAGGATATGTTGAAAATTTCAATTTGAATTTTCGAGACGATTACAAAAGCTTCCCCCAGTATATGGAAGTTAACATGCCTCTTAGTTGGACCCTTGGGGTCAACATTAACTGCTCCCAAGTAAATTCTACATCAATATTTAAACAACTTAATATTTTAGTCAAAGAATTGAAAATAATCATAATCTAAATAAAAAATATAACAAGAACGCATCGTCATTGGAATGCCGGAGGGTTCGTTGATTACGTGAGGTTTTTTGGGAGGCTATTTATACGCTTGAAAAGCACAGGAAGTTTAGCAAACATTTTGGTGAAATTTTTATATAGGGTTCTTTGAATCCTGTTTTTTCTCTATACAGACTGAACCGGATTTTGCCTCGTGATGGTCTTTTTTAATAGTTGTGTCCACCATTTTTGTAAGTGCAACATACATTTTATTTGAGCTATTTCTATATTTTGTCATTGATTTTTTTTAAATGCATGTAATACGCAGTCAAAATTGGATGTCTGATTAAATGCGAAACAAACAAAATTTTACGCGAAATAAGAGAGGAAGCAAACGAATTTTTCGAGTCCATATAATTTTGAACTTAATTATTATGATACTTATGAAATTAATGGACGCTTGAATGAAAACTTTTGCAATTTTAAAAACAACACAATTTTTTATTTGATTACAACTTTTCAAAGCATACAATTTTGGAGAGCGTAAATAAGAAACATTTTTCCTATAAGCGCTTTATTCGTTTTTATTCAATTATAAAACACCTGAGCTACAGCGATTGAAGATTGTGCGAAATCAAATAAATCATATTATCGAATGGTCGATAACAAACCACGTCATCAGGGTTAATGAATTTAATTTGTTTTCATATGAATACGCTTTCTAATCATGAAAAACTGATTTTTTGTTAGACCTAATCTTTTAAAGCGTTGATCTTTACTTGTGAAAATTTGGTTGTAGAAAACATATTTTTTTTCAAATTCCAAATAACTTTTTATCAAACACAAACGGTAATAGCACAATCATTGACAGTTTGCTCAAAAAACACAAACATTATCAGAATAAACAAAATCACGTAATCAACTCCTTATAGTGACTATTGATGGATTATCACAGCTTTTGGATTAAAAAAATTATGTCCTAAGTTTTGCGTTTATATTTTAAATGTTTTTGTGCATAAAATAAAGAAAAGAAAACACATAAAGTTTTCTCTAGAAAAGTTGAGAGGTATTGAGATATTTCTAAGTTAGAATTTTTATAAGTTAATTTTGTACAAATTGAGTCATAAAAGTGAACATGACTTCATAAAATATTTTTCTGAGAGCATTAATTTGATCATGCTTACCGAAATCCAAAAAAAAATGCTGTTGAAATTTTTTGATACTATTGAAAAATATAAATTTGTCTAAACACAATGAAAATCAACATCATCATCAAGTATTTTGATGATTTTAGCAACTTTTCTATTGAACATTTTAAAAATTTGTTGATTGTTTTTAATACTTATGTAAAAGTTAATTTAAAATGTTTATGTTTTTGGTACATATATTTTCAACTTTTCTCTATTTGTTTTGAACATTTGCAGTTCATGATGCATTTTTGAGTACTCATCATTCTTTTTTGAGGTTTCAAAAAATTACTGTTTTATTTAGTTGATTTTTAAAATTTTTGAAGATCTAGTACTCACAGTTGTACATTTAACGTTCAGTTTTGAATTGACTTAATAAATTCCTGAAGCTAAGAAATTTTCCTCTGCACAATACTTTTTTAGCTTGCATAATTGATCAAGCATAAAATTCAGACGGTATAAGCCTACTTGCTTTAAGGAAAGCTATCAGCATCATAAGCTAGCAGCTGCCCAAGAACAGCTGCTGCAAAGATCATTAATATAATTATTGTTTGTAGCTTGCTTCACATTAAATCTTTAATAAATCGTCATAAATTTAATCGACCATAAAAAGACGAACAAATGTTTATGTTTGTGGTAACATTCCCTGAGCCAACTATGCGGATGCTTTGAGTGAATGCCCGAAATTCGAACATCAAATACTTAACCTAGTATAAAAGAGAAATCATTGGGAATACACGACCGAAAGAACCAACAGCCTTAGTTCAAGGTTCAGACTTCAAACAATAGAAACAAATAGCTCAAACGACACAAATAGCTGCTCGCTGTTGTGGATGAATACCCTGAATTGATTTTTGACGGCCATCTGTTTCTAATGAAAACAAGGACGAAATAAGGTAATAGATAAAGCACAAAGTGAATGTTAAATTACCACCTTCTGGGAAGTTAATCTTCTAAATCTTTAATTTCTTATTGCTATAAAACAACTGTATACAAAGAAGTCATGGTCACTGCAAGAAATGTATTTGTTGTTTATCAGACATTCTCTAGTGTAACCATCGAAGCTATATAAATCCTTTTGCGACCCCTGTTCACCGAACTCAAGTGATTTATTATTTTGTAAAAGAGATTAATAAATTGTTTACATAGTCTCAATTGCTGATCAAATACGCAATATTTTTCCCTCTCTGAAATGAAATTGCTGTGAGACTGTAGATAACAGCAATGGTGACTATTCGAATGGTACTCATCATCAAGCATCTTTCATATACGAGTATGAGAGAGAAAAATCTAGATTTAACATTGGGCATATTTAGAAGCCGTCTGAAATTTTCAGAATTTTGAAGATTTGTTATATACTACACAAGAATGAAGCACTTAGCCAACAAACAAACCTAAATAATGATGTGAATATCATTTCCAATATTTAGACTAGGCCATATAAAATTTAGATCGTCAGCAAATAATGAGAAACAAGCCGCGAAGTGCGACCCTTGAGGTCCACACGGTCAACTTCCTAGTAATATCTAGATAAACATGAAATATATTAAAAACAATAATAATTTTGAAAATACAACTACTTTAAATAATAATAATGAAAGGTTTTCATAGCAGTAACAGGAATGAGTTAATATTAATCATATCATCTACAGGAGCATTCACTGATTACGCAAGGCTTTTGGTGGATGGGTGATGATGATTCATTACCGCAAATGCAAATTTGATTGAAATTTTGATGGTTTTCAAAATTTAAGCCACTGTTTTTAATGAAAAGACTGCAAAAACTATTAAAAATCTGCTCAAATTATACAAACATTTTAAAACTTTGATTGACTTTACAACCAAGTCTTTAGAATAAAAGATAAAAGGTAATATCATTCGGAAGAACCCCTTTCATACGGTAACTTTGAATGATTTTTTATTTGTAATTGAATTTTTTTCAGAATCATGAAAAAAGTTTTGCTGGTTTCTCTTCAAAAACTGGTAGGAATGTATAAATTTTATAAACATTTATTACTGCGTTGTGAAAATCAGGTTAAAAAAATATTTTTTATGAAAAAACCCTGTGTTTTTTCATTTTTTTCTTTTAAATTTAAAAAAACGCTGAAACGGATTTTAAAATGTTGAAATAATCAAAGAGATTTTGAAACACGTCTATTGACACCTTAATGTTGCAAATATTATATCTGGTTCATGAAATATAGTGAATGGAAGAAATGACCTTGAAGATCATGATGACTATTTATGATTTTTTATTTTTTATTTAATGTTTTTTGCTTTCATGAGTAAAAGTTTTGATGACGTTTTTTCAAACATTGTTTGAAGTATATAAATTTTATAAAAATTGAATACTGTCTATCGTAAATCAGGTTAAAAATTTATTGTTTATAAAGAAAACCTAATTTTTTGCACTTTTTTTTCTTAAATTAAAAAACGGCTACAACGATTATTTTAAAAATTTGATGGATGTTTAATGTATATAATGTTTTTAAAGACACATAACTTTTTAAACAAAAAAAAACTGAAAACTGTTGGCATCATCAGCTTGAAATATCCATGAAATTTGGTGTTTATAAATTAATTTTTGACCTATATTTACCGCAACTGTGTCTTAGGAAGGCCATCTTGTCGGTCTAACGTAGCACCAACTATTCCAGCATAGCCGATGTTATTTCGCCAAAAACACGTCAAATATTAGTTTTCAAGTCGACAATAGTTGCTGGCTCATCAGCTTGGAAAAGTGACTTGACGAAATATCATTAAAAATCGTCCAATGAATTCAAATCACAAGATCTGGGTGACCAGCTCACAGATTCATCACTTAATATGTTTTGTTCACTAAATGTTTGGTCCAATAAAACCATGGTTTTACGTGCTGTATGACATTTTTCGTCATTTCGCTGTACCGATTTGGTCCTCAGACAGTTGTAGTTGAATCATTACGAATCATTTGTTAGTAGTGATCGTCATTAACGGTAATATTGGTTCTGTATTCAGATTTGGAAAATAAAGGACCAATTATGCCACCGGTATGTACATCACACCATAAAGTGACTTTTTGTGATTTAATGAGGCTTTGAAAGTCTATTGAAGATTACCATCACACGAAAAATGCCAATTCTTCTTATTAGCGAACGATTTGAGCCTCATCGCTGATAATAGTTTGACGGTAAAAATGCGGTTCAATTTCTAGCTCATTCCCAGACCCTCCATCAAAGATATGACGCAAACGATGATACAATGGCTTCAATTGTTGGACCTAAGTCCAAGATATTGCCTCAAAATGTTCCATGTAGTGAATGGAAAGAGGCAAAATCGTTCAGAACGGCATCGAATCGATAAATTTAGACACTCAGCCACACTCCCTCTACAGCAGCGATAACTGCCTCGGGGCGCACTGTACGAGCTCGTGTTGCATGAACGTTGTCAAAAAGTGTACACTTGGACATAAATCTTACCCTCGTATTGCGTATGGGCTACTCCGACCATAAATTTGAAGTAATATTATTCAAATATAAACGAGCCTTTTTAAATTTGACGTACGAGGATAGGAGTAGGAGTATTCAAATATAAACGAGCCTTCTACTTTAAATGACTAGAAAGCATGTCAAAATTAGGTATAGCGTTAGAACGAGTAACGAAAACCTGTTTAGATGACTTAAATCCAATCCGACTGTCCGCTTGGTTTGTTTAGTTGTCCTTACAATGAGCAAAAATAGGTTCAACATTAGATTTTGCGCAACGCATCGTAATAAAACTCCTAATGAACAAAGGCAATAAACCAGTCAAAATTTTGGATTAAATGCTTGCACAGTTCAGGAAGAATTCACCTTCATGTCTACGAGAGAAAGCTTAGTGTGCCGAGCTAAAAAGGGTGATATCATCGGCTTTTAGGGACTCTCAAGAGTTTTGCTCGTTGGTTTCCTCTACGATCGTCGCACAATAAAAATGTAAATATTTGGTGTCTTCCTGTTTTCAAATTACGATTCCTAGTCGAGCCTTACATTATGAGTGTTGAAAAGGTTTTTATTTTATTTTCAGTGGAAATTCAAATCGCACATCTTATAACATCTTAGCACTAAGAAATCCATTTAAGATGCTCAAAAGACCTAATGATTTCAATAATCAAAGCTACTAAGTTACAAACAAATCGTAAATCTAAAAACCTTTCTCTTGCCAATAACCGATATATTCATCAAAAAATGTTATAGAAACCAAGTTTCTGATGCATTTTTCAGCGTGTATCACAGGATGCCAAGTTTTCAATTTTCAAATAAATCTGATAATCAACACAACAAAGCCGCTTAAGAGAAACAAGATTCGACTTGAGAGGATATAAAAAATTTCATTATTATCACATATGACAAGAAATTTGTATTCAGCCATAATACCAAGTTCTGCCATACCTACATCCTGCCGAATTTCAGGACTGTGTCGAGACACAAGTCGAATAATTTTTTGAGATGTGTAGATGAATATGTAGATTGGGGGTCAATCTTCTTGTGTTACTTTGTATCAAGAGATCTTTGTTTTATTGACTGTTGTATCTAACTATATGTTTAGTGTTATTATCGTCAGGTCTTTTAAAATGTAAATATTTCGCTAAAAAAGCGTCAATTTAGACAGTGTATACCGTTTTTACCAAATGGCTCATATTTTCTGGCAAGTTCCTCTTAAATCTATAATTTCAGGCGATTGAGTATGACATTAGTGAAAGAGTAGCAAAAAACGAAAAGACACACAAAATTTACTCAGATGACAATGAAAATACTTGATGTTATTATTTTGTTATGAGCAAAAGGGAAATGTTGCCGTTATTATATTTTCACTGTAAAGGCAGCAATTATTTAACCATGACGTGGTAAGCGCTAACTGCAACAAACTCACATACTGCACTTCTTTTCATAATGTAGTTTGATTTGGTGACGAAAACGTGTAACATTTTCATCAAAAATTCTTTATCATTATCTTCTGGTAATCCCACAATAAAACCAAAATAATGAACAAACATTTTTCAACGTACTAAAGAAACACGGAATATTTTGCATGTAAACGTGACTAGAAAATTTCAAACTTTCTTGAAAAACACAGAACACAAAACTGGATTGCCGAATACTGATGTAAACCTTTTTTTATGAGTAGCAACTTTTTCAAGTATTACAACATTCATTATTTGCGAAAATAATGTCATGCTTTCAGACGCCCAGCTTATTCACTATACCAAGTGAAGAAAAAGACTTTACAAAGAAATAGAAATACAAATTGTCACTTTCGCGTCAAATTATTTCAATTTGCATAATGGAATTGGAAATGCTAGCCGCCTTCATCAAGTCATATCTGCACAAACGAGAAGTTTTCAACTCAATTCAGTGCTTCTCATGGCGTTCAATTGCTATTCCTTCTTGTATTTGTATATATAATGTTTTTCAATAGCTGGAATTGCTTTTAAAGAATCAAGAGTGTACTTTTGCTTCTGCCAAATAGAGCTTAGCCTCTACTTTCATTATTTTTAATCATTTAAATGGATTGATGTAAATGTTTTTAACTTCCCAGTATATGGGAAGTTCTTGTAATCGCCTCGAAAATCGAAATTGAAATTTTCAACTTTTCATTACGTTTTGAGGTCTATAGAGTATATATAAAGTGTTTTTAGAAAGAAGTATGTATGTGTGTGTGTGTGTGTGTATGTACGTACGTACGTACGTACGTGCGTTCGCAGGCAGTTTTTCTACGAGCATAACTCACGTCAACAAATTTGTATCGACTTTGTTGAGGTGTCAATCGAAGCGTCTTTGCAATCTTAAGAGTTGATTAGTTTTTGGGAAACTTCGGTCGGGGGGGTTTGCTGTTTTCACCCCTTGAAGGTCAACCATGTTATGCACTATATCTCACGAACCAAACGTACGATTTTTTTGAACAAGGTGTCAATCGACGCATTTTAACATTTGTCTGATTCTTTCAAATTTTCAAAAAAATTCTTGGAGCCGTTTTTTAATTTTTTTAAAAAAAGTGCAAAAAATTTCGTTTTTTTTTCAAAAACACAAAATTTTTAACCTTATTTTCAAACCTAAGTCATCAATGTTTATATAATTTATATACTACAAATAGTTTTTGTGAAAAAACCAGCAAAAGTTTTCTTCATGATTACAAAAAAAATTAAATAAAAAATAAAAAATCATTAAACGTTCAAGGTCATTTACGTCATTCAATATATCTCGAGAACCAAATATAATCTTCCGATCATTAAGGTGTCAATCAACGCGTATTAACATTTAAATGATGTTCCCATATTTTCAAAAAATCGTTAAAGCGTTTTTTTAATTTATTAAAAAAAATTGGAAAAGATGTATTTTTTTCATTAAAAAAACATTTTTAACCTGATGAATAATAAATGTTTGTAGAATTTATAAAATTTTATCACTTTTTGTAGAGAAATCAGTCAAAACTTTTCTCCTGATTACAAAAAAAATTAAATTAAAAATATAAAAGTCACCATGTAAAAAGGGTTCATTCGAATTATTATACTTTAAATGTCTTATTCTAAAGACATTGTTGTATAGTCAATCAAAGTTTATTAATATTTGCAAAATTTGAGCAGATTTTCAATAGTCTTCACATCACCATGTTTTAACTTTAATTAAAAAAACTGCTTTGTAACTGTCCCCCCTTCGATTGATCCGCATGAATAATCAATCAAACCAATGCACCAAAATCCTTACGTAATCAATTGACGCTCGCGTGGATGTTACGATTAATATTAAGTCATTCCAATAACTTTTATGAGAGGTACATTTTTATTATTTGAAGTAGTATTATTTCCATAACTATTATTGTGTTTAATATTTTTAATATCTCTATCTATCTGTAGATATTACTGGGAAGTTGACCGTGTGGACCTCAAGGGTGGCACCTCGCGGCTTGTTAGTTTTTTTTTTGCTTCTGACTAGCTTTTACTAGCTTTGATATTCCAAAAACTATTGGTCATGCGTATTGCAAAACGTTTCCGTGCAAAAAAAAATTTGCACTCTTAACAAAATTTTCATACAGCCTGTAAAACAGGATGCACTTAAACTAACTTGCAACACAAGCAAAATTTGGGGAAAAAATTTTTGCACATTCGTTTGTATGTCAAAATAAGGAGACGAGAAACTTCATTTTGACTTTTATGAAAAAGATAACGATCTTCATTTGAATGGGTTATTAAAAGAATGCGTCTTAGAAACAGAAGCATCGAATGTAAAAAGCATAAAATTGTCAGAGAAAGCATCCACGATATCAATCAAAAGAAACGGATTTTGAAGAAAAATAATCATTGCACGAAAACTGGATTTTCCTTGACTTTCTTACTAGGAAGGTGAAGTTACCAACAATTCCAGTAAGATATAATTCCATATTTTTGAAAGCATTGATAAGCATTATGCTAATTTAATTAATTTAAAAAAAGAACATGGACTACTAGACAAGTTACAAAACATTTAATATTTCCAGTTTCTCATTTTTCGTCGATAAGAATTTGTTAATAATAATACTTCACTGAAAACAACATAACATGAACTAATAAGCTTTTGCTAATATTTGAAAACCAGTTAAGGAATTTTGCGATTCTGGTAAAAAAAGAAAGATATTTTGCAAGACGGGAGCTTCAGAGTTCTTTTGAAAATGTTCCGAGACTTGCTTCATATTGTTTTAAACCCACAAATAATTCGGCGCGGCACGGGTTTTTCAAAAATTACAGAAAAACTCGTTTTGACAGTTTTATGGTACAAAAATGCTACAAAAATTTCATTAAAGGTCAGTTAATTCTCCACATCGATTTTCTGAGTTAAAAATCTTTTTGTCATTGTTCTTGCAGTGTAAGCGATATAAGGTAAAAAATGACGTTGGAAATTTTAAAACTTGAAAGCAAACTTTAACAAAAAATTACTGAGAAGGGTTTTCAGACAAACTTTATGGAACATATTTAAAATAAGGTTTTCCGATCAACAAAACTTTATTGCGAGCAAATCCACCAAGCATTGAAGAATTAATACAGTATGGATTATTTTCAATAAAAAAATTAAAATTAATTAAAAAGTTTTTATCGACAGCAATTGCAGATTTTTATTTTTCCAACGTTGGGAGGTGGAAATCTTCAAAAGATACCAATCCGCTCCTGTCTCCTGGATTTCTACCGACTAACACCACCTCCGTTTCCTTCAACCATCCATCCATACATCAAATTTAGTAATTCTCCGTATTTAAAATTTTAGAACATAATACTTCCCTGATGATAAGAATCGGTAAAAGAGATAGTACCTAATCTGTAAGTTTTAGTGTCCTTTTAGTTAGATTAATAGTTCAGACCATGTTTATGAATTATTTCCTGTTGGTTACATGTTTGGTTCTGAGTTTAGTGAAGCTGATTGTACTTGTAACATACTTCGAAAGTTGGTCCTGAAGGAGGAATTTTTATAGTGTCGTTTTAAAGGAAGTTGGGTTCGCTATGTTTTTAATTTTGTTCGGTAGTGTATTGTTAAAGTTAGCTGCTTTGAAGGTGTCTTCTTTTAGCCGATCAGTTCTGGCAAATGCGATAGTTATATTATTCATGATTCTCATTCTGTAAGTATTTCCCTCCTAAATTCTTATGTATGAATTTAGCTCTTTCCGTGGAAATCATGCCTTGCATTTCATTCATCGATCAGAGAGATTTGCTTATAACATATCGCTTTTACAGCCCCACGTTGCAAACCTCTCGGCATTATATAAAATAAAATTTGACTTATTTGGGTTCATTGATTTCCACGAATGTAATTGTTTCTTATAGTCTTCCATATAAATTTAAAACCAGCGGATTGTCAAGCTTCAGGTAGGTTACACTGCTTCATCATCAAGATTTGAGAATCGAAGGTTACAGTTAAAACAAGCCGCGAGGTGTGACCCTTGAGGTCCACACGGTCAAATTCCCAGTAATATCTAGACAAACATTAAAAATATTACATACAATAATAATTTTGAAAATAATACTACTTTAAGTAATAACAATGAGAGCTATTCATAGCAGTAACAGGAATGAATTAATATGAATCATATCATCTATGGGAGGATCCTTTGACTACATAAGGTTTTTGGTCGATGAGGATAGATTGAATATTTACGCGGATCAATCGGTGGGGGCTTTTTTGGTCTTGAACAATTTTGTATATGCAGTCAAAAATAGGTTCAATTGCATGTAAAAAGTAAAATGTATTTCAAATGATGATGGTTATTGAAATCTAACGATTACCAAAGAATGAATCTACTAAAAACTATAATATTTATTCGATGAAAGCTTTTCAAAGCATATGATCTTGCAAAGTATTGACTACAAAACATTTTACCATTCAACGAGTTGATTACCACAAATGCAAATTTGATTGAAATGTTGTTGGTTTTCAAAATTTAAGCAGTTTTTTTAATTAAAAGACTATAAAACTATTAAAAATCTGCTCATATTATGCAAATATTTTAAAACTTTGATTGGATTCACAACAATTTTTCAGAGTGAAAGATATAAAGTGTTATCATTCGTATGAACCCTCTTTACATGGTAACTTTGAATGATTTTTTATTTTTTATTTAGTTTTTTTTATAATCATAGAAGAAAATTTTGCTGGTTTCTCTTCAAAAACTGATAAGAACGTATAAATTTTATAAACTGGTATCACTGTGCTGTGCAAATCAGGATAAGAAAATATTTTTTATGAAAACAACCATAATTTTTCGCATTTTCTTCTATTAAATTAAAAAAACGGCTGAAACGAATTTTCATGATGTTAAAAACTTCACAAACATGTTTATACACGTCAACTGACACCTTAATGATACAAATATTATATCTGGTTCGTGAGATATAGTGAATGATAAACATGACCTTGAAAATTATGAAAACTTTTAATGATTTTTTATTTTTAATTTAATTTTTTACCTCATCATGAGAAAAAGTTTTGATGATGTTTCTACAAACATTGTTTAAAGTATATAAATTTTATAAACATTGATTACTCTTTTTCACAAATCAGGTTAAAAATTTATTGTTTATGAAAAAAACCTAATTTTTTGCACTTTTTTTTCTTAAATTAAAAAACGGCTCTAACGATTTTTGTAGAAATTCGACAGATTCATTTAAAATTTTAATACGCGTGTATTGACACCTTAACCATGCAAATCGTATGTTTTATTCGCGATATATGACGCATGACAGAAATGACCTTGAAGATCATGATGATTAATAATGTTTTTTTTATTTTCTATTTGATTTTTTTTTGTAATTATGAGGAACAAAATTTGATGGCGTTTTTTAAAAAACTGTTTGGAGTATATAAACTTTATAAATATTGATTACTTGAACTTGAAAATAAGGTTAAAATATTTTTGTTTTTGAAAAAAAACACCAATTTTGCACTTTTTTTTAAAAAATTAAAAAACGGCTCCAAGAATTTTTTTAGAAACTTGAAAGAATTACATAAATGTTGATACGCGTCGATTGACACCTTGCTCAAGAAAATCGTACGTTGGGTTCGCGAGATATAACGCATGACAGAAATGATCTTCAAACGGGCAAAACAGCAAACCGCCACAACCGAAGGATCGCACAAACTACAGACGTACGTACGTACACACACACACATACATCTCCCTTGCTAACAAGCCGTGAGGTGCGACCCATGAGATCCAAACGGTCAACTTCCCAGTAATATCTACATAGATATTAAAAATATTAAACACAATAATAGTTATGGAAATAATATAACTTCAAATAATAAAAATGTACGTCATAAAAGTTATTGGAATGAGTTAAAATTAATCATAACATCTACGCGAGCGTCAATTGATTACGTAAGGATTTCGGTGCATTGGTTTGATTGATTATTCACGCGGATCAATCGGAGGGGGGACATGTTTCAAAGCAGTTTTTTCATTAAAGTTAAAACATGGTGCTGTGAAGACTATTGAAAATCTGCTCAAATTTTGAAAATATTAATAAACTTTGATTGACTTTAAAACAAGGTCTTAAGAATAAGAGATTTAAGGTATCATGTTTCGAATGAACCCTTTTTACATGGTGATTTTTTTTTATTTTTGCTGGTTTCTCTACAAAAAATGATAAAAGTTTATAAATTCTATAAACATTTATTATTACGATGTGCAAATCAGGTTAAAAATCAATTTTTTTTGAAAAAAGCACTACTTTTCCAAAAAAAAATTAATAAATCAAAAAAATCGCTTTAACGATTTTTTAAAATATAAAAACATCATAAAGATGTTGATACGCGTTGATTGACACCTTAATGATGGAAAGATTATATTTGGTTCTCGAGATATAATGAATGACGTAAATGACCTTGAACGTTTAATGATTTTTTATTTTTTATTGAATTTTTTTTGTAATCATGAAAAAAACTATTGCTGGTTTTTTCACATAAACTATTTGGAGTATATAAATAATATAAACATTGATTACTTAGGTTTGAAAATCAAGTTAAAAATTTTGTGTTTTTGAAAAAAAACCTAATTTTTTGCACTTTTTTTTTTAAATTAAAAAACGGCTTCAACGATTTTTTAAAAATTTGAAAGATTCAAAAAAATGTAAATACGCGTCGATTGACACCTTAATGATGAAAATCGCATGTTTGGTTGGTGAGATATAGTGCATAACATGGTTGACCTTCAAGGGGTGAAAACAGCAAACCCCCCCGACCGAAGTTTCTCAAAAACTAATCAGCTCTTAAGATTACAAAGACGCTTCGATTGACACCTTAACAAAGTGGATACGACTTTATTTACGTGAGTTATGCTCGTAGAAAAACTGCCCGCGAACGCACGTACGTACGTACGTACATACACACACACACACACATACATACTTCTTTCTAAAAACACTTTATATATACTCTATAGACCTCAAAACGTAAAGAAATGTTGAAAATTTCAATTTCAATTTTCGAGGCGATTACAAGAACTTCCCATATACTGAGAAGTTAATAAATTGATATCGTTGTTAATGTTATATTCATTATATCATCATAATAATGTTACCATGTCATCGAAATTGATTCATTTTTTATTGTTTGAAACAAATGTGATAAAAAATTATGTGAAGAAAGTTGATGACAATGTTTAAAACTAGCATTTCGAAAATTTTATTAAATTAAACAACTCCGAAAACTAGAATATCTTCAAACAATTCACGAACAAAAAAACTATTTTAAATCACATTTGCACATTTGTCAATTATTTCCTATAAAATCAAATGCAGTATAGATTTTCAAATAATTTATATATAATTTTAATAAACTGAATAAGGGATTGACGTGAAGAATATAACCTAGTTTTACTCACTTCAATAATTTGATTAAAGCATCCAAATTGGTAATAAACTATGTTTTATTACCAATTTGTATGATATGGTAACGTTTTCAATAAATTTACCACAATTTTTTTTATGTGATTAAAAAAAGTGTAAAACTTTAATATTTTTGCAATCATGTTTTTCTCCAAATTTATTCGCACTTTATTAATAAATGCTGCAAAAGATGGGATGCGAAAATCAAACAATAGATGCGTTCCGTTAAGGTGTCAGTCCAAGCATTGTAACATTGCTATGATTCTGTCAAAATTTGAATAAATTGAATGGCGTTTTTTTTTTATTTTATACAAAGAAATGGAAAAAATTAGGGCTCTATGTAAACATATTTTTTCACCCGATTTGCAATGTAAACAATAATCAATTATAAAAATCAGAAGTTGTATGCAATTCTCATCAACAAAATATAATATATTTTTTGATTACAAATAAGATTATTATGAAAATGAATAACACATTAATATTCACAATGACAAAGGGATAAAAATTATACTACTCAGCTTGTCTTATTGATGCCTATGTTCATTTATATGATTTGTACGTATCTTGATTTCAATAAATTTTCAGTAAAGATATAATAATAAAATAAAAATTGCAAATCAACTTTCTCAAAAAAATCTTCTTCCTAATTTGCACTGCTGTCAATTATTGCTTTTGGAAATCAGATGTTATAAATTCTCATTTACTTAAAAATCATAGTAACTTTCTAATTCCACAAAAACATTGAATATTTATGATGGATAAAAGATCGTCCATTTGTTACGTAAGGTTCTTCTTTGAACTTTGAGTTTATTTTTTGTTAGAGACCGTAAGGTTTCAGTAAATTCTTTCTCTGGCTTGCGTACGATTTTATGTTTTTCAAATAAATGGACATTTTTAGATTTTTAGAAAGACAAAGATCCTCTTAAACTAATTAAAAATAAACAAATTATTCCAATGAGAACTTTTTGGGATTCAAAATTTGTAAACTTTATTGCATTTAGTGTTTTAACTTAATTTTTGCCATTTGATCACCATGACTTTGTCTTAGAAAAGCCATCTTATTGGTTTTATTTCGCCCCACTTTTCCAGCATAACCGAACCATTTCGATTTATACGTCAAATGTCGATTTTCAAGTCATCAATAGTGGCTGGTTTATCACGATAGGCAAGTGATATGCCATACATCTACAAATATTGGTTCAAATAAATCAAATCACATTTTCTGGGCGGCCAAATCACAGGTCCTTTTCTTCAGATGATTGGTTGAGAAAAAGTTCGACAAAATAAATAAATTGTTTCACACAATGTATGACATGTTGCAACATCTGTCACTCATACAATTGAGATTCATATTGGGAATCAAAAATGACGAATCATTTGACGGTAGCGGTGCGCGAATGCATAGTTTGAGAAGATTTTCATTAATTTTCACAGTGCCGTTTTTTTACATTTTTATAAAAAACTGCTTTAAATTTGAAAAAAATAATTGAAAACCTACTCAAATTATGCAAACATAAAACCGTTTTGAATGCCATAATAACAATGCCTTTAGAAAAAAAGACATCAGGTAATAGGATTTGCATCAATCCTATTTGAGAAGTGACTTTTAATGGTTTTTTCTATTAACTTAAGTTTTTGAAATCATGAAACAAAATTTCGCTGATTTATCTACAAGAACTCTTGTGAATATCTAAATTTCATAAGGATCGGGTTCTTGCTGTGCAAGTGAGGCGAATTTTTTTTGTTCGGATAAAAACACAAAACGTTTCCACTTTTTTAGTTGAATTGAAAAACGGGTGCAACATTTTTTTCGAAAATTTGACGAAATAATACAAATAACAATACGGTTGAGCAAATCGAATGTTTAGTTCGCGACGCAAAAGTGACCTTGGAGATGTCAAAGCAAAAAAAACCCCAAGCGAAGTTTCTCAATTCTTAAAATTGCAAATACTCTTCGATTGACACCTCAACAAAAACTGTCCCCGTACGTTGTTACAAACACATATACCGAATTCTATACAAAAACACTTTAAATATAATCTCAAGACTTCAAATCAACAAGATATGTTGAGAATTAAGATTTAGATTTTCGGGGCGTTTACTAGGAAATTAATAAGAAATCAACCGCAATCAGGATAACATATCTAGCTATGATGAAGATGGATCAAACTCTAAGCAAGGGTTCGCAATTATACAGACTAGGAATTAGTTTAATCCAATAATAAACGAAATATTTGTTTTTATGCGAAGAATGATAGAGTTCTCGAATCACGAATAAATGATCTTACGTCATGATGATGATATAATATGATTGATTACTCAATCAATACTTTCTCGTCGAATAAAAATCATCATTAATTTTTGTGGAACTGCAGCAAAAGAAAACATTGCTTTTTTTTGCACCATTTTCCAAGGTGATGCTTGAACTTTTTGAAAGCAACCCGGTTTTAATTTTTTCATGTGCTGTAACTTCCCCTTCGTGTCTTGCAACTATCATTCGAAACGATACCATTCTCCGACAAAAGTCATGACGTTAAGCCGCCCTCCTTTTGGAAATGCATTTGATAGTGAAATTGGAGCTATCAATAGCCTATTTGCTAGCTTTCCACCATCTATTATCGCAGTCATTGAAATAGTTCATACTTATTACAAACAGACGGGAAATTTCTAATCGTAAAAGGGTTTAATTTTGAAATGCAATTATATCACTTTGTATTTTGATTGGCATCAACGTATCTAATCTAATAAATGTATCATGCTTGCTTTATACACTATACCTATGTGTGCTCATACATGCATGTTTGTTTGTGGATAGTAATTGTTTCACGGAATTAGTTGGTCAACCGAGAATGGGCTCCGAAGTAGATTATGTTGGTTATACAATTTAAAATATGAATATTAAATATGAATTGAATTTAAATATTGAATTCAATTGATGTATAACAAATAAAATTTAACATTCATCATAAAATATAATTACAGTTATCTTAGTATGCTATTGATGAATATTTTCCAGTTCACCTTCTCAAGTGTAACATGTGGTGTAATAAATTGTAAGAAATTTACCAAAATCGAAGCCAACTGCATATTATTGCAAATATTCTTTCTATACTCAAAGCTTATTGACGAGTAATTTTAATTTCATTTATAATAAATAACAATTTTTCAATGATTACACAGGATTTCCGGGACAAAGTTGTAGTGCAGCTTGTAAAATTGAAAAATATTTTGGGTAAAGCATTCCTGAGCTTTTTAATCAGCTGCAATTTATCACACTAATAACACGTACTTCCTAATATAAATTTGAAAGAAAATAAGTATGTCCGTCAAACAATAAAACATTTTTTCTTTTTCAGCTTTTGTTCATGATTGTTCGTTTCACATTTAATAATCCATTTCTTGTACATTTTAGAAGATATTTTTCACAAGGGTTTTTTGTGTTCGACAGTTTGATAAAAATTATTACTAAAACCGATGCTATACCAAACACATCAGACAAAATAAAATTCAAATTTCATTTTTTTAATAGGTCTAACGGTGTGCTGTACTAAGCCCAATTATTTTCCATCAATTCGACATCTTTCAAAAATTAGAGATCCGAATAAACGCAGATATACTCTTTGGAAAAAGTTTCATTAACAACTTTCTGTAAAATAAGGTTTGAATAATCTGTAGGTTTATTATGAATACTGAAAAAAAGTTCAGTTCTTTTATTTATTTGTCTCGGCGACTTTATTATTGCTCAGACTAATTTCCAGTCTTTTTCTAATATTGGCTGCATTAAGATCATTTATTATTCTTTAGAGCCAGTTGGGACTTATGGCAGCTACAACTTCGTTGTCAAAAAGTTCTATGTTGGCTTCCCACGGTACGTTGAATCGCACGCCTTTCACTCCAGCACACTTCATGTCTTATTCGTCGCGTATTGGAACCTTCAATAAGTGGCATGCGTTCGCTTTGTAAACATGTCGTGGGAAGCTGCCATTATATTGTTCAAATGCTTTCCGTTTGCTTTCAACCCTTTGTGGAGCTAGTCTGGATTTCGGGTGTTTACTTTTCAAGGCTGAAGTGAACAGTTTCGGTGAAAGTGTACACCTTTATCGGATTGTAAGTGAGAAATTTTATAGTGTCATCAAATAGTGTTATCGGTCATCTCGAGTCCATGTATGAATATATTAGAGAGCCTTGCTAGATGGACATTTTGTCCCTCGTTGCATTTAGCAACCTAATTGAACTTGCGGATGTATCGCGTTTATTCTGATTCTGCTTAGCATGTGAATATTATGTGTTGAACTCAACGTACTTCTAAATTTCGCCGGTTTTTCTTTGTATTAGTCAGTGTTTTTTGTAAGAGTTGCCACAAAATTTCGGTATATTGTTTGCAACGTTTTTTTCTTCCTTCCATCTTGTTTGTTTAAGTTTTTTCAGATGAGTTTCTATGCTTTTTTGGGTTTCCATCCTCTGCTTTGTCAGTTTTCAATGCCTAATTCACTTTATCCAGATGTTTGTTATTCTCAAGATTTTTTCAATTGTCTTGCAGTTTTCCTAAGTAACGCTTGAAAGTATTTGAATTTTTTAAAAAAATTGATATTAGTGTTAGTTTTGGTTTCTACACCAACTGAACTAAATTTTGTCACGCAATGACAATTTTCGGTAGTTGCGACCAAAAATAGCGTCACACTGTCGATCCATTGTGGTATTGTCCTCCAAACAACTATCTGCTAGCCCAACTACAACAGTTCTTCGTCAAATTTTAACTACGCTTTACTACCAGTATTCAAAATTATTTTTTCCCAGAATTCTTCCAAAACTTTACTTACTTATACAAATGATAGAAAGCAATGATTGATAAAACAATCACGCCGTTAAAGAAATCAGTAATGTTAGTAGTGCCAACCCTATATTCATTTTACGTATTAATTGTTTATTTTTTGTGTATGAATATGTTTTGCATGGATAAGATTGAATTTCTTGTTTGATAGGAGTCATTGAAAACATCATATTTTCCAAAATATCGTGTACCAGAGTTCTGGCAGAAAAAATTGTCAAAAAAATTTGGAATTTTGCAAATTAAAAATAATTATCAGTTGTGCTAAAATTATTTAAAATCTACAAACAACATACAAACGGTGTTACTCGTATCAACTCTTATGCATAGTGTTTCCAAACTCTTTATTTTTTGCTATGAAAAGTTTCTGCAAGTATAAAAAATCATCATTCCGTTTTTGATAAAAATTCTGAAGGCAATCCCATTCTATAAGAAATTGAAAATGAGAAACTTTTTTTGTTGGAAAAACTTATTTGTTTTGTATAAAATAATTATATTGAAAATTTATGTACGAGCTTTATTCAAAATTTGATGGCATTATGGAATGGTAAGACTATTTGAACGAGACAAAAAACGCTGAACCGACTTATTTAAAATCAAATCAGCTAAAATCATTTTTAATACGCTTCAAATAATACTTCAAAGTGGTTGGTGAGACTTTTCTTAGTAAAGTTATCGTCGTAAAAATAAATAACCCTTCATATAGAGGTACATAAATGTACAAATTTCTTTCCAAAAACACTTTAAATATACTCTAAACTTTCGAAACGTAGAGATATGTTGAAAATTTCAATTTCAATTTTTGGACCGAATACAAAAATTTACCATACACTGTGTAGTTAGAAAATTGTGTGAGCCGTCATTTTTTTGTGAAGAAATTATCTTTCACCTAACCAGTGGTGATAGCTCGTGGTCTCATAATACCGTCTTATTCCTTGGCTTAGATACACATTGAACACACTGCTCTGATGTGTTTTAATATACTTACCAATCATGACTAAATGCACTTATTTATTTTTTAAACCTATTTTTTGAGAGATAGGTATTTATTTCCAACTAAAGTAGACATTTCTTGCAATTCTATGAACATAGATATGCATACATTTGAGGAGTGAATTCAACTGCATCAAATTGAAATCATCGCCTGCTTACCAATAAATGGGAGGAAACAAAACGAAATTTTAGGCTTTTGTCCTTTGAGAGCATCAATTGAAAGGATAATCAATTAGACTTGCAAGTGTACCTATATAAAGACCACATCATGGTGACATTTGAAAAAATTCAATTTCATGCTTAAGTTTACCTTCTGAAAATTAAATCTTCAATGCTTTATTTTTAAAAATAATACATATATATTTTCAACAAAGCACCCAGCAAAATATTCCTGAAGGGAAAGTTTTACTAGTTTTGCATCAAAAAAGTTGTCAGCGTTCATTACATTTTGAACTGTTTTCGCACCTTAAAGGATTAAATATTTGCTATCCCTTGTTAATTTTCTGCTTGCAAACATTGCTACAGCATCGTTTCGTGAAGTGATATCTACTCATCTTCCTGCCTACTTCCCAAACTTTAGAAAACTTGTAACAATCTTTTGTGCAGAAAGTAGAAAAATGACTCATGCCCAAATAAAAAGAGTTTGATTGAATTATCTCGGCTGTAACAAATTCAACGGTCTTTTTTCCCTCTGCCTTCCTTAAATCTTTCTGTATACATTTTTTTTCATTCTAAACTGTTTTTTACTGTTTTCTTCAATTATGCTCAATGCTGAACATAATACTTTTTCACAAAACAGGATATCCTTACAAAAGTGTTTCCAGGGCCAACGCTTCAAACGCCATCACGTTCAATGGTTAGTAACAACGACAACCCAGTACCAAAGAAAGCTGCATAGCTTAACGAAACGAAACTAATATTTGCTCTTGGAATATGATCCTCTTTTCCTTTTTCGGTCACATTGATTTGAACGGCTTGCGGTGGTTTTCTATTGAACTGCTTTATTTTTTTGTTGGTTTAAGGTTTGTGTGTTTGTAGGTGGTTTGGATTTTATAGGTTTGAATTCAAACAAAATGCGAAGATGTTATCTAGGATTTGTCCATTAAAGGGCAACTTTTCGGACAAAATGCCAGTGGATCTTCGAAATAGAGTGGAGGATGTTAAAAGCAAATTGACCTGCAAATCAATATTCTATTTGCAATTTCATCGAATTTGCATTACATTACCATCCTTTTGAGGTACGTGAGATGTTTTTACAATGCTGCATCGAATGTTGTATCTTTAATGAAATCAATTTTTCGAGTTTTGATTTTCCGTATGCTGAATTTGGTGTGGTCGTGTTCATTTTGCATGACATTGGTGGCAGTTATCGGTTCAGTGACGATATGGATTGGAGTATGTTGCAATTTATCGATGAAATCCAGTTTTTATATAAATTTTGAAATGTGGACTATTTAAAACGGAAAACGAATGAGAAAATGTAAATTTGATTTTGGAAAAAATGGTTTTCTGTCACAAGACTGGATGCAAAATTATTAAAAAATCACCAAAATAATAAAAAATGGAAAATATAGCAATTGAAAACCAAACAGCACTTCAAAAACAGAATCCAGTACATAAAAAGTCGCGTCGCTGATCATCCTCAATTTCCGATTAGGATATGTAAATGTCGGATTCTTCGCACGGTAAAGATAAAATCACCATGTTATCATTTTCTTAAACTGACAATGAATAGTAATTCAACATACATCGTATAACAGTTTGAACTTAACGAGGAATCAGTTTAATTTAGATACGTTTCATCTAGTGAGAAATTCATCTTCAAAAAAGTTTTATAAAATTTCGATAGCCTTATCGATTTCAACTTTTATCACGTTTCTAACATCACGTACAATGAATCATTTCAGCGTTCTGCTATGCAATAAAATAATGCTGTTTTCTTGCTTCGGTATCGTTATTCACTTACAATAATTCCTTTTGTGGAAGCGTTTGCCCTTGGTTTAGTATATGCTTCACATCATATTATGTTCATTTTTTGCAACCACTCCTAGCCATCACCATTAGACCATCATCTACGTTCGACTCTACACTACACAATAAAATGATGGCACACAAATTTTCCTTGTTTCTACATGCTATGTAAGAAATTGATAGAATTTTCATTAACTACAAAAAAGTGCTTTTAAAAACAAACATAAAGCCAAAGAAACCAGCTTAATTCTTTTGCATGTATGAATAACGTTAAAGACACTGTAAGCAATAAAAAGGTAAGACGTCACTAATAAATAAAATGCTTATTTTAAGCGCACATTTTTATATATACTCATCTTATCATTTTACCGCTGATAAATTTCATTGATTAGTTTCCCCTACATTCCTGCACATATCTTGATTAAAACTTCAACCATTTGTCGGTGCCATTTAAAATAAAGGATCTTTTCAAAGATCATGAACATAGTACAGCCAGCCATCAGATTCATCCAAATTAAAACGCTTTTCACTGGAGAAAATTATTTTTACCATTGTTGCTTCCATATTCCGTATTCCAATGCATAGGATTCATGCATGTCTTTTAAAATATGGCGTATGTTTGACGATATCTCCATTTTTTAACTTCCCAGTATATGGGAAGTTCTTGTAATCGCCTCGAAAATCAAAATTGAAATTTTCAACATTTTCGAGGCGATTACAAGAACTTCCCATATACTGGGAAGTTAAAAATCATTAACAGTCATCATGATCTTCAAGGTCATTTCTTCCATTCACTATATCTCACGAACTAGATATAATATTTGCCTCATTAAGGGGTCAATCGACGTTTCAGCGGTTTTTTAATTTAATAGAAGAAAATGCAAAAACCTGATTAACACAGCACAGTAATAAATGTTTATAAAATTTATACATTTCTATCAGTTTTTGAAGAGAGATGATATGATTAATATTAACTCATTCCTGTTACTGCTATGAATACCTCTCATCATTATTATTTAAAGTAGTACTATTTTCAAAATTATTATTGTGTTTAATATTTTTAATGTTTATCTAGATATTACTGGGAAGTTGACCGTGTGGACCTCAAGGGTCGCACTTTGCGGCTTGCTTGAAATTTTGACGCTGCTCTTAGTATGACCCGTTTGTTTCTGGTACAATTTTTCCTGGCATACTTTCACTACCATTAATTCCTGGTTCTTTTATTAGGTTCAAAATAGCATTCCAAGTCAAAATTAATCATTTATTACTTTCCGCGGCTTCTTAAATATCATATTTAAAATACTTATGGCTTTTATTTATAGTATCGTATTTTCTTTCAAGAAAAATTCATGCTTATTCATTTAAATTCATTTGCTTCAGTTGAATTGTCTACAATTTTCAACAACAACAGATGAATTTTATGATGGGTAGCAAAATTTGAGCGGGTCAGAAAAGAGTTCTTAGAATTACTTAAATTGCGTGAGTGTCGTATCTTTTTATCGTGGTCTGTATCTTTCATTCCACCAACGCTCCAGGATATATTCTTCCTTGGATATAAAGAGTATATATAGACACGTGAGAAGTATGTTCTTTGTAAGAATTGTGGTGTTTTGTTCGTCCCGTAGTAGAAATGCATAAAGATGTTAACACGGGATCGCTCGTTTCTCTTTCGAAGTTCAGAAGAAAATTCATGTGGGTTTCTTTCGGACATTACATAGTTCAACATAGTTCAACATTAAGATCCTTTGTTATTCTATCGGTGAAAATATCTTAGTTAAAATGCATTTTTGATCAATTAACATTTATTTACGCATGTCATTCACTTTGCAGAATTTCGCTTAACTAAAGCTCAACAAGTCATTTTAAGCATCCAATGCCCCCAATTTTATCATTTCAATTTGAATGTATAAAAAATACACGTTATGGGTGAAAATTTCGACATTTTGTGTCTAGCTTTTATAGACACATGAAAGAATCGTCATTTTTTAACAACAGCACGTATGACCTTCCAGTTTATAAATATTCAAAAAAATACTATATTTATAAAAACTACAATAACAATAATGATTGAATCCATGCGCGGAGCGATTGAAGGGGTAACAAAACTTATCTTACGTGATTCGCTATTCGCATATTGAGGATGGGACGACAAAAGGGCTTCATCGAACATTTGTGCGAAATTGCAATTTAAAACTTAACGAATGCTGTTTTTGTCTATTTGCCAACTTAACTATAGTTTGCTGCATGATAAAAAAATTTGGTATTGACGTCTAAAATTTCTATGAGTTTTGCAAAGTCATTTCATTTTTCTGTTTTGCCGTTTTGCATTAAAAGTACTAATAATCATTTTTTATTTTGCAGCTGACTTTAAAACAACATTTAATATACAATAAAAGCTCAATATCTGATCATAAGTGGAAAAGTATACACCAAAGAAATCTTAAGAACTCTTACCGTAAATTAACTTAAAAATTCTCACAAATGAACAACAGACGCTCCCTTATTCAATATTCATATTGTCATAAATTTTCTGAATTTATTATCATATCATTGTTTATTGTTTTTATAATATTTTCTGAAAGGATCAAAGCAACTTTGATTTTTATTGAATGAAAACTTTTTAAAGCGTCTTACTTGGCAATGAATGGATTTGAAGGAGTCCAAATAAGATTGAAGAACAGCAAATAAAATTGAAGAAGTGCAAATAAGATTGAAGAAGTGCAAATAAGATTAAGAAATTTTTGTTCAAAAAAATGTTATATTTTCCTGCTTTTTCAGTAAGTAAAAAACACAAGCACTGAATTGGTTATTGGCTGCATCAAATCATAGAAATAAAATGCGTAGTACATTGATCAATACAAAAACAAAGTCAGTGGAATTAGAAAATTTTATTCGGATCAACCACATTTTCATTATAAATATTTTATTTTGTGGCTTTCATAGAAATATGTTTTGCAATCATAAAATAATGATTTTTTTGTTTAATAACCAATATTTTAACATCTAGTTTGGTATACAGTTCGCTTATCTCATCTCACTCATAATTCGGTGAGGTAGCCTTATTTTCTAATTATTTTGGAAGTGGCATTTTACTGTTGACATGTAATCATTCTTCGCGGAATGTTTCACGCCATAGTCTTTCAATCGGAGCGCATTCAAATTGGTGAGGCCTTCGATAAAAGGCAAAGAATGCGATTCAGTTTATGTCCAGCTGACGTTATTTTTTGTAATAGCTTCATATCTACACAATAAAAGCTTCTCAATAAGGAGCATAATTCTTACAAATATTCTTAAAAATGGTTGCTCAGAGTCAATAAACTTTTGCAAATGTGTTTTACTGATTTATAGAGCACGAAGAAGAATTATTATATTGCCACTCTTAAGAAAACTACAATATTTTACATGATGAATTACAAATCCATTCGAAGAATAGAGTTCATCTGCAAAAAAATACAAATGCGCAAATTCAAATTTGCTTGAAAATAAAATTGTATTTTAATACGCTAAAGTACATTTGACCGTGCAAGCACAACTTAAACTTCCAGACAGGGATATCTTCAAATTTATTCATGCAACTTAAATATTTACTGGAGGTTTTTCATTTTTTGTGCTAATCGACATTTTTTACCAAATTTTGATACAAAAATTCATTGCAGTTCTAGCTAAATTAATTTTTCACTGATACAACTGTTTTTAAAACCCACAGTTTACAAAAATTTCTCGTTATCGATCCAAAAGTTCAAAGTGAAATTTTCAACAAATCCTCAATTTTGTAGATCTTTAAAGTTTATTTGAAGTGTTTTTCAAAAGGGTCTTGTGTATTTTTAACTTCCCAGTATATGGGAAGTTCTTGTAATCGCCTCGAAAATCGAAATTGAAATTTTCAACTTTTCTTTACGTTTTGCGGTCTATAGAGTATATATAAAGTGTTTTTAGAAAGAAGTATGTGTGTGTGTGTGTATGTACGTACGTACGTACGTTCGCAGGCAGTTTTTCTACGAGCATAACTCACGTAAACAAAGTCGTATCGACTTCGTTGAGGTGTCAATCGAAGCGTCTTTGCAGTTTTAAGAGTTGATTAGTTTTTGGGTCACTTCGGTCAGAGGGGTTTGCTGTTTTCACCCCTTGAAGGTCAACCATGTTATGCGCTATATCTCACGAACCAAACATGCGATTTTCATGAATAAGGTGTCAATCGACGGGTATTAACATTTTTATGTATCTGTCAAATTTTTAAAAAAATCGTTGGATCCGTTTTTTATGTTTTTTAAAAAAAAGTGCCAAAAATTAGGGTTTTTTTCAAAAACACAAAAGTTTTAGCCTGATTTTCAAACCTAAGTAATCAATGTTTATATTATTTATATATTCCAAATAGTTCTTGTGAAAAACTCTAAAAAATTTTTTTTCATGTTTACAAAAAAAATTAAATAAAAAATAAAAAATCATTAAACGTTCAAGGTCATTTACGTCATTGATTATATCTCGAGAACCAAATATAATCTTTCCATCATTAAGGTGTCAATCGACGCGTATCAACATCTTTATGATGTTTTTATATTTTTAAAATTGTTAAAGCGTTTTTTACGATTTATTAATTTTTTTTAGAAAAGTAGTGTTTTTTTCATAAAAAAATTCCATTGTTAACCTGATTTGCACATCGTAATAATAAATGTTTATAGAACTTATAAACTTTTATCAATTTTTGTAGAGAAACCAGCAAAAACTTTTCTCATGATTAAAAAAAATTAAATTAAAAATAAAAAATCATTCAAAGTCACCATGTAAAAAGGGTTTATTCGAATCATTATACCTTAAATCTCTTATTCTAAAGACATTGTTGTATAGTCAATCAAAGTTTATTAATATTTGCAAAATTTGAGCAGATTTTCAATAGTCTTCACTGCGCCATGTTTAACTTTAATGAAAAAACTGCTTTGTAACCTGTCCCCCCTCCGATTGATCCGCGTGAATAATCAATCAAACCTATGCACCAAAATCCTTACGTAATCAATTGACGCTCCCGTAGATGTTACGATTAATATTAAATCATTCCAATAATTTTTATGAGAGGTACATTTTTATTATTTGAAGTAGTATTATTTCCATAACTTTTATTGTGTTTAATATTTTTAATATCTATGTGGATATTACTGGGAAGTTGACCGTGTGGACTAGGGAAAGCAATACCGTTAAATAATTTCGATACCGGTATTTCGGTATTTTTGCTTTTAGAACCGGTAATACCGGTAAAATACCGGTATTAGTATTATTTTAAAAAATGTAAACAAAATTAAAATTTACTTACCATAGATTATGTTATTATTTCGGGGTAGTACAAATATATGTCAAACGCAACTAAACAACAAAACGTTTATTTTTAAGAATAATTTAACAAAATTAAATGCAAAATTTTTATTATATATAACATTAATTCGTACAAGTGAATATTATTTTCGATGCAAATTGAAATTTGATTTCAAAAAACATATATGATCCAACGTACCGTCGTCTAACCTCGATCTTATTTGTTTCGCACTTGTGACATTCAATCCTTTTGAAGCTCAAATGCTTCAGAGATTTATTACTAAATGAATAAAGAAAATTTTTTTTAGTCGTAAGCAATATTTATTTAAAAACTAAGCAAGTAATTTTCATAAGGAACAACCAATTGATGATTGATAAATGCCGATATGTCGAAAACGTAAAAGAAACCGATAAAAATCGCCGAAAGTTTAAACTACATTCAACGAAAGTGGCGAAAAGTCTACAAAGAAAACTTTAAAACACCTACTAATAGAAATAACTGCAATTTTCATTCTCGTTTATTAGTTCTTGGGAATGTATGTAAATATTTTTGATAATAAAGAAATCATAAAATATCTAATGCTTTTTTTACAATTTACGAAGAAAAAGACGAAAGTGCTGATGTTTGCTCTTTGAACACAGCGTGACTAAAGACAGCTTGCATGCAAAAGGATGAAAGAAGCAGCAGCAAAAATGCTAGCTTATTTTAGTTTCGATATCCTATCAGTCAACAGTTAACTCTCCCTAGCGGCATTGCTGCTTCTATATTACATACTTGATTTATATACATACATATGTACAATTTTATATCGTTTTTTATTCCCAACCAACTATACCACGATTTCCTTAAGGAATAGCATTCAAACATATTCCTGAAAATGTTTTTGTACGAATACAGTGATATGTGGCACTCTTCCTGGACATGTATATAATGTTGAACGCAGCTTTATTTGGGCGAAGGGGGAAATAATAAAAAAGTCGATGGTTGTGGCTGTTTCTTAATAAAGACTAGCAATAAGCTTAGTAGGACTCTGGGTGATAATTTTCTAGACTGACTTTATTCCCGGTCTGAATAATCCTGCTTTGTGGTGAAGGGATGAACAGAATCGTTCGTTACAGTGACGGACGAATTGTGGAATAGAATATTGAGCTGTTTGATGTTCAGGAAGATTTAGTGTAGACCATATGTTAAAGTCCGCATGGACTGTTAAGGATATTAAGGATTTACTATGACAATTATTTTTTGAAACACACTTGTGAGAGTTGCATGAACTTTTATCTAAACAAGCCGCGAGATGCGTCCCTTGAGGTCCACACGGTCAACTTCCCAGTAATATCTACATAAACATTAAAAAAATTAAACACAATAATAATTTTGAAAATTATATTACTTTGAATAATAATAATGATAATACAGTAAAACCTGTCAATAATGGAACCTGTTAATAGTGTAATTCGTGTCAATAGTGGAAAAAATAAAATTTCCACGGGATTCCGTTATTGGCAGGTTTTACTGTACTTATATGTAAGACAAAAATATATTTATTACGAATTAAATATAATATAATGTGGTAAAATACAGGAACACACTGGCGCTGCCAGGATGTCGAGTGTTCGTGGGTCGCTGTTGATGAACTGCCGAATCTGTAAACAAATAAAAGAAGCAACACGTTAGTGCAATGGTCAAATATTCATACAACGATTAAGTCGTTGACGCCACTAGTAAAAATCGCTACACTCAACTGCCCGGTATTCTTCCGATACATTCTTCAATTTGAGTGTTCTATTTCCGGATCCAAACTTTATAGGGGAGCCGAGCCCTCGTCAGGGGAGAACACGCAAGACGAGACGGAACCCACGAATATGCTGACGCCAGGGGAGAACGCACAAGGCGCCAACAACTCGTGTTCCTTGGGTTGGCGAGGGGCGCCATCGACCAACCCCGCGAGGATTAACTCCATCCCCGCTATTCTAAGGATTAAACCCATCCTTATACACACTCACACACACACACCAAGTCCCTGGCTCGACTTCCCTCAACACAGCGTCACACTTCGCTACTGAATCTAATCACATACGCGATCACGGGCAGTTGATCTTAGTGACCAATCAATTTTTGCACTATTTTATCCCTTAACGCTTGGTATATCCAAATATATTTATATATATATAGCTTCAATAACAAAACTACTGACCACAACACTTAATAAACCTTACGGCTTACCTTTTCAGTAAATCCACGCTCTTTTCTTTGGCTCCTCGTCCACGCTCAACTTGCACAACTTTTCACTAATAACTATGCACTGATAATGACGCGCCAATCCTAGCTACAAGGATCACCCGCCAAGATCAGGCAAATGCTACATTTGTCGCATATGTGCGCAACATGGGGTGTGAAATAACATGCAAAACCGGTCCGCTATCTTGGCATCGAGGACAAAGTAGCGAGCTGGCTTCTTATCTATTTTCTACGAATAAATCTTCAGGATATGGGCACTACATATGCTTTGACAAGGATTCTACGCTACACTCAATACGGATATTTTAGGATATTTTATGGGTTTTGGGATGAGAATTTACATGGGTCTTACATATAAAAGTAATTGTAATGAATTAATATTAATCATATCATCTACGGACGCATCCATTGATTACATAAAGTTTTTGGTGGATGGGGTTAGATTGATTTGATTGATTCACGCGGATCAATCGGTGGGCGCCATTTCTACGTTATTTGTCATTTTCATATCGATGCTTGAAGGACAAAACAGCGCTAGCAAAAATGAGCACAGTTTTTTAATACGCCCACTGAAGAGATTTTGTCGCGTGATGGCCATTTTGAATAGTTGCGGTCAAAATTGTAAGCACTTCGACAAAATTATTGAATTTATATTTTTTCACGATTTTGCGTAATTGAGATTGATAATTATTAACTTCCGTATATGGGAAGTTCTTGTAATCGCCTCGAATCTAAATTGAAATTTTCAACATATCTTTTCGTTTTGAGGTCTTTTGTGTATATTTTAAGTGTTTTTAGAAATAAGTATGTGTGTGTTTGTATGTACGTACGTACGTACGTGTGTTCACGGACAGTTGTTCTACGAGCATAACTCACGTAAACAAAGTTGTATCGACTTCGTTAAGGTGTCAATCGAAGCGGCTTTGCAATCTTAAGAGCTGATTAGTTTTTGGCAAACTTCGGCTAGGGGGGGGGTTGTTGTTTCCCCCTTTGAAGGTTATTACTGTCATGCGCTATATCTCACGAACAAAACATGCGATTTTCATGATTGAAGTCGCAATTGACGCGTTTTGATATTTGTATGATTCCGTCAAACTTTTAAAAAAAATTGGTTGAAGCCATCTTTTAATTTAGTGAAAAAAGTGCAAAAAATTAAGGTTTTTTCATAAAGAATAAATTTTTAACCTGATTTAAAAAAGGCACTGATGAATGTTTATAAAATTTATATACTCAAACTTGTGCTTGTAAAAGAGCCAGCAAAATTTATTCCAATGATTTTGGAAAAAATTAAATTAAAAATAAAAATCATTAAGTCATCATGACCTTCAAGGTCATTCTCTATATCTCGCGAACAAAATATAGTATTTGCATCACTGAAATGTCAATCTTCGCGTCTTAACATTTTCATGATGTTTTCATGTTTTGAAAAAATCGTTGGAGGCGTTTTTTAATTTAAAAAAATGCAAAAAACTAAATAAATTTTATACCGGATTTGCGAAAACAGTAACAAATGTTTATAAAATTTATAACATCTCATCAGTTTGTGAAGAGAAACCAGCAAACCATTTTTCCATGATTACAAAGAAAATTAAAAAAAATTAAAAGTCACAATGTAAACATGAATGATATTATCTGATTACTCTTATTCTAAAGACATTGTATGAATGTCTAAAAATATTGTATGTATATTGTATATGTCAATCAAAGTTTATTATTATATAATTTGAGCAGATTTTTAATAGTTTTTAAAGTACTGTGTTTTAATTTTAATAAAAAACTGCTAATATCTTGAAAACCAAACAAAAATTAATCAAATTTACATTTGTTGTAATGAACGCTTTGAATGGTAAAATGTTTTGTAATCAAAGCTTAGCAACATCCTATACTTTCAAAAGCTTTCATCAAATAAAAAATTGCAGTTTCAAGCAGTTTTGCTGTTTTGTTTTCGTGAGATTTCAATTACTTCCTTCATCATTTGTAAAACATTTTTCTTTTATATACAATGAATTAATCGATTATTGACTGTACATCCAATGTTTTTCAAGACCAACTGAAAATAAGAAATAAGTTTTAGTCTTAATGATGTAAAATTGTGAAAAAAAACTCAATGGGTATGCTGAAGTGATGGCGATTTTGAACATAACTATTCAAAATGGCCACCATGCGACAAAATCTCTTCAGTGGACGTAATAACAAAACTGCATTAATTTTTGCTGGAGCTCTTTTGTTCTTCAAGCATCGAAATGAAAATAACAAATAACTTAGAAAAGGTTTTTAAACCTACCCCCACCACCCACCGATTGATCCACTTGTTAGAGAGCTTACCGAAGCTTCTGTGGGAAATTAGTTGGGCGTGGGCTAGTTCTAGGTTTGGAACTAGGAATACACTACAATATTATTCATTGAAAGCAATAAATACCTAGTTAATATCCATACGTGTAATATTAACAATTATTGTATATTCGTTCTCGTTTTGAAAAAAAAAAACACAATCATCATTCATTTTTATAAATATTGAGACCATATTCTCTTCTCAATATTCACAAAAAATCACCACAATAGCATCTCAATCTCACTTAAACATAACTTTTATTCGTGTCGTAAGTAAGTGTTGTTGGTCGCCATAAAATATTTTTTCTTTATTTCTACAAAACAGACGGCACATCAGGTAAAATATGCTTTCCACTGCATCAGGTGCATGTATTCCTGATGATAAAATAACCAAAGAAACGTATCAAGCAAATGAGGTTACGCACTTTTTACTTGTGATTAGACGGAAGTAAACACACCTTGGCTGTTCAACGGTATAGCTTTGCTTTACACTACTTCAAGCTTATTCAATTGAATTGTCTTTTCATAAAGATAGTATCATTTGAATAACTCGCACCACGAAGGTTTTCATTTAGTGTGGGCTCATAACTTGTAATTAAGTAACGTGTTTTTAATTTATTTAGCATTGGTTAGAGCCTCCTAGTCTAGTTGAACATAGGTTCTAACCTATGCTAAATAACTAATATAGAATAGCGACGTAGGCAGATATACGAAAAACAAATTGACAGTCGTTATACTTCACGGATAGAAATAATAATAAAAACCAGTTGAAGTACAACGGGCTTAATCCATCAATAAGCCTAACCGTGGTCGTGCTGTCTGGTGGCGGATGGTAAATGACAGAACCTGTAAAGAATTCCATCCGACACCCCGAAACCACGCTTCCCATTATAGGAACTTAATGTTTATTTCATAAGTGCACACTACGAGTGAACAATGTTTTCTTTAGAAAAGCTTTAGCCTACCACAAAGTATACTAGTATATACAAACTTCGACATTTTATACAAACAACAACCAGGAATATTTTATTATAAAAATTTATGGCAAACTGCAATTTCAGAATGGTTAACTAATTTAATTTTCATCAATAAATTGAGCCCCGCACAGTTTAAAAACGGCTTTTGGTAAAAAAATGAAGTTTCAATTTTGCCTGCTTTACAAATTGAAGACGTGTTACCTCTTCTAAAAATTGGATAATCTGTTACTAAATGTGTTTACTTTTCAACGTTTGATAACGTCTCCCATCACGCCCCATTTCATGATGTTGAATGTATAGAAAATTATCCTTTTTCAACTGAACATCCCTTTTTCGAATCCTCATCGTTCTCATCGTTGTCGTTTGCATCCTCGACGTTCATTCTATGAAATGCATTGTTGTCTCAACCACTTTACTGAATGTCATTGCAGTAATTTCGTTTTTCACACGCCAACAAATTTGTTGAAAAATGATTTTTGCCATTTTCGCTGGTATTCAGATACCGAACGAGTGCATTGCAGCCAACTCAAGAGCAATCGCACAATATAGTGACATTTTTATTTCGAACGGTTTTCCATCAACGAGAATTTCAATATGGGTTGCCAACAACGAAGATTAGCAAACAAGAAGCATGTGATTGATATATTTATTACCATGTGAATATTAGGTTTGCCAAACTCTTAATCATTAAATTAACAATCAGTTTTGCAGGCTGCATGGTTGCCACGTCATAGTAGAAACTCTTTTTCATAATTTGTATCAAGATAGCAGTTGAACTGGCAAAAAATTCCACTTGCGTTCACCTTGAATGTTATATTGATCCCAAAAAATTTCATTATTAACCCAAATGCATGGTTTGTCTGTTAAATATTTGCTTGACGGATACGGTTTCCTTGCAAGAGAGTTTAAAAACGATATGAAATTCTAATACATACTTCACTTTTCACCCAAAACCACCTGAGAGAACATCAGACTTTCAGTCCTTCTGGTTCACGCCTATAGATAGCGTTATGTTTGCGTCGCTAATCTTCTGGCAATGTAAAATGTTTTTTTTTTGAGAGTTGGTAGTTGCCACTTTACGGTTACTATACTAGCAAAACCCAAACGGATGAATATTTGCAATACGCATTTCGAAAGATTTGTAATCGATCCTTTTTTGCAACGAATTTTCATTGGTGACAAAGAATTGATCGTCTATAACAACATTAATCAAAAAAAAATTCATAGTCCAGGTATGATGAGCTGGCACTAACCTTATCCTGTGTATGTACGTACGTTCGTGCGTTCGTGGATAGTTTTTCTACGAGCATAACTCACGTAAACAAAAACGTATTGACTTTGCTGAAGAGTCAAACGAAGCGCCTTTGCAATTTTACGAGCTGATTACTTTTTGGGAAACCTCGGTCCGGGGGGGGGGTTCTGTTTTGACCCCTTGAAGTTCATTGCTGTCATGCGTTATATCTCGCGCACCAAACGTATGATTTTAATGAACAAGGTGTCAATCGACGCGTATTGACATTTACGTGATTCTTTCTAATTATGCAAAAATAGTCGGAGCTGTTTTTTAATTTTTTTAAAAAAAGTGCAAAAAATTAGGTATTTTTTTCAAAAACACAAAAGTTTTAACTTGATTTTGAAACCTAAGTAATCAATGTTTATATAATTTACAAACTCCAAATAGTTCTTGTGAAAAAAATCAGCAAAAGTTTTTTTCATGATTACCAAAAAAATAAAAATAAAACAAAAATTAAACGTTCAAGGTCATTTACGTCATTCATTATATCTTGAGAACTAAATATAATCTTTCCATCATTAAAGTGTCAATCGACGCGTTTTATCATTTTTATGATGTTTTTATATTTTAAAAAAATTATTATAGCGGATTTTTTCAATTTAATAAAATTTTTTGGAAAAGTAGTGTTTTTTTCCATAAAAAAAACATTTTTAACCTGATTTGCACATCGTAATAATAAATGATTGTAGAATTTAAAAAAATTTATCAATTTTTGTAGAGAAACCAGCAAAAACTTTACTCATGAATACAAAAAAATTAAATTAAAAATAAAAAATCATTGAAAGTCACCATGTAAAAAGGGTTCATTCGAATCATTATACCTTAAACCTCTTATTCTAAAGACATTGTTGTAAAGTCAATCAAAGTGTATTAATATTTGCAAAATTTGAGCTGATTTGCAATAGTCTTCACAGCACCATGTTTAACTTTAATGAAAAAACTGCTTTGTAACCTGTCCCCCCTTCGATTGATCCGCGTGAATAATCAATCAAACCAATGCACCAAAATCCTTACGTAATCAATTGAGGCTCACGTAGATGTTATGATTAATATTAAGTCATTCCAATAACTTTTACGAGAAGTACATTTTTATTATTTGAAGTAGTATTATTTCCATAATTATTATTGTATTTAATATTTTTAACTTCCCAGTATATGGGAAGTTCTTGTAATCGCCTCGAAAATCGAAATTGAAATTTTCGACATATCTTTACGTTTTGAGGTCTTACGAGTCTATTTGTTTTTGTTTTTAGAAGGACGTATGTATGTGTGTGTGTGTATGTACGTACGTCCGTACGTGCGTTCGCGGACAGTTTTTCTACGAGCATAACTCACGTAAACAAAGTCATATCGACTTTGTTAATTTGTTAATCGAAGCGCCTTTGCAATTTTAAGAGCTGATTAGCTTTTGGAACACTTCGGTCGGGGGGGTTTGCATTTTTCACCCCTTGAAGGTCAACCCTGTCATGTGCTATATCTCGCAAATCAAACGTACGATTTGCTCGATCAAGAGTTCAATCGACGCGTATTGACGTTTATGTGATTCTATCAAATATGTGAAAAAATCGTTGGCGCGGTTTTTTAAATTTTTTTAAAACAAGTGCAAAAAATTTGAGTATTTTTCAAAACCATCAAATTTTTAACTTGATTTTCAAGTCTCAGTAATCAATATTTTTAAAATTTATATACTAAAAAGTTGTTGTACAAAACCCACCAATTTTTTTTTATGATTACAAAAAAAATTAAATTAAAAATAAAAAATCATTAAAAGTCATCATGTCCTTCATGTTCATTTATGTCAATCATTATATCTCGAGAACCAAATATAATCTTTGCATCATTAAGAAGTCAATCAACGCGTATGAACATTTTAATGATGTTTTTAAATTTAAAAAAAAAATCTTTAAAGCCATCTTTTTCAATTTAATAAAAAAAATATTGAAAATTAGTGGTTTTTTTATAAAACAAGCCGCGAAGTGCGACCCTTGAGGTGTACACGGTCAACTTCCCAGTGTTATCTAGATAAACATTAAAAATATTAAACACAATAATAATTTTGAAAATAATACTACTTTAAATAATAATAATGAAAGGTATTCATAGTAGTAACAGAAATGAGTTAATATCAATCATATCATCTACGAGAGCATCCATTGATTACGTAAGGCTTTTGGTGGATGGGGTTGATTGATTTGATCAATCAATCGGTGGGGACCTTTTCTACGTTATTTGTTAGTTTCACATCGATGATTGAAGGACAAAAGAACGCTAGCAAAAATGAATGAAGTTTTTGTTATTACTCTCCTTGAAGAGATTTTGTAAATGTAATCGAAGTTTTGATATATTTGCATAATTTGAACAGATTTTCAATAGTTGTAAAGTTTTTCAATTAAAAAAACCTGCTTAAATTTTGAAAACCAACAAAATTTCAATCAAATTTGCATTTGGGATAATCAATGCTTTGAATGGTAAAATGTTTTGTAGTCAATACTTTGCAAGATTATATGATTTGAAAAGCTCTCATCGAATAAAAAATTGTAGTTTTTAGTAGATTCATTCTTTAGTTATCGTAAGATTTCAATATCCATCATTATTTGTAATACATTTTACTTTTTACATGCAATCGTAAGATTTCAATTACTTCCGCCATCATCATTTGTAAAACATTGTACTTTTTTTGATTGCATATACAAAATTTTTCAAGACCATTACGAAATATATAGTAATTATTAGTTTGATTGATGTAAAATCGTGAAATTTTTTAAAGTCAGTGCTTATGCAAAAGTGATGTCAATTTTGAACGCAACAATTCAAAATGGCCATCACGCGACAAAATCCCTTCAGTGGGCGTAGTAACAAAAACTGCATTCATTTTTGCTAGCGCTCGTTTGTCCTTCAAGCATGGATGTGAAAATAACAAATAACGAAGAAAAGGCCCCCACCGATAGATCCGCGTGAATATTCAATCAAATGAATCTGTCACCATCGACCAAAAACCTTACGTAATCAATGGACCCTCCCGTAGATGATATGATTAATAGTAACTCATTCCTGTTATTGGTATGAATACCTCTCATTATTATTATTTAAAGTAGTAATATTTTCAAAATTATTATTGTGTTTAATATTTTTAATATTAATGTAAATATTACAAGGGTCACACATCACGGCTTGTTTTTAATATCTTTTTATATATTACTGGGAAGTTGACCGTGTGGACCTCATGGGTCGCACCTCACGGCTTGTTTTTAAATGCTTCCAAGCAACATGTGAAATAGGAGGAAGCAATCAAAGAGAATAGGCAAACATTGGCAAATCGCAAAGGAATTGTCTTCCATCACGACAATATGAGACGCCAAACATCTTTAGCAACATGTACGATAATATTTGAGCTTGGTTAAGTGGTTATGTGAGATCCCCTATATACATAGGTCTGACCTTGCACTATCGGATTATCATTTGTTTACAAGTTTATGAAACTTTTTAAATGGGGAAAATTTCAATAACCACTATGTCAAATCGCACTTGGTGAAGCTTTTTGCTGATTCAGACCAGCACTTTTAGGAACGCAGAATCATGCATATCAAAATATGGAAAAAAGTCATCGCACAGGATGGAAATATTTGATTGATTTGAATATTTGAACTTTATTCAATATGTTTGCTCAAAAAATGAGTTTCATTTCACACTAAAAAACCACCCGCCACCCAATATTTGTGATTCAATCTTCAACGATAAAGTTTGATAGGTGTATACTGTGTCTATATTAAAAATGAAAGGTTAAATTATATTCTAAAGGAAAACTCAATAGAACAGTCGTTAAGAACATGATTATATAGTCATGTTTATATTGTAGATTTTGAAAACATTATCCACAAAGTTAATTCAGAAACTTATTTAGTCATGAGTATTAAAACTGTAACAATGACTTCTAGTAATTTAAAGCGTTTCTTGATAAAAGTAGTGGATTGTAAATAAAATCCATAAATGAAAAAAAATATAATCTTGCGTAGTTGTTTTTGTTTTTGAGCAACAATTCGGTCTTGGTCATGAAATTCAATTTAATTGTTATTTACTTCTTTAGGCAAGGCTTTTATTTTCGACGAATATCCAAAAAATACATCTTAGCAATCCGCACCGAAGTTTGTCGTCCTTACTGGCCAATCAAAAATTCTAATCCGTTTTCAACTATAGTCGAAGAAAATTGCATATCACAATATTTTAAAACAGCAACACCAACCTGCAATTGAATTGAATTTTACATTTAAAAAGTATGGATGAAAAGGAGAACATCTGGAACATACTGGAAGCATATGGATTTCTACCAATTTATTTTTTACTTTTTAAAGCTGTAATTGAATTTTTCCGATTGAATGAGTGGAAACTGGTCCAGGCACACCATTTTCAGTGGTGAATACAAATTCAGACTAGCATTTGCTTGTATTCACCTACTATCATAGCATTGCCCTTTATGCATCCCAAAACCGTATTGCCAATGGAGTGCACAAGCAGCAATAAAAAAGGATACATAGTAACCATATATTCTTGAATACATGTTTGAGTGTTCATACCATACAACTATGTAGGCGAGCGAATAATAAATTTTTGTATAGTGCAAAAATACAAAATCGCGAAATGTATCGCAATTTATGGCATGATTGAGGGGTAGTACGTGCAAGGAAAATGCATCCTCAAATGAACCTATAGGTAAGAGGTAGTACAGTATTATGAAGGTAAGCAACAGATATTACTGGTAGAATTTTCAGGAAAGTATTTTTTAGTATTCATATGTAGACTTGCCTTGTTGAGTGTACTCTTTGAAATAGATACTTGAAAGCTTTGTTTTATATTTATAAACAATGTTCATTTGAAAGATTGATTGTATAATTGAAGTGCATGTAAAACAGTTTATTCAAATAGAATACTAATCGTTCGTCGTTCTCTGAAAACATACGTAATGAGCATCTGTATTTGTCAGGTTTATTTGAAGATGAACAATTTTCGTAACGATACAATAACGAAATAAAAATGTCAGCGGACATAACACATATTTTGCTTGAAAAAATTATGAAAGAGGTATTATAAATGTGAAAGAAGGGAACAACATCATAACAAGATAATACATTTTCGATCTAAACAAAGCCGTAAAAATAAGTGTTTGATTTTTAACACTATAACCTTTCGAGCTGTTGTTGTTGAGTCAATTGAAATTTATTAATGTTTGCATAGTTTGAACAGATTTTGAATAGTTTTCACAAGACCGTGTTTTTAATTTCATAAAAAAAAATTGCTTAAATTTTGGGGGAAAAAATCTATCAAATTTGCATTTTTGGTAACCAGCCTTTCCAATAGTAAAATGTTTTTAATCAATACCTTGCCAGATCACATGCTTTAAAAGGCTTTCATCAAATAAAATATTGTAATTTTAATAGTTTTATACTTTAGTGTTCGTAAGATTACAATTACTTTCTCCATCATCATTTGCAATACTATTTTTTTAAATGCAATTAAACCGATTATTGACTGCATCTTCAATGTTTTTGAAGACCAACTGAAAACAAGCCGCGAGGTGCGAGGTGAACACATATTGAATATTCACGCGGATCAATCGGTGGGGGCCTATTTGGTCTTGAAAATTTTGTATATGCAGTCAAAAATAGGTTGAATTGCATGTAAAAAGTAAAATGTATTACAAATGATGATGGTTATTGAAATCTTACGATTACCAAAGAATGAATCTACTAAAAACTACAATATTTATTCGATGAAAGCTTTTCAAAGTATATGATCTTGCAAAGTATTGACTACAAAACATTTTACCATTCAAAGAGTTGATTACCACAAATGCAAATTTGATTGAAATTTTGTTGGTTTTCAAAATTTAAGCAGTTTTTTTTTAATTAAAAGACTGTAGAAACACTGCAAATATTTTTAAACTTTGATTGAATTTACAACAATCTCTTTAAAATAAAAGATATAAAGTAATATCATTCGTATGAACCCTCTTTACATGGTAACTTTGAATGGTTTTTTATTTTTAATTTAGTTTTTTTATAATCATGGAAAAAACTTTTATCAGTTTCTTTTCAAAAACTGATAAGAATGTCTAAATTTTATAAACCTTTATTACTTCGTTGTCCAAATCAGATAAAAAAAATATTTTTTATGAAAAACCGTAATTTTTCGTATTTTTTTTCTATTAAATTAAAAAAAGGCTGAAACGAATTTTTATAATATTTAAAACAGCGCAAAAATGTTAATACACGTCTAATGACACCTTAATGATGCAAATATTATAGATGGTTCGTGAGATATAGTGAATGATAAAAATGACCTTGGAAGTCATGATAAATTTTAATGAGTTTTTATTTTTAATTGATTTTTATTGCATAATCATGACAAAATGTTTTGATAATATTTTTAGAAACATTAGTTGCGGTATATAAATTTTATAAAGATTGATTACTATGTTTGGCAAATCAGGTTTAAAATTTAGTGTTTATGAAAAAAAAACTTATTTTATTGCACTTTTTTCTCTTAAATTAAAAAACAGCTCGAACAATTTTTGTAAAAATTTGACACATTTGAGCAGCTGTTAATACACGTCGATTGACACCTTAATAATGCAAATCGTTTGTTTGGTTCGCGAGATATAACGCATGACAGAAATGACCTTCAAAGTGGCGAAACAACAAACCCCCCCCCCCCCCCCCGACTGAAGTAACCGAAAAACTAATCAGCTCTTAAGATTGCAAAGACGCTTCGATTGATACCTTAACAAAGTCGATTGGACTTTGTTTACGTGAGTTATGCTCGTAGAAAAAAGTGTCCACGAACGTACAGACGTACGTACGTACGTACGTACACACACATACATCTCCCTTTCTAAAAACACTTTATTTATACTCTATAGACCTCAAAACGTAAAGAAATGTTGAAAATTTCAATTTCGATTTTCGAGGCGATTATAAGAACTTCCCATATACTGGGAAGTTAATAAGAGATCATTGATGTAAAATCGTGAAAAAATACAAATTTAGTCAAGTCTTCAATAACAAAAACTGCATTTATTTTCGCTAGGGCTTTTTGTCCTTCATGTGTCGCAATGAAAATAGAAAAGCAGTAAAAAAGCTTTGTAATCTGAAACGTATTTCTAATTACGTGCCCGCGTGAAATCTTGAGTTTTCCAAGACTATATTTTCCTGTCGTTATTTAAGGGGTAACATCGGTTAGCGCCAAACCTCCCTCAATTGCCAATAAATCAGGTAAAAAACTGACCTTTGGAAAATGAGTTATTTCCAAGGATTCATTGACAAGTTAAGTTTTTCTCAGCAAACTACAAGTGCTTCTAATTTTATGCCCACAATTACATATCTAAGCAATTTTCCTGAATTGACTTTTGTTTGCTTAAATCTTCAGCTATTCGTCCCATATTTGTTATTGAAATCTCGTTTCATCAATTGAATTACCATCGATTGGTGAATAAAGACTTTGATTTGATTTTTATCAAAAATGGTTGAACTTTACCTTTTACATTCAGAAAAAAAACATACTTTAAACTATGCATGTATTTTCAGGAGTCAAATCGAGAAAAAGAAAGTTCTCAACAACACGACTCGAAAATTTGAATTGTGAAACCTTTTACAGGCAAATATTCTGCTTGTATTTTTGAGATTTCATTGTTTTCAAATTTAACTTTAATGGAAATATGCTGCCGACGAAAAAGCATTTTTATGTCACTTTCCAGTAACAGCGTTAATCGGCATACAATGACATCAAGTCAATGCAGCCGAAGTGAAAAATCATCAGCGAAATTGCATCAAACGTCAGTCAATTTATTATAAATTTTAGTAATTGATTTCTTCTTCACTAAATACTACGTATTGTGTTTTTATAAAAGAAAAACTTCCTTTAAATTTTGTGTATCGATCGCTGAGGAAGACCGAACGATTACGGTCGAAAATCGATTACGAATCCAAACCAGCCGCGAGGTGCGACCCTTGAGGTCCACACGGTCAACTTCCCAGTAATATCTACATAGATATTAAAAATAATTTTAATAATAAAAATTTACCTCCCATAAAAGCTATTGGAATGACTTAATATTCATCGTAACATCTACGGGATCGTCAATTGATTACGTAAAGATTTTCGTGGATTGGTTTGATTGAATATTCACGTGGATCAATCGGAGGGGGGACAGGTTACAAAGCCTTTTCTACGTTATTTGTTATTTTCATATCGATACTTGAAGAACAAAACAGCGCTAACAAAAATGAATGCAGTTTTTGTTATTACGCTCACTTAGGAGATTTTGTCGCGTGATGGCCATTTTGAATAGTTGCGGTCAAAATTGCCAGCATTTTGGCATAATCACTGAATTTGTATTTTTCACGATTTTACATCAATGAAACGTTTTGAGAAACATTGATTATGTAATCAAAAATAGGTTCAATGGCATGTAAAAAGTAAAATATATGTATTTCAAATGATGACGGAAGTAACTGAAATTTTACGAATACTAAAGAACAAAACTCCTAAAAACTACAACTTTTTATTTGATGAAAGCTTTTCAAAGCATCTGATCTTAAAAAGTGTTGACTATAAAACATTTTACCATTCAAAACGTTGATTACCACAATTGCAAATTTGATTTGATTTGCATTGGTTTTCAAAATTTCAGCAGTTTTTTCATTAAAGTTAAAACACGGTTCTGTGAAGACTATTAAAAATCTCCGCAAATTATGCAAATAATAATAAACTTTGATTGACTTTACTATAATGTCTTTAGAATAAGAGATTTAAGGTGTACAAATTCGTATGAACCCTTTTTACATGGTGACTTTGAATGATTTTTTTATTTTTAATTCAATTCGTTTTCAAATCATGAGAAAATATTTTGCTGGTCTCTCTACAGAAATTGATAAAAGTTTATAAATTTTATAAACATTTATTATTACGATGTTTATTTTATTAACCATTAATTTTTTTTTTTGAAAAAAACACTAATTTTCAATATTTTTTTATTAAATTAAAAAAATGGCTTTAAGGATTTTTTTAAAATTTAAGAACATCATTAAAATGTTAATACGCGTCGATTGACACCTGAATGATGCAAACATTATATTTGGTGCTCGAGATATAATGAATGACATAAATGACCATGAAGGTCATGATGACTTTTAATGATTTTTTATTTTTATTTTAATTTTTTTGGTAATCATGAAAAAAAAATTTGGTAGTTTTCTCACAAAAACTGTTTGGAGTATATACATTATAAAAACATTTATTACTGCGTGTTGAAAATCAAGTTAAAAATTTGATGTTTTTGAAAAATCCCAATTTTTTGCACTTTTTTTCAAAAAATTAAAAAACCGCTCCAAGGATTTTTTTAAAAATTTGAAAGAATCACGTAAATGTCAATACGCGATTGCCATCTTAATGATAAAAATCGCATGTTTGGTTCGTGAGATGTAACGCATAACATGGTTGACCTTCAAGGGGTGAAAACAGCAAACCTCCCCCCCCACCGAAGTCTCGCAAAAACTAATCAGCTCTTAAAATTGCAAAGACGCCTCGATTGACACATTATTAATGTCGATACAACTTTGTTTACTTGAGTTATGCTCGTAGAAAAACTGCCCGCGAACGCACATACGTACGTACGTGCATACACACACACACACATACTTATTTCTAAAAACACTTTATATATACTCTACAGACCTCAAAACATGAAGAAAAGTTGAAAATTTCAATTTCGATTTTCGAGGAGATTACAAGAACTTCCCATATACTGGGAAGTTAATAATGATACATAAAATTAAAAGGAAGTTTTTATTATGAATGCTTTATCGTGATTTTTAATATATTAAAATGTCGTTATCTATTTAATTTTCAATAATGTGGCTTTTTTGAGTTTCGTATCAAATATTTGACGACTATTATGAATAATATAAACACGGTAAATTGCAAAGGCAGTTAATTTGAATTTTTATTTGTGTATAATTAAATCTGCAAGGTGATCGATTTTTTCATATATTTTTAAGTTTAACAAGATTGGATTCTGCTATTTAATTGACTTGGTGTATGTAAACACCAACAAGATTTTTTTGCGTATACAATTTTTCATGAAATTAAATCTAGTCATGACGGCTCTTAATAACCCAAATATATTTCTAGGCTTTTGTGACCTATGTTTTGATGATATTTCTATTATCCCACCAATTGAGCAGCACCGCTTGTTTAGCTTTCTTGCAATAAAAAATTAAAATTATACAGCAAAAAAACACATATTTCCTGTAATTGTCAAGAAAAGTGTAAAGTATGTAATGAATGTGGGAGTTGTACGCTGGTTTTTATTTTTGCAATTCAGTCAAGCTGCGCAAGGTGAGCGCAGTGTGAAAGAAAATATTTTAGGATGCAGCTTTCTGATTTCAAGCTGCTCGAGAATTTTTTTGGAAGTTAGAATATATTTCTGAGGAATTTACTTCACAGTTTTTCCCTTTTCTTAAAATAAGTTACTACTATTGGAATCTCTTAATGCAATATAAATAACTCATTTTAAAAATGGGGAAAAAACCGATCAGAAGAGTGTCAAAAATAAATTCTTCATAGTTTTTGATCATTCTTCGGTCCTATCTACATATGATGCTCTTCACGTTTCTTGAAAAGCAGCAAATTTTTAAACAAAATTATTTGAACTTTGTGAGTAGTTGCAGCTGCTAAGTAATTTTTTAAGTGATTTATATGAATAAACGCGGAAGCAAAACTTAGATTAACTACATCAAAAAAATTACATATGGTCAAAAAGTGCTTGCCAATTCATAATAAAAGTTAAGAAACATTTTTTCCAACCATTTTACTGAACTTTTCTTCAAAACTCAAACAAGACTTATCCACATTTTTGAGAAAATTATAAGCGGCTACAAGCAAGTATAATTTACAATTTTTAATCGAAATGCAATAGACACTATGCAATCATTGTGCTTAAGCATACAATTAGTATTTGATTCATACTACTAATATCTACATAAACCTTCACACTTTGAAGCATTTTTATGTATTTTTCTTTAATGTAAAGAAATTTTTCGTGTAATATTGTGGACAGGTTTACCAACGTTTATCCTGTAATTTGCTTCATTTTTTCTTATGTATACATGTTCAAAATGGTGGAAGCATGAACTTTTATTTGGTCTGTTTTCATTTTTGTCATAATTACGCTATACCATCTGTAGAGCAGCCTGATTGGTTCTTTCAAATTGTCTTGGAGCAAAAAAACAATTAACATGACGATATTCAATGCGTGAACACACTTCTATGGCTCCACGTAAAATGTAAATTGCACCACTTGTGTTTCCAGGTCCCCTTAGTACTAATCTTCACGCCTTGTGGTGTTAATGTTCACTTATAAAGCCAAGTCGATTAGCACACCTGAGCCCATTATAGTACCCTAATGGACAATAACATAGAAACATGCGTGTAATTTGCAACTCCAAGGCCAATTTGCCGCCATAAAAATGTATATAATGCATACTGTCCAAGAACCTGTAATGCTGATTGTGGTTGCTTTTATTAATATTCTTTGATTTATTGCAGCTTGTACATTAAATCATTAAGGAAAATAGCAATAAGTGGCAGTTCTCAGTGGCACATCCAAGTAAATAGTTTGGGTTTGAATTTGTTCTGCTAAGAACATTAAAATTAGCAAATTTTCACAGAGAAAACTTATCATCTACTATTATAATTTTTAAAGTTTTTCCTTAAAAACGGGGCAAACGATTTTGATTAATGTTATTGACAAAAAAGTCTGGAAAGATGCCATTTTTGTAGATTTTCTGGCTATTCAATTGTGTATGGTCAATAATACGGGCTTTACACAAGATTTTCTTTAATATATGTCTGAATATTTTGAAAGTAAAGTGTTTGAAGTTTATTCAGTATCTAGTTCGAATAAAATTAATCAGTTGAATAACATTTCCTGCACATAATGACTTCAACTTAAATTTTTTCCTGTATTTTCTTCACGAAATATTGGTTGATCATTCTTGTAATCAATTCTAAAGTAAACACTTTTATAAATCGACCGTATTTAATGTGCTTCGCGGGAATACATGGTCAAATAAATATTCGAAATATAAGTACAATTTTTTCGATATGATGGATGATTTCTCAGGTTCGGTGTCTTTTTCGAAACCTCTTTAAGTCTTAAAGTGCATCAAGTATTCTGTTTTCCCTACGTATAATTTATATCTTTGTCTAAACAACGAGCAGAAAATGATCAAATTACTCGAGAATTGAATAAATTTTAACAAATTCACAAGTTCTGATTACATAAACCATTCCGAATCTGAAATACTTGGGTTTAGCATACTAAGCTTGAGCTTAACAATATTTCCCGACTATGCAAATATTTAATCTTACATGTAGTCCCATATTTTTAACAAATTATTCATACTGCATAGAATAATACAGTTTAAGAAGTTTAGAATCTCAGAGGATTCAACAATGCTCACGCAGTGAAGTTTTCCAAGATAAATTGTTGGATACCTTTGAAATCATTTCAAAATTTTTTGATGTTTTCGAATATTATTTTTTGGTTGATTGAATCTTTACGCCGATCAATCGAAAGGTGAACAGGTAATAAAGCTTTTCTACTTTATTTGCTATTTGCATATCGACGCTTGAAAGACAAAACGGTGGTAGCCGTAATGCAGTTTGTGTTTTTACGCTAACTGAAGAGATTTTGTCGCGGATGGCCATTTTGAATTGTTGCGTCCAAAATTTCCATGACAGCGGCATTATCAACAAATTTTCATTTTTGCGCCATTTTACGTCAATGAAACAAGTAAATATTTCTTATATTACGGTTGATTTTGAAAAACATTGAAGTAATTCAGTAAATAATCACTGTATGCAAAAAATATAAATTAATCGAAAAGATGCACGAAGAAGTAATTGAAATTTTACAAACAAACAAAAACTAAACTATTTAGACTTCCAGGCTGCTGCTTCTAAATTAGCAGATGCTTGCTCGCCTTTTAATTTTAGTCTATGCCAAAAATGTATTTGCTTACATCGTTAGATCTAACTATGGATTGCGTAATACGGCATCTTTTTTGCAGAGGTAGACGATCATGAATTTTCTGACAAACTCGCATCGAAAATCTGAATTGAAATTTACAACATATCTGTACGTTTTGAGGTGTTTAGAGTGTATTTAAAGTGCTTTTAGAAAGAAGGATTCATGAGTGTGTGTGTGTACGTCCATGGACAGTTTTTTTACGAGCATAACTCACGTAAAGAAAACTATATCGACTTTGGTGAGGTGTCAATCGAAGGATCTTTGCAATCTAAAGAACTGATTAGTTTTTGGAAAATTTCGAACGGGTGTTTTTTTTCTTATAATTTAATAAACAAAGTGCAAAAAATGAGGCGTTTGAAAAATAGCTCGGTTCGTACATCACAGTAATCACTATTTATAAAATTCGGATACTTTATACATGTTTTTTTTAAAGTCATTTAAATATTTTTTTCATGATGAAAAAAAATCATATTAAAAATAAAAACATCACTGGAAGTCACTGTAAAAAGTGCTCATACGCTGATGTCTCCTTTTCTTAAGAGATTTATTTTAGACTTTTAGGGTTTTAGACTTTCAATAATTTTCACAGTGCCGTTTTTTATTTTAATGAAAAACCTGTACAACAAGTATTTTTTACAATCAAATTGTCAGTTGTGGTAATCAACACTTTTAATGGCAAAATCTTTTAAATATGAAGATGTCTTATTAAACAAAAAGCAACATTTTTCATGATTGCAAAACATATGCACACAAAAAATACACCATTTATAATTATAATAAAAAAGTTGATAAAAATAACGTCACCTAATTTCACTTACTCTAATGACGTGGTTTCCAAAAAGGTCTTTTCTGCCTAATTTAAACTTTTGCCAATCATTGGTTTTCGAAATCAGTCGTTTCAAGTTCTCATTAAATAATACTTCTTAGTCTTTTATCACTTACCAAAAACATTCATACATTCATATGATTGATCCGCATTAGTAAATCAACCATGCCTTCCTCTCCCATCCACCAAAAACCACAAACCTTAAAACATAAATGATATGTTAAAAAAAATTTCCTTAAATATTCGGACCGAAAAGTCATATTTCCACATGTACTAGGGAATTGATAAATGAATATCTTAGACACATTGAATAAATTTAAATTATACTAAAGTGCAATTTAAGATAAAAGAAAGTAATTACAACTGAGTCTAACCGTGGATCTGTTGGCTCCCATTTGGTTGGTCATATAGGGCAGCGCCCAGGGATTCTTGCATACCGCCTGAGAAATTGGCTTCTTCTTCGGTTTCAAAAGCAACTTCAATCAGACCTTCTCGTAAATATTTAACTCTTTCAGTCACACTTCTGAATAAATAATAAAATAGTTCTTCTTTCTTTATTAACTTCCCAGTATATGGGAAGTTCTTGTAATCGCCTCGAAAATCGAAATTGAAATTTTCAACATATCTTTACGTTTTGAGGTCTTACGAGTATGTTTTAAGTGTTTTTAGAAAGAAGTATGTATGTGTGTGTGTGTATGTACGTACGTACGTACGTACGTGTGTTCGCGAACAGTTTTTCTACGAGCATAACTCTTGTAAACAAAGTCGTATCGACTTCGTTAAGCTGTCAATCGAAGCGTCTTTGCAATCTTAAGAGCTGATTAGTTTTTGGGACACTTCGGTTGAGGGGGTTTGCTGTTTTCACCCCTTGAAGGTCAAACCTAACATGCACCATATCTCGCGAACCAAACGTACGATTTGCTTTACCAAAAGGTGAATCGACGCGTATTGACATTTGCGTGATTCTATCAAATTTTTAAAAAAAATCGTTGGACCCGTTTTTTAATTTTTTTAAAAAAGTGCAAAAAATTGGAGTTTTTTTTCAAAAACATCAAATTTTTAACTTTATTTGCAAGTCGCAGTAATCAATATTTATAAAATTCATATACTCCAAACATTTGTTGTACAAAAAACACCAAATTTTTTTTCATGATTACAAAAAAATTAAATTAATTGTCTTTCATGGTCATTTATGTCAATCATTATATCTCGAGAACCAAATATAATCTTTGCATCATTAAGAAGTCAATCAACGCGTATTAACATTTTAATGATGCTTTTAAATTTTAAAAAAATCTTTAAAGCAATTTTTTTAATTTACCAAAAAAATATTGAAAATTAGTGTTGTTTTTCATAAGAAAATTAATTAATAATTAATAAAATTAACATCGTAATAACAAATGTTTATAAAATTTATAAACTTTTATCAATTTCTGTAGAGACTAGCAAAGTATTTTCTCATGATTTCAAACAAATTGAATTTAAAATAAAATAAATCATTCAAAATCACCATCCAAAAAGGGTTCATACGAATTTGCATACCTTAAATCTCTTATTCTAAAGACGTTGTTGTAAAGTAAATCAAAGCTTATTAATATTTGCAAAATTTGAGCAGATTTTTAATAGTCTTCACAGCACCATGTTTTAACTTTAATAAAAAAACTGCTTAAATTTTGAAAACCAATACAAATCAAATCAAATTTGCAATTGTGATCATCAACGTTTTGAATGGTAAAATGTTTTGTAGTCAACACTTTTTGAGATCATATGCTTTGAAAAGCTTTCATCAAATAAATAATTGTAGTTTTTAGGAGTTTTGTTCTTTAGTATTCGTGAAATTTCAGTTACCTCCGTCATCATTTGTAATACATATATTTTAATTTTTACATGCAATTGAACCTATTTTTGACTGCATAATCAATGTTTCTCAAAATCAACAGAAAATAAGAAATAATTATTAGTTTCATTGATGTAAACTCGAGAAAAAATACAAATTCAGTGATTATGCCGAAGTGCTAGTGGTTATGACATTTGCACACAATTATTAACTTCCCAGTATATGGGAAGTTTTTGTAATCGCCTCGAAAATCGAAATTGAAATTTTCAACATTTCTTCACATTTTGAGGTCTATAGAGTATATATAAAGTGTTTTTAGAAAGGAAGATGTATGTGTGTGTGTGTGTGTATGTACGCACGTACGTCTGTACGTATGTACGTTCGTGGACACTTCTTTCTACGAGCATAACTTACGTAAACAAAGTTGTATCGACTTTGTTAAGGTATAAATCGAAGCGTCTTTGCAATTTTAAGAGCTGAGTAGTTTTTGGGAAACTTCGGTCGGGGGGGTTTGCTGTTTTGCCCGTTTGAAGATCATTTCTGTCATGCGTTGTATCTCGCGAACCAAACGTACGATTTTTTTGAACAAGGTATCAATCGATGCGTATTGACATTTATGTGATTCGATCAAATTTAAAAAAAAAATTCTTGGAGCCGTTTTTTAATTTTTCAAAAAAGGGCAAAAAATTAGGTTTTTTTTCAAAAATACAAAATTTTTAACCCGATTTTCAAACCTAAGTAATCAATGTTTATATTATTTACATACTCCAAATAATTTTTTTGAAAAATCAGCAAAAGGTTTCTTCATGATTACCAAAAAAACAAGCCGTGAGGTGCGACCCTTGTCGTCCACACGGTCAACTTCCCAGTAATATCTACATAAACATCAACAACATTACAACAATGAGAGGTATTCATAGCAGTAACAGGAATAAGTTAATATGAATCATATCGTCTACGGGAGGGTCCATTGATTACGTAAGGTTTTTGATCAATGAGGACAGATTGAATATTCACGGGATCAATCGGTGGGGGCCTTTTGGTCTTGAAAAATTTGGTTGGTTTTCAAAATTTAAGCAATTTTTTGAATAAAAGACTAGAAAAGCTATTGAAAATCTCCTCAAATTATGCAAATATTTTAAAACTTTGATTGAATTTATAACATTTTTTTAGAATAAAAGATATAAAATAAAAGCATTCGTATGAACCCTTTTTACATGGTAACTTTGAATGATTTTTTATTTTTCATTTAGTTTTTTTCATAATTACGGAAGAAAATTTTGGCGGTTTCTCTTTAAAACCTGATAAGAATGTATAAATTTTATAAACTGGTATTACTGTGCTGTGCAAATCAGTTGAAAAAATATTTTTTATGAAAACAACTATAATTTTTTGCATTTTCTTCTTTTAAATTAAAAAAGGCTGAAACGAGTTTTTATAATGTTAAAAACTTCACAAAGATGTTAATACACGTCAACTGACACCTTAAAGATGCAAATATTATATCTGGTTCGTGAGATATAGTGAATGAAAAAAAATGACCTTAAAATTCATAATGACTTTTATTGATTTTTTAATGTTTAATTTAAAAAATTAAAAACGGCTGTTACGATTTTTTTTCAAAATTTGACAGATTCACTCAAATGTTAATACGCGTTGATTGACAGCTAAATCATGCAAATCGTATGTTTGGTTCGCGAGATATGTATAACGCACGGCAGAGATGACCTTGAAAATCATGATGACTGTTAATGATTTTTCATTTTTTATTTAATTTTTTACGTTATCATGAGAAAAAGTTTTGATGCTGTTTTTACAAGCATTGGTTGAAATATATAAACTTTATAAAAATTGAATACTGTCTTTCGTAAATCAGGTTAAAAATTTATAGTTTATAAAAAAAACCTAATTTTTTGCACTTTTTTCTCCTAAATTAAAAAAACGGCCCCAATGATTTTTTAAAATTTGTTAGGTTCGCACACATATTAATACGCGTCGATTGATACCTTGGTCAAGGAAATCGTACGTTGGGTTCGCGAGATATAACGCATGGCAGAAATGACCTTCAAACGGGCAAAACAGAAAAATCCCCGACCGAAGTGTCCCAAAAACTAATCAGCTCTTAAGATTGCAAATCCGCTTCGATTGACACCTTAACCAAGTCGATGCAACTTTGTTTACGAGAGTTATGCTTGTAGAAAAAAGTGTCCACGAACGCACTTACGTACGTACGTACGTACACACACACATACATATCCCTTTGTAAAAACACTTTATATATACTCTATAGACCTCAAAACGTAAAGAAATGTTGAAAATTTCAATTTCGATTTTCGAGGCGATTACAAGAACTTCCCATATACTGGGAAGTTAATTAAATAAAAAATAAAATATCATTAAACTTTCAAAGTCATTTACGTCATTCATTATATCTCGAGAACTCAATATAATCTTTCAATCCTTAATTTGTCAATCGACGCGTATTATCATTTTTATGATGTATTCATATTTTTAAAAAACCGTTAAAGCGGTTTTTGTTAGTTTATTAAAAAAAATTGGAAAAGTAGTGTTTTTTCATAAAAACATTCATTTTTAACCTGATTTGCACATCGTAATAATAAATATTTGTAGAATTTATAAAATTTTATCAATTTTTGTAGTGAAACCAGCAAAAACTTTCTCATGATTACAAAAAAAAATCAAAAAAAAATCATTCAAAGTCATCATGTAAAAAGGGTTCATTCGAATCATAATACCTTAAATCTCCTATTCTAAAGACATTGTTGTAAAGTCAATCAAAGCTTATTAATGTTTGCAAAATTTGAGCAGATAATCAATAGTCTTCACAGCACCTTGTTTTAATTTTAATGAAAAAAACTGCTTTGTAACCTGTCCCCCCTCCGATTGATCCGCGTGAATAATCAATCAAACCAATCCACCACAATCCTTACGTAATCAATTGACGCTCGCGTAGATGTTATGATTAATATTAATTCATTCAAATAACTTTTACGAGAAGTACATTTTTATTATTTGAAGAAGTATTATTTCCATAATATTATTGTGTTTAATATTTTTAATATCTATGTAGATATTACTGGGAAGTTGACCGTGTGAACCTCATGGGTCGCACCTCACGGCTTGTTTTTTGAACACGTTACAAAAATTCTAATTATGAACTTTTGAATTCAAAAATATAGCCACATCAGCAAAACTTGAAACCAATTATAGACTAAACTAAATGCAGCACAAAGCGAAAGCTTGAGATAGTTTATCCATTGTTTGTTAGATAGCATGTATTTCCCTTAAAAAAATTAATTAGATGGTCAATGTTAGTAGTAGTACCCACCCTGAAAGCGTTAAAGATTGCTTACAGCCAATAATTGAACCTGAAAAATGTCATACACTGTTTATCATATCATATTTTGGAAACATGATTTACTGTACATACATATTTTTTCCATAATATTCCGTTTCTGCACATCTATCTTTCACATTAATAGAGTACTGTATACAATTTCTCATACAGGTTTCATTTTTTTTTGATATGAAATCGAATAGTTCGTAACTAAATTTAGAGCTTTATGATTCCATACATTCAGTACTGAGAATCTTTCAACCCAATCGAATTTCTTTTATTCCTTTTCGCATCGAACTTATTTTCGGTCATTCAGGGATATTCTTATCTACATATACGTAAAAACCAATCGACCATAAAAATCCATTATTATTTCAAAAGAAATGATTTCAACATTCAAATCTGTAATTCACACACAACGCTTGCCACGATTCAATTTATTTCTATGTTCCCATGTCACCCGAAGGATAAATGATCACCATGGTCATCGAATTTGGCTGGGATGTATCCATCAAAAGATAAATTGGAATGTCAATCAAATACCAGCCTACCAGATATTGGACCCAAAAAAATGACTGGCTGTTTGTCACACATGATGACGAGATCCTGTACGTGCAAACTGCTTTAAAGATGACACTTGACCAGAAAAAATGTGTGTGTTTGTTAATTGCATGTTTTCATGCTGTTTTATACTAAGTGTTTTGTTCTATAAGAAATAAATTTTCGAAAATATGGCTGTGACTCAAATGTATGACAACAGTTTTGAGGAACAAAATAAGAACTTTTAAGGAAATGAAATGACTGGCGCAACCTACTGTTTGAATTATCATTTTGAAGTAAAAAGGACCCTAAACTATCAAAGCATCAATACTCATTGTTAACTTCCCAGTATATGAGAAGTTCTTGTAATCGCCTCGAAAATCGAAATTGAAATTTTCAACTTTTCTTTACGTTTTGAGGTCTATAGAGTATATATAAATTGTTTTTAGAAAGGGAGATGTATGTGTGTGTGTGTGTACGTACGTACGTACGTCTGTACGTTCGTGGACAGTTTTTTCTACGCGCATAACTCACGTAAACAAAGTCCGATCGACTTGGTTGAGGTGTCAATCGAAGCGTCTTTGTAATTTTAAGAGTTGATTAGTTTTTGAAAAACTTCGGTCGAGGGGGTTTGCTGTTTTGCCCGTTTGAAGGTCATTTCTGTCATGCGCTATATCTCGCGAACCAAACATACGATTTTTTTGAACAAGGTGTCAATCGACACGTATTGACGTTTGTGTAATTCTGTCAAATTTTTAAAAAAAATCTTCAACCGATTTTCAAATGTTTTAAAAAAAAAGTGCAAAAAATTAGGTTTTTTTTCAAAAACAATAAATTTTTAACCTTATTATCAAGTCTTAGTAATCAATGTTTATAAAATTTATGTACTCCAAACAATGCTCGCAAAAACATCATCAAAACTTTTTCTCATGATTACGTAAAAAACAAGCCGCGAAGTGCGACCCTCGAGGTCCACACGGTCAACTTCCCAGTAATATATAGATAAACATTAAAAATATTAAACACAATAATAATTTTGAAAATACTACTACTTTAAATAATAATAATGAAAGGTTTTCATAGCAGTAACAGGAATGAGTTAATATGAATCATATCATCTACGGGAGCATCCACTGATTACGCAAGGCTTTTAGTGGATGAGTGATGATGATTGATTACCACAAATGCAAATTTGATTGAAATTTTGATGGTTTTTAAAATTTAAGCCGCTTATTTTTATGAAAAGACTGCAAAAACTATTAAAAATCTGCTCAAATTATCCAAACATTTTAAAACTTTGATTGACTTTACAACAAAGTCTTTAGAATAAAAGATATAAGGTAATATCATTCGGAAGAACCCTTTTCATATGGTAACTTTGAATGATTTTATTATTTTTAATTGAATTTTTTTCATAGTCATGAAAAAAGTTTTGCTGGTTTCTCTTTACAAACTGAAAGGAATGTATAAATTTTATAAACATTTATTACCGTATTGTGCAAATCAGGGTAAAAAAATATTTTCTATGAAAAAAACCCTAAGTTTTTGCATTTTCTTCTATTAAATTAAAAAACCGCTGGAATGGATTTTTATAATGTTAAAGTAATCAGAAGCATGTTAAAACACGTCGATTGACACCATAATAATGCAAATATTATATCTGGTTCGTGAGATATATTGAATGGAAGAAATGACCTTGAAGATCATGATGACTGTTAATGATTTTTTATTTTTTATTTAATGTTTCTTGCTCCCATGAGAAATTGATTACGTTTTTTCAAACATTGCTTGAAGTATATAAATTTTATAAAAATTGAATACTGTCTTCCGTAAATCAGGTTAAAAATTTATTGTTTATTCAAAAAAACCTGAATTTTTGCACTTTTTTTTTTAAATTAAAAAACGGCTCCAACGATTTTTTTTCAAAATTCTATAAACTTCACGAAAATTTCAATACGCGTTGATTGACACCTTGACAATGTAAATCGTATGTTTGGTTCGCGAGATATAACGCATGACAAAATTGACCTTGAAGAACATTATGCCTATTAATGATTTTTTATTTTTTATTTAATTTTTTACATGATAATGAGAAAAAGTTTTAATGTTGTTTTTACAAACACTGCTTGAAATGAATAAATTTTTAAAAAATTGAATACTGTCTTCCGTAAATCAGGTTAAAAATTTATTGTTTATTAAAAAAAACCTAATTTTTTGAATTTTTTTTTAAAAATTTTTAAAAACGGCTACAGGAATTTTTTTAAAAACCTATTAGAATCACAAAAATATTAATACGTGTCGATTGGCAGCTTGATCAAGGAAATCGTATGTTTCGTTCGCGAGATATAACGCATGACAGAAATGACCTTCAAAGGGGCAAAACAACAAACCCCCCCAAACGAAGTTTTCCAAAAACTAATCAGCTCTTAAAATTGCAAATACGCTTCGATTGACACCTCAACCAAGTCGATCGGACTTTGTTTACGTGAGTTATGCTCGTAGAAAAAAGTGTCCACGAACGCACGTACGTACGTACGTACACACACACACACATTTTTCTTTCTAAAAACACTTTATACAGGGTGGCCCAAAAGTTTCTCCCCACCTATTTAAGTAAACGTATTATTCATTACTTGTCGCCAAAATTTATCCCCTCTCAGTCTAGCAAAAATCTTAAACGGAGATTAAATATCAACTCTTCAGCTATCTTAAAGATCATATAGTGCTAAGCTACGACAGCATACACATCAATAATAGCTGTGCAAAGCGATATAGTGCATTTACAGGGAAAAAAATTAAAAAACATTTGTCCCTATAGTCAGGCATAGAGACGTACCCTCTATAAAGCTGATTTGAGTTACCGGGGTAATTAAGGGTTTTTCTGTAAATCTTTTTGTGAAATTTTATTGCTCCTGACCTCAAGGATCCTTTTTTATTGCCGTGTTTATCGTAAGTAGTAATTTTTCTTAGAACATTTTATACGCACTACCTGAAAAATCATTATTTTTTTAAAGGTTATCCTAGAGAAATTTTGTGCTTCTTCGTTATGGCTTCAAATAGGATACAAACAAGGATTCAAATCCAAACTCTTGGCGAAATAGGAAAATCCGTTTCAGAAATATCAAGGACACTATGCGTGGACAGGAAGACCGTAAGATTATGGCTAGAAAGGAGGAAAGGCAATACACAGGACAAAAGACGTGCCGGTAGACCGACAACTCTTTCACCTGCAACAAAAATGAAAATAAGGAAGATGGTGGAAAACAAGACAGGCATTGGAACAAGGACAGCGACCAAAATGATAAATCAATCTGAAAATTACCAACAACATCGAAAAATAACGTCTCGATCAACGGTTCAACGGTACATTAAATCGACGAATTGGGGAAGACATGCTTACGTGAGACAAGTAAAGCCGCTTGTTACTGCAAAGAATGTCACAGATAGACTTAACTTTTGTAGAAGGTTGCAAAGCGAAGGATTCTGTGAAGACAGTGCTTTTGGAAGGTCTAAGAGAGCTAACGTACTTTTTACGGATGAATCCCCGATTGTTTTGCACCCAACGCCGACTAAGCAAAATATGACAGTTAGAACAAGTGATCCAATCACTATTAAACCCATACAAAAGCCGAAATTTGACTTCAAGATAATGGTTGCAGGAGGAATCAGCTCACGTGGAAAGTCGAGACTTCATGTTGTTGAGGAAAAAACAACCGTAGATGGATCCTATTACCGAAACAACATTTTACCAGCTTATGCAGCATGCCAGGATGACAGAAGACAGTTTCCAGATAAAAATTTGGTAATTCTTATGCAGGATGGGGCACGAGCGCATACAGCAAAGGAAACATTGGCACTGGCAAAATCGATGTTTTCAACTGTTTGGAAAGATTGGCCTGGAAACTCTCCTGACCTTAACCCAATCGAACATGTTTGGGCTAGACTTCAAGAGAGTGTATTCAGACATCCGGTGCCGAAGAATAGAGGACAATTAATTGCAAGAGTACAGCAAGAATGGAGCAGCTACACCAAGGACGAATTAGAAAATTTATGTGGTAGCTTTGGACGACGTATTTTAGAATGTAAAGATAATAATGGTAGACATATGCATTATTAGTAATAGGAATAATGATCTGTATTATGTTAGCATCGCAAATAAATTTGAACTTCTAATTTATGTTTGTTGGTTTGCTTTTTATAACAAAAAATTTGTGGGGAGAAACTTTGGGCCACTCTTTATATACTCTATAGACCTTAAAACGTAAAGAAATGTTGAAAATTTCAATTTCGATTTTCGAGGCGATTACAAGAACTTCCCATATACTGGGAAGTTAATAAATTAAATATAAAAAATCATTAAAAGTCATCATGATTTTCAAGGTCATTTTTATCATTCACTATATCTCACGAACCATATATAATATTTGCATCAATAAGGTGTCAGTTGACGTGTATGAACATCTTTGCGATTTTTAACATTATAAAAATTCGTTTTAGCCGTTTTTTTAATTTAATAGAAGAAAATGCGAAAAATTATGGTTGTTTTCATAGAAAATATTTTTTAACTTGACTTGCAGAGCACAGTGATCCAGTTTATAAAATGTATACATTCTTATCAGTTTTTGGAGAGAAACCGGCAAAATTTTATTCCATGAATATGAAAAAACTAAATTAAAAATAAAAACATCATTCCAAGTTACCATGTAAAGAGGGTTTATACGAATGCTTTTACTTTATATCTTTTATTCTAAAAAAATGTTGTAAATTCAATCAAAGTTTTAAGATATTTGCATAATTTGAGCAGATTTTTAATAGTTTTTATAGTCTTTTAATTAAAAAAAATTGCTCAAATTTTGAAAACCAACAAAATTTTTCAACACTAAAAAGGCCCCCACCGATTGATCCGCGTGAATATTCAATCTGTCCTCATCGACCAAAAACCTTACATAATCAATGGACCCTCCCGTAGACGATATGATTCATATTAACTCATTCCTGTTACTATTACCTCTCATTGTTGTAATGTTGTTGATGTTTATGTAGATATTACTGGGAAGTTGACCGTGTGGACCTCAAGGGTCGCACCTCGCGGCTTGTTTTTAATCTTAGTACATTTCAAGAGTCACTAAAAGTTGCATTGACATTTTGGTTGCCTATTAAATTGAAAACAAACCAACTTGCTCGGATTTTCCTTCGAACATCTTTTAAATTATAAAATATTGCTGATTGCGGGCTCTCCGTTTCCACCGCCGTTAACAAAACCAACGTGAGAAGCAGAACATAATAGTAGGGCAACGGACGAATTTTGCATTAACGTTGTGGATCCCTAATTATGATGAAGGCACTGCAGTACCAGCAGGTTCTGTAAAATAATACATAAATTACTGGTTTTGACTTAAGGAATTTTTTTGTTAATCAAAACTGAAAAGTGAAGAGTTTGGGATACTGTTAAGATTTTAATTTGAATTTTAGAGTTCGCCAGATAGCTTTTTTACAATGCAAATGCATGGAATGTTATTCTTATAATTTAATAATTTTGTTATTTTTATTTTTAATCATTACCGTAAGAATCATCATAATTCAGAGTCGTCATAAAGAGTCATCATAAATTCAGAGAAATTTTAAAAAATAAACAGGAAACTTGCTGTTAGAGATATTCAAGATAATAAGCACTTAATGTTTTTTGATAGAGAAGAAAATTTCCGGAGCTACTTATTAACATTCAATTTAATTGAAAACATAAAATATGATAACAAATATTATTTAGTGAATTATTTACATGAAATTTTTTTTCAATGGATTGAAATCAAACAATTTCAATTAACTAACAGATCCTAAAAAAGAAAAATAAAGTAAAAAGTAGCAGGGTTTTGCGTAATTTTTAGATTCGAGTGCGTACACTCTCATCAAATATCAGTGCAGTTTTATTAAATTAAGTCGCATTCACCATTGTATTAGACGTCTATATTTAATTACACTTATCAAATTATTTAAACAAGAACATAAGACCAAACGCATAATTGTGCCTTTAAAAAATGTTTCGTTTACAGCAAATGGTCACGAAAATTTTGTCAGCTCCTGATTTTATTAAAAATTTATTTAATTGTTGAAAATCTAAATTGTTGTGATTGAATCGGCCCATGACTTTCATTTGGTCTCAATTTTTTGTATATTTTTGTAGTTGAATTACTCATACTAACACAGCAAGGGAAATCACGTCAAAATCGAAATAACAAATTAAAAGAAGAAGATTAATAAAACTTGTAAGACCTGATTTCAGATATAAAATATATGAATTATTCTTTGTTAAACACTATAAGATTGCTAAGAACTAGTGAATGATGTCCAGATTTAGTGTGTAATATGACAGAAAAACTTAAGGGGGAAGTACCTTTAAACACTTCAAAAAATCGATTTTTTTAAATTATTTTAATCGATAGATGTATCGCCTAATAATATCATGTCAAAGTTTCGAAAGCTAATTTTCAAAATTGTGGAAGAAATGCATCCCGAAAGTGCCTGGCGCCGAGCTTTTTTCTCTTGACGACAAACTTTAAACGGCCTTTTCTCGAAACCATGTTTTCTAAAATTGCGTAAGTGATAATGAAAAAACTAGTGAATCGATTTTCATCATCTAGCATTCATTTTAAAGAACATAAAAAACTATTCTATATAGACTAAGGACTAAAAATACAAATCATTTTGGGACTATTTTTGACTGGAAGTAGGTGCAACGAAATTTTTTCGTCACAATCGTAATTTTTGTGAGCCTGTTTTGAAGGGTTAATTTTCGAATTTCGCAAATATTTTAGTCTATCTACTAAAAAAACCCTTTCGAGTAAGAAAATGTTTGGCTTGTTGATTTCCGATGAAAATTGCAGTCAGCATCGCTTACGCAATAAACGACGTCAGTAACGACATGGCTTTCAAGATCCTTGAAAAATTTGTTAATTTTCAACTTTCCCTTTTGTAGAATATGCTTTTTTCCAACCTCAAACATTGTCTAAAATAAATATTATACTGATTTAATAAGAACTGTCTTCATTTCCCCACAAATCAGTTGCAAAAAAGACCCTTTTTTGGCATCTAAAGGTACTTCCCCCCTTAAGTTCATTTTTTTTTTTTTCAACACTGTAATCTTACCAATTGATTAAGTAAAAGAAGAGCATAATTTATAAAACAGATTTAAGCACTGATTCGATGTTGAGACGGTAAAAACATGACTATATGACAGGTTGTTTTATTTTTTTCTATACAAATAATGAAGTTCCGATTCTAATAGATATTATAGTGAATTTTTTCTATTGTTTGTTTACAAGATTTGTTTTTGAAAGAAATCATACGCATATCATAGTATTTAAAAAATTGAGAAGTTACTTGAATATATTTTCCAAATTTTACATAATAAGGTAAAGGACATAAGACTGCCAAAAAGCTTTCTTCATATTGTCAAATATGTTTTTTTAAATAAAAACTTTCTCGCAAATATTCTTTCTTCAAATACAAATGTTTGAAATGAATGTTCATGCAAATACAAGATTTTTTGGAAAGCAGAAACATTAACCAAACAGTTTGTTTGAAAGCAAAAAAGATGACAGAAAATTGAAGCCTCAAAGCCTGTAAACTTTGATTGTCTTTAAAATTACAAATTGATTTATAAATATTAGTAAGTATGTTTCTTAAAAAATGACAACCGGAAAATTTTTAGGAAGCAAAGGACTTGAATATGTTCATATGTGTAGAAGTTTTTTTTTAAATTTTTTATGTATGTAAAATTCCAATTAACTTTTTTTTTATCTGATGTGATATGTTTTAAAAGAGCACATGACAAAGCACAGTTCATTTTTTTGAAAAATTGGGCGAATCACATCAAAAGGGTTCATATTACTTCAAAGCCATTTGCTTCAATATGTCCATTCATCCAATATTATCTTTCATTATAATCGTGGAAAGATATTTTGACTGTTAAACGGTTACATGCTTTCGGATAAAGTTATTTATTTACTGTTTTGAAACAGTCTTATTTTATAATTTGAGACTTCTAGACTCAACTCAACATTATTTCTAATTTATCAATTTGTGTCTCATTTCTTAAGCGATTCAATATGTATAATAATTTAGAAACTAAAATTCAAGACTATTTTAACATTTTCATAATACAACATTTAATTACAAAACGAAAACAATATACTACGATCCAATTATTTTCAATTGTCAATTAAACATACTATAACTACATGCCCAAATACATGCTTAAAAATAATTTGTGTTTTATTTTCGTAGCGTAGTTTGGTCACACAAAACCCTTAAAAGTTATTTGCCTTGTTTGTAACTTGATATAAATTATGCTGAATTGCAAATTCAAGCTGTCTGTTGATCCAAAATGACTTTGTAGAGTCCCAACAAGTTTTATTAAATAAAATAATGTAGATATGGTTCCTAAAAAGAATTTAGGAATATATGTATTGACATTTAGGAGTTCAATTTTCTCAAACTGTGGATTGTTAATTGTTGAAAATAACAATTTGTGGAAATGTTTTTGGTAAAGAATGTTGTTGGTAGAATTACGTATATTGAAGTGGGATGTCGTTACAAATAATTGAAATTTTCATTTGATATCTATCAAATTAAATATTTAAGCATATATTAAAAACGGTACACCACAATTATTTAGTAAATTTTGGAATTCCATTCGTTTTTCCTCAATTGAGTCAAAAAAGTTTCAATGAATTAATTTTTATATGAATGTTCATATACATATATTGTATGTATGTTTTTGGAGTGCCTTGAATTATCACTCTCCTGATATTTATATATGAAATCAAATAAAATTAACATCTCGAAAGCGTATAGTATACCTTAGGAAACTCAAATGCTCAAAGCTAATTCTGTTGGTCCAATTTAGGTTGAACAAATTGGACGAGAAACCTTCGAAATCACGGAGCCAAAATAATTTCTGGATAATACATTGTGTTTTCGGCAACCAAATACAGCTGGAATCTTCACTCACAAATAAATCCATCAAAAGTAAATAAAAATATGATAAAAAATAAATAAGTGTTGTTGTTTGCAGCATACTACACGTTAATTAAATTTTATTTATTTCATTTTCATTAAAATTGTAGGATGTAAGTTATCCCTGCAGTGCACAACGGATGTGTAGAATTTCTCTCAAAAGTTTGTTAAACTTTGTCGTGAATGAGCGCACTTATTTAATATGTGAAAACTTTCGGAAGGTGTGCTTAGCCTGGAGGTAGTATGTCTGCAATATGATATTATTGTATGTTAACATGATGCACTTCAAAAAATTTCAAGTAGCATTAAATTTATATTGAATTATGTGCCCTTCCATTGAAGTTGGAAATAAGAGTAGGTATAAGAAAAAAATTGGTTCGCAAAAGTAACTTCTAAACAAGCCGTTAGGTGCCACCCTTGAGATTCACACGAACAACTTCCCCTAAAAATAATGATTAATATATAATTACAGTAAACGAAGAGTCTGTGTGTTGTTAAGTCAATATATTTTGTAATTATAAAAAAAACTTCATAAGTACTCTTTAAAGCATCCAAGCTATTCCAAATTGAAAAAGTGTTGGATAATTTTTATTAAGTAAAAAAAACGACTGTACTACACTCATTGAGAGAAAAATTACCAAATCTTACAAAACATGCACTTTGATCAACACCACATACAATATTTTTTGTATCAATTCCATATTTAGTATATCTATTAATGGTTTGTTATTTTTATACAAATACCTTTTCAAACAAGCCGTGAGGTGCGACCCATGAGGTCCACACGGTCAACTTCCCAGTAATATCTAAAAAGATATTGAAAATATTAAACACAATAATAATTATGGAAATAATACTACTTCAAATAATAAAAATGTACTTCTCGTAAAAGTTATTGGAATGACTTAATATTAATCGTTTCATCTACGGGAGCGTCCATTGATTGAGTATTCATCGGAGTGGGGACAGGTTACAAAGCAGTTTTTTCATTAAAGTTAAAACATGGTGATGTGAAGACTATTGAAAATCTGCTTAAATTTTGCAAATATTAATAAACTTTGATTGACTTTACAACAATGTCTTTAGAATAAGAGATTTTAGGTATTATAATTCGAATGAACCCTTTTTACATGGTGACTTTGAATGATTTTTTATGTTTAATTTTTTTTTTTTTTGTAATCATGAAAAACGTTTTTGCCGGTTTCTCTACAAAAATTGATAAAATTTTATAAATTCTACAAATATTTATTATTACGATGTGCAAATCAGGTGAAAAATGAATTTTTCTATGAAAAAAACACTACTATTCCAATTTTTTTCAATAAATTTAAAAAACCACTTTGAAGATTTTTTTAACATATAAAAACATCATTAAAATGATAATACGCGTCGATTGACACCTTAATGATGGAAATATTATATTTAGTTCTCGAGATATAATGAATGACGTAAATGACCTTGAACGTTTAATGATTTTTTATTTTTTATTTAATTTTTTTCATAATCATGAAAAAAACTTTTGCTGGTTTTTTCACGAAACCTCTTTGGAGTATATAAATTATATAAACATTGATTACTTAGGTTTGAAAATTAGGTTAAAAATTTGATGTTTTTGAAGAAAAAACTAATTTTTTGCACTTTTTTAAAAAAAAATAAAAAACGGCTCCAAGAATTTTTTTAAAAATTTGATAGAATCATTTCAATGTTAAAACGCGTCGATTGACACCTGAATCATGAAAATTTCATGTTTGGTTCGTGAGATATAGCGCATAACATGGTTGACCTTCAAGGGGCGAAAACAGCAAACCCCCCCGACCGAAGTTTCCCAAAAACTAATCAGCTCTTAAAATTGCAAAGACGCTTCGATTGACACCTCAACGAAGTCGATCGGACTTTGTTTACGTGAGTTATGCTCGTAGAAAAAAGTGTCCCGAACGTACATACGTACGTACGTACGTACGTACATACACACACACACATACATCTTCCTTTCTAAAAACACTTTATATATACTCTATAGACCTCAAAACGTAAAGAAAAGTTGAAAATTTCAATTTCGATTTTCGAGGCGATTACAAGAACTTCCCATATACTGGGAAGTTAATATGAAAAAATAATGTTAAATCACTAAGGATGCCATGCAACATCTGATTTTTAAAGCATTGATTGCCAAAAATTCAAATCAAATTTCAAAGATAAGCACGGTACGACGTGGTTAGTTGTATAAACATTAAAAATCAATCGAAAAAGAATAACCAAAAACGAAAATGTGATATATTTTAAAAAGTAAAATAACTATCATCAGACAACAAACCATAGGATACAGTTGGGGGTTTTATTTTTTTCACAAAAATTCTTCGAAACTTACATAATGTAATCTTAATGCTTCAAAAGCTTGTCAACACAAATATGGAATGGCAGCAGGTGAAGCATTTTTGCTTTTTCTTCATTGAATTTTGATGCTTCTGTATCTTGGGCTAGTGTAAAATGAATTTCGAATAAACATGCCAAGATTTTTATTGCATTTCCGCATTAGAAAAGAGAAACAAATACTGTTTAAATTTTTCCAAAGAACCGTTCACAAACATTTTCACCTACGCAAGCTTTCCCTCAAAATTTTATTCACAATAAAAAGTCTTTTTTGTATTTTTTCTGAAAAATTGAAAGACCTTGTGTGCATGAAGCACACAAGGTCTTTCAATTTTCCCCTTGTATTTTTTACGAAGTTAGTGTTGAAATTAAAAAAAGAGATAACATTGATAAGATTTTCAAGGCAAATACTCATAGAATCTTCTAAAATCAAAGTTACTTAGCATTCAAAGCATATTTAACAAAAATATACATAAAAATTGCACATTCGAGTTTCCAAAAACCAAACAAATTGGCCTGTAGTGAAATAATGAAATACTGTTTAGAGTAACGAATTGTGGGTCGAATTGGTTGTCGAGGTAAGTTTGGTGTCCGTCTGGTGAAGAATATTTACATCAAAAATAGTTTTGAAACCATGTCACATACATTGTGGCCCGGGGTATCGAACATGTTTTAAATATTTATAGGATAATGACCATTAAGTTCAAAGTATAGATGCTTATTTTCTAGGTGAAATGATTAATTATTTGTTAGAAATCTAGGGGTTCAAAAATATTAATTTAAAACTATTACCAAATAAAAAAAATTTGAGTGACTTCAAATATTTTTGTCAAAACTCAAAATTTTCCTCTGATATTCTTTTCTCTTCAAACGACATTTACAAAGTTGAACCATTTCAATGCTTTATTTTTTTTTTTAAATTCTTAGCTGAGCTATAATTGTATTTCTTAAGCTTCATGTTGATTGTTTTAATTGAAATTTGATTACAATCAGCGTGAGTTTAAAAGTGAAGCGTATAATATTCAGTTCCTAAACATAATTTCAAATCGCATATTTTTTTATGTTGCCTAGCTTTTTTGGTTGCGTTCAATCAAATATTTAAGTGGGAGACATAACTAAGAAACCACAAGATGTTCATTAATAAAAGTTCCTGTTCAAAACATTTAAAGATATTTTGATACCTTCCAAACAATATCTAAACTGTTCAAATAAATTCCGTTGAATCAATGCTTAAATTTGAATAAATTCTGTTATTATGGTTTCAAATGATGTAATGAATTAAAACAAATTGTGATTTTAATTTTGAACATGTAATTTTTGCCCACAATTCGTTTCCAATTAATTTTATTCTAGTTTTGAAGAAACTGATGGAGTTTATATGATATCGTTTTCTGTGGTTGTTGCTTCTAAACAGTCGTGCAGCAGTTTCCAAATTTGCCAATATTTGAATAAAAGTATTTATTTCGTAGATACCTTATAGAACATTCTTGTAACATATGAACTATGACATTTCTGTTCAGGCAAAATTGTTCAACTCCAAATGCGTTTGCACAGCAACTTCCAGTCATCAAATTTATATCACAATGTGCCATTAATTAATAATGGGTAATCCCTCAATTTCACGACGACATTTACATATCGACAAGTAAATATCATAAAAGATGATTTATTGGCTTCGCATGTCAACTTCCTAACGTGCAATGAATTTTGCTGAGTAGTTTGCAAACTCGCACGCTTTCTCCCGACTGCTTTCCTTCTAACTTCCCTAACCGATGATTTTTCCATCAATATTGTTCTTAATGTTGGTTTTATTGCGAAACTTTTTCCTCGATCTTGTAATTGGAATAATAAAACCACGGAAGTCCTCACCGTTATTTTGGTTACATGAATGCATACATATATTAATCCGTCAAAGAATGACAAGAGGGTTGTTTCGGTGATATCTCCACAAAAATTGGATGAATGTTCCACGTTGACGTAAAATTGTAATCGATTTCCATTGAAAGCACGTGGGAGCAATTCATGATAAAAAAGAATAATAAGAGATGTGAGATCCATTTTGGAGATTGAAATACGTTTCAGGCGAAAACTAAAATTGGCTGTAAAGCTGCAAGGAAAAGTGTAGTGGTTATCCAGTAGGTTTTTAAAAAAGTAATAATTTATTTTAAATGAAAATTTCCTTATACATATTTGCTTTTTACTGTACAAATACCTGGAGTAGCGAAATTAGTGAGAATTGATTAGTATTATGTAAAATATATTCGAGAAAGACTCCAACATAATGCGAAACGTACTACGATTTAGATTGATATTTAATGAACACATTTTGCTCTACCCTGAGAAGGTTTTTGAGATGAGAACATACTCAAAGGTCATATTTAATATGACATGTATGCGAATTGTATTTTTTATGTCACTTTCTAGACCTACTTTTTGAGTTTCAATTTTTAATTCACTTCTCCACAGTAGAGCCTTGTCGCCATGCTAGAAGACAACAGAAAGCACTTTCCCGCTCCTACAAAAAAAGAAAGTTGACACGTTACCAACGTCAACCGTACCGGCATCTACAAAACATTTGCATATGTATAATTTCACCTGGTGTTGTGCAAGTGCCGCGCAAGAACTCAACAGCTTCACAAACGCATTTTACATTTACGAATGAAATTGACATTGCTCCCTTTCATAGGATGAAAACCAAAGGACTTAAAAATGTATACAGTTTCCAAGAATAAATTTTACCATAAATTATTCCCAGCATATTTTCTTAGGAGGTTAGATGGTTCACGTGTATGTTTAGAAGAGGAAAACATGCATAAAAAGGATTTAGGACGTAGATGAAAGTAGTACACTGACTGTAATATATAACATAAATGTTAAATGTTGAAGGCTTTATTTCGTATTACGTTTCGTTGTTGTTTAAAATAAAGATTGGCTTCGATTAATACAAAAACAATTATCTATCAGTTATAAAATATTATTAAGTATTTATATCTGGCATAACGGACAAAAGGTAAATCCCAAGTAGTGATACTTTTACATGTTTTTTTTTCAATTGGATATAGTTTAAGACAATTAATATATTTCGAATAAAATCACGATCGTTTTTAATATATAAACTGTTGCCTATGAAGCAAGAGCTTAGATTATAGTCATACAGTAAGAATCCTGCTGAATTTTCAAGAATTTATCTTACTGAATTGTTCGGATTAGAGTAAGTGTCCAGAGAATTTAATTATGACTAAACATAGTATGAATTATAGTCCAAACTTCAAACGAAACTAGAGGAAAAACAGCACAAACGATAGAAAGAAAAGATAAAAAGAAATATGGTCAATCATTGAAAATTGAAATCAAAATTTATGATAGGAAAAAGTATCCAAAATTTATAATTTATTGTATTTAACCGAAACAAGGTAAGGTTAAGCTATGAGACTTCTAAACCAATCACTTCGACCGTTTCCGGTCCATCGTGCCTTTTAGACGCGAAAGCCATCTGATTCATTCTATGAACCATCCTGATCTATTGAAGAAATTTAAAAGCCGGTCCATTTTGGTCCTACTGCGACATAAGGTGCTAAGAGGGAGTCCGATACTCCTTTTGTATTCCCCAAAAGCCATATGACCCGTCAATAAACCCACAATATTCCTCGTTGAAACTATGTTCAGAGCAAACAGACTGAGAGTGCGTTTTAAGTCATATTTGAGTCACAAAAACCCAACAGTGCAACATACTCCCTAATGTTCCATCACCTCAATGCTAGGTAGTAAGCTGATACCTTTATATCCTGCCTTGGTATCGGCTCCTATACTCATCATCTCGTGCGCTTGTAGCCAACGAAATTTTTTCTTAGCAAACTGATCCGCGTAGACATTCCCTTGAACCCAGTGCAGGGCTAGTTTTCCTTAGGAAAATTCTCTTCAACTCAAACCTTCAGGTCTCAACTAATTTGTAGAACACTGCAACTGATTCCAGTGATCTTATGGCTTATGGTCTACACAGAATGTGATGTCACAATTGCCATATTCTCTCCTACTGACTTCTTCTGCAGACCATAAAATCTCCCATAGTTCTAGTCCCATTGCTCGGAAAATATTCCATTTCCAGCATCTGTTTTCACTTGCCTCTCGTTTTCCCACTCTTTGCTTGAGGGAAAATGGTCAAAAAGTTTTGCCAAAGTCGAAAGACTGAAACTAGAAATTAGAATTATTAACCGTGGAATAACATAATTGTAGCATTTCCCGATGGAAAAAACATCAATATTCAAAGGAAATTTGGTTTCCTGAGCATATTCAATTTTTTTACTTTAATAATAGCAGTTCATTGATGTGATATTTTTTCCCAAAATTATCTTAAGAACAGATTTATTACTAAAGATTATTCAAAGTAACATGTAATAATACGTTAGTTTCATGTTTTAAAGAAACATTGAATTCAAAAACTGGCTTGAATATGACCAATATCATAACTTTGGCGTGCTTTATTTAGCAATCACAGCAGAATATCAATCACCACGAAAAAATACGTTACTACGTCACATTAAATATATTCTTCTCGGACATATTTGCAATTCAATTCAAATTTTTTTGGCTATTTTTAACTTCCCAGTATATGGGAAGTTCTTGTAATCGCCCCGAAATTCGAAATTGAAATTTTCAACATATCTTTACGTTTTGAGGTCTTACGAGTATATTTTAAGTGTTTTTAGAAAGAAGTATGTGTGTGTGTGTGTGTGTGTGTGTGTGTACGTACGTACGTGCGTTCGTGGACAGTTTTTTCTACGAGCATAACTCACGCAAATGACGTCGTATCGACTTTGTTGAGGTGTTAATGGAAGCGTCTTTGCAATCTTAAGAGCTGATTAGTTTTTGGGACACTTCGGTCGGGGGGGTTTGTTGTTTTGACCCTTTGAAGGTCATTTCTGTCGCGCGTTATATCTCGCGAACCAAACATACGATTTGCATCATTAAGGTGTTAATCGACGCGTATTGACATTTTTAAGAATCTATCAAATTTTAAAAAAAAATTGTTGGAACCGTTTTTTTAATTTAAGGAAAAAAAGTGCAAAAAATTAGGTTATTTTTTCATAAACAATAAATTTTTAACCTGATTCACGAAACCCAGTAATCAATGTTTATAAAATTTATATACTCCAAACAATGTTTGTAAAAACGCTATCAAAACTTTTTCTCATGATTACGTAAAAAATTAAATTAAAAATAAAAAATCATTAAAAGTCATCATGATTTTCAAGGTCATTTTTATCATTCACTATATCTCACGAACCAGATATAATATTTGCATCATTAAGGTGTCAAAAGATGTGTATTAACATATTTGCGATGTCTTCAACGTTATAAAAAAATTGTTACAGCCGCTTTTTAATTTAATAAAAGAAAATTCAAAAATTAGGCTTTTAGGGTTTTAGGGTATTTTCATGAAAAATAATTTTTTTAACCTGATTTGCACAGCACAGTAATAAATGTTTATAAAATTTATACATTCTTATCAGTTTTTGAAGAGAAACCAGCAAATCCATATTCCTTAATTAAAAAAAAAATTAAAAATAAAAAATCATTCAAAGTTATCATGTATAGAGGGTTCATACGAATGATATTACTTTATATATTTTATTCTAAGGAAATTGTTGTAAATTCAATTTAAGTTTTATAGTATTTGCATAATTTGAGTAGATTTCTAATAGTTTTAACAGTGTTTTGGTGTTAACAAAAAAACTGCTTAAATGTTGGAATTCCAAAAAAACCTTCCGTAGATGATATGATTAATATTAACTCATTGCTGTTACTGCTATGAATACCTCTCATTATTATTATTTCAAGAAGTATTATTTTCAAAATTATTATTGTGTTTAATGTTTTTGATGTTTATGTAGATATTACTGGAAAGTTGACCGTGTGGACCTCAAGGGTCGCACCTCGTGGCTTGTTATTTTTAGAATAACTCTGCAAAGTTCAAATTTAATTTTCAACAGAACATTTTATCAAAGGCAATAGCGGGATAAGAAGGCCAAACTGTCACTCCCCTGGATTTTTATTTGGAATGGGCCATTCCAAAGCACATAATTAAAAACCATTTGAGCCAAATTTTTAAATTTCTAAACCTCTTATAGGAGCCTCTTCGTTGAAGATAAGACTTTTACACTTTTTATTTTCCCTGGGCGTATTTTTCATTTAAAAAATTTGATTTTTTTTGACTATGAATGATTTTTATATTTTATTTTGTTGCCTTTAGAATCATGCAAAAACATTTTGCAGTTTTCTCTAAAAAAACTGATAAGCATTGATAAATTTTATAAATATTTATTACTGTGGTGTGTGAATTTTTATGAAAAGTACCCTAATTTTTCGCATTTTCTTTTATTAAATTAAAAAACTGCACAAACGACTTTTTTTATAACAAAACATCAATGAAATCTAAAGACACGTATATAAGGCTCGTAAGATATAGTGGATGACATAAATAACCTTGAAGGTCATGATGACTTTTAATGATTTTTCATTTAGTATGTGTGTTAGTGTGTGTACGTACGTACGTTCCTTCGGACAGTTTTTTCTACGAGCATAACTCACGTAAGCAAAGTCGTATCGACTTCGTTGAGATGCCAATCGAAGCGTCTTTGCAATTTTAAGAGGTGATTAGTTTTTGGAAAACTTCGGTCGGGGGGGGGGTTTGTTGTTGTGACCCTTTGAACGGTCATTTCGGTCATGCGATATATCTCGCGAACCAAACATTGAATTTGCATCGTTAAGGTGTCAACCGACGGGTATTTACATTTGTGTGGTTCTATCAAGTTTTTGAAAAATTTGTTCGAGCCGTTTTTAAATTTATTATTTATTTATAATTATACAAAGAATAATTAAATTAAAAATAAAAATCATTAAAAGTCATCATGACCTTCAAGATCATTTATGTATGTCATTGACTATTATTATATTACTTTATATCTCTTATCCTAACGAATTTTTGGAAAGTCAGTCAAAGTTTATTAAAATTGGCATAATTTGAGCAGATTTTGAATAGTTGTCACAGTACCGTGTTTAAATTTTAAAAGGAAAAATTGCTACATTTTCTAAAACCCAAAATAATTCAATCAACACTCTGAGGTCAAAACTTTGCAAGATCATATGCTTTTAAAAGCTTTCATCGAATAAAAAATTCTAGGTTTTAGTAGTTTCGTTCTTTAGTAATCGTAAGATCTCAATCACATTCATTTGTCATACTTTTTTTAACTTCCCAGTATATGGGAAGTTCTTGTAATCGCCCCGAAATTCGAAATTGAAATTTTCAACATATCTTTACGTTTTGAGGTCTTACGAGTATATTTTAAGTGTTTTTAGAAAGAAGTATGTATGTGTGTGTGTGTGTGTGTGTGTGTGTGTGTACGTACGTACGTGCGTTCGTGGACAGTTTTTTCTACGAGCATAACTCACGCAAATGACGTCGTATCGACTTTGTTGAGGTGTTAATGGAAGCGTCTTTGCAATTTTAAGAGCTGATTAGTTTTTGGGACACTTCGGTCGGGGGGGTTTGTTGTTTTGACCCTTTGAAGGTCATTTCTGTCGCGCGTTATATCTCGCGAACCAAACATACGATTTGCATCATTAAGGTGTTAATCGACGCGTATTAACATTTTTAAGAATCTATCAAATTTTGAACAAAATTGTTGGAACCGTTTTTTAATTTAAGGAAAAAAAGTGCAAAAAATTAGGTTTTTTTTCATAAACAATAAATTTTTAACCTGATTCACGAAACCCAGTAATCAATGTTTATAAAATTTATATACTCCAAATAATGTTTGTAAAAACGCTATCAAAACTTTTTCTCATGATTACGTAAAAAATTAAATTAAAAATAAAAAATCATTAAAAGTCATCATGATTTTCAAGGTCATTTTTATCATTCACTATATCTCACGAACCAGATATAATATTTGCATCATTAAGGTGTCAAAAGATGTGTATTAACATATTTGCGATGTCTTCAACGTTATAAAAAAATTGTTACAGCCGCTTTTTAATTTAATAAAAGAAAATTCAAAAATTAGGCTTTTAGGGTATTTTCATGAAAAATAATTTTTTTAACCTGATTTGCACAGCACAGTAATAAATGTTTATAAAATTTATACATTCTTATCAGTTTTCGAAGACAAACCAGCAAATCCATATTCCTTAATTAAAAAAAAAATTAAAAATAAAAAATCATTCAAAGTCATCATGTATAGAGGGTTCATACGAATGATATTACTTTATATATTTTATTCTAAGGAAATTGTTGTAAATTCAATTTAAGTTTTATAGTATTTGCATAATTTGAGTTGATTTCTAATAGTTTTAACAGTGTTTTGGTGTTAACAAAAAAACTGCTTAAATGTTGGAATTCCAAAAAAACCTTCCGTAGATGATATGATTAATATTAACTCATTGCTGTTACTGCTATGAATACCTCTCATTATTATTATTTCAAGAAGTATTATTTTCAAAATTATTATTGTGTTTAATGTTTTTGATGTTTATGTAGATATTACTGGGAAGTTGACCGTGTGGACCTCAAGGGTCGCACCTCGCGGCTTGTATATTTTTGATTCTTCAGTGTTCGTAAGATTTCACTTACTTCCTCCGTCATCATGTGTAAAATATTTTACTTGTTACATGCTATTAAACTAATTATTGACTGCATATTGAATGTTTTTCAAGACCAACTTACAATAAGAAACAAGCCGCGACCTTCGAGGTCCACACGGTCAACTTCGCATTAATATCTAGTTAAACATTAAAAATATTAAATATAATAATAATTTTGAAAATAATACTACTTTAAATAATAATAATCAGACGTATTCATAGCAGTAACAGGAATGAGTTAATATTAATCATATCATTTACGGTAGTATCCATTGATTACGTAATTAAAAAAATATAAAAACTATTAAAAATCTGCTCAAATTATGCAAATGTTTTAAAACTTTGATTGAATTTACAACAATTTTTTTAGAATAAAAGATATAAAGTAATAGCATTCGTATGAACCCTCTTTAAATGGTAACTCTGAATGATTTTTTTATTTTTAATTTAGTTTTTTTCATAATCATGGAAGAAAATTTTGCCGGTTTCTCTTCAAAAACTGAATAGAATGTATAAATTTTATAAACATTTATTACTGTGCTGTTCAAATCAGGTAAAAACATTATTTTTTATGAAAAAACCCTAATTTTTCGTATTTTCTTCTATTAAATTGAAAAAAAAAAACGGCTGAAACGAATTTTTATGATGTTAAAAAATCACAAAGATGGTAATACACGTCGATTGACACCTTAATGTTGCAAATTTTATATCTAGTTCGTAAGATATAGTGGATGACAGAAATGACCTTGTAGATCATGATGACTGTTATTAATTTTTTTTTTATTTAATGTTTTTTGTAATCATGAGAAAAAAATTTGATGATGTTTTTACAGTCACTGCCTGGAGTATATAAATTTTATAAACATTGATTATTGTGTTCTGTAAATCAGGTTAAAAATTTATTGTTTATGGAAAAAAACCTATTTTTTGCAATTTTTCTTTTAAATTAAAAAATGGCTCCTACGATATTTTTTCCAAAATTTGGTAAATTCACAAAAACTGTTCATACGCGTTGATTGACATCTTAATGATGCGAATTGTATGTTTGACAAATATGACCTTGAAGATCATGATGTCTGTTAATGATTTTTTTTATTTTTTTTATTTTTATGAGAAAAAATGTTAATGGTGTTTGTAGAAAAACTGTTTGGAGTACATATATAAATTATATAAACATTGACTACTTCGGCTTGAAAATAAGGTTAAAAATTTATTGTTTTTGAAAAAACCTTAATTTTCTACACTTTTTTTAAAAAAATTAAGAAACGCCTCCAAGGATTTTTTTTAAAAACTTGATAGAATCACATAAATGTTAATACGCATTGCTTGACACCTTAAACATGCATTTCGAATGTTTGGTTTCCGAGATATAACGCATGACAGAAATAACCTTCAAACGGGCAAAACAATTACAATATTCAAACTTAATTCAGAATGGGGTTTTCAGACTACATGATGTGATCATAGCATTAAGTAAAACGAGACACTGCGATTACTTTGACTTATTTTGTTGCTGTTATAGGTTCTAAGTCATAACAAAAAAAAATCGTTTCATTTTTGGCGTTCAGTACTTTAAAGTTGGTAGGTAGGTAGTAAAAGCTGTTGAAAATTATCATAGAAACAAAAGGCACAACACTGAATTTTTTATAAATAAAGCTACACAAAACTCAACTACAAAGGAAAAAAGTCTCATTTCTGAAATTTTGAAGCTATTACATTTAATTTGTTTCATTTATTCCAAATGGACGCAATTATTAGCTTGAACGTTTTTCCCAACCACATGCTTTACAAAAAGTAATTTTCGCAAGTCCACAAACTCAAAGGAAACTTCAATGTATTTTTTTATGTTGGATGAGATACTCCATAATGGAGAGGCTACTTAATCTAAAAAAAAAACGTAATCCGTCCTGCATCTTTTAAGCGTGCCTACACTTTTTAGCTTAAGGTCCAGTAAAATCACTTTTAATTATATCGAAGACAGAAATCTGAGAGAGGTTTGCCGAAAGCGAATCCCTCTGGGTTAAGTGATTAATTAGGAAAATATTTTTTTTGTTGGTGGTGGAGCATAACATCATAAAGAATATCGGAACAGTTTACTGGCAGCTTCTTTGCGTGAATTTGGGTTGGTGTGTATTTTTTGTTGTTGGTATGTATCCTTGTAAAATAGCTTTGAGATGAGATATTGGTTGGTCAAAATGGTCATTGTTTGTTTCACGGCAAAGTGGCTGCTAGAAAGCTTTAGATTTTTAATGTTCATTGTTTTTTCTGGTATCCTTTTTAAAAGACTCTCGTTGTTTTGTAGGTTCGTTATGATGGAAGAAATCCCAAGATAAATGATTTTTTTGTTATTTGATTTTAATGATTTTTAAATGATCTTGCGGTGTTCCAGCTGATAGTTGTAGTTTGTTGTTTTGTGAAGCACGATGAGCGTAACAACTATGCTGGAACTTTATTGAATCAATTTAAATACTTTTCTTAACTTAGTGAAATCACTAGATTTTTTCTTCTAAGACTATGTAATACAGTTTATTCTCGGTCCTGGAAAAATCTTAATAATTCGAATAAGTTCTGAGTCTCTTCAAAAACAAATTGAAAATTTTGATGCGTATCCGTTTTTTTTTTTATAAAATGCAAGGAAATATTTTAGCAAATTTCATAAAACACTGCTATATATGTTGCAAATAAAGATATGTTGGCCCTGCGATTGAGGAAATCTTTTTTGGCCAAGTCTTCTGGTACTACTAATAAGAAATCAGCTGTTTTGTTTGGAGCAGAAACTGATCAATGTGAACCATTTGAAAAAATTGCTTATAAATTATTTAGGACTTTGGGAGAAAAAGTGTGGTGTAAATTTTATCGGAGTAACGTTGACACTTCAACTGATACTAAGAAGTTTTTCCAACTTGTAAATCAATTTCAATCTTGAAATGTAGGTAAATCATACAAACAGTCATTTAAAAAAAAAGTAAACAAGCTGAGAGGTGCCACTTTTTAGATTCGCACGAACAAATTCCCAGTAGTATCTACACAAATAATAAAAATAATTTTATGTTATTATTATGTTAAAAATAATACCATAAATAATAACCCCATGTATAATTATTTTGGGATAAGAACTAATTACAATTGGTGAAATGACTTTATATTAATTGTATCACTACTTTGTCGAGCGTTCATTAATAACGTTTTCATTTTCCAATATTTTAACAAACTTCGTTAATTTTCTTTGCAATAACTTTTCACGTTTTTCATCCATCAAGAATTGACCATTTAGAAGAACTTGAAAGATTTCCCAAGATCAGATTTCAGACTTTAGGCTTTTGGAGTAATGCAGCTTAAGCTCCATCAATTCAGACTCTAAAACGTGCTCTAACATTTCAAATATTTGTATGGTATGCCATGGAAGATCACATGACACGCCTAACAAATCGACGATTAGAACGACATGAAGAATGAATCTTGCCTACAATCAATATAATGTATGCATTTTATTATAAATTTGTTGATTTGAAATCCCTTCCGTTCTTCTCTTCAATTTTCCAGAAGGAATCATTTTGAAAAATCTTTCATTAACAAACTTCCAGTTTACAAATTGGATAGTCATACTAGCACTTTCTTTGATTATGAACATCACTTCCAAATTTCATCATGTTTTTGGAAATTAAACTCAACATGTATGAGTGTACCAAAACAAGTAACAATTTTCAGACATATAGACACTCTTTAAAAATGATTTTAATTCTTCAATAAAATGTGTTTTACTTGAGAATGAACAAAAATCATCCATTTTAATTTCGGTTTCCCGCCAAAGGCTTAAAGATACTCACTTGATTTGTTACATCATTCCAACAAAAATTAGTTTTTCTTTAATACTATGTCCAACCAATTTTTTATTATCAACCAGAACTGAAAATAAGAGATATTTTTATCACAAAACGCAATAAAAGCTCCACATATTATTAAAAGCACAAGATGGGAAGTTTTGGGGTTGTTATTATTGACGTGCTTCCGATAATGGTGAGGGATGACATCAAGCATGACGGAAACCGTGATGGCTGAGAAAAAAAATTATTGAAATATATTTTTCACCAATGAATGTGAAAAAGTGAATAACATGTAAAACTTCGAGTGATTACTCTAGAATTTTGCGCTATGGACTGATACGTACTGATATTTAATGAATCCTGATGATAAACAATGTTGAAAACATTCGTCCTTCATCGTTTTAAAGAGAAGCTACATCTGTGGGACGGTAATTTATCACTACTTGATATTATCGACATAAATTCAAAGATGTATTAGATCGGCTTACCACTTATTTGAATTTCATTCCCGATATGTGTAAAATATGTCCACGGTAAGTCTTCGAAGACCATGCAAACATATGTATGTGAACATATGTCGGGCGCCAGAGGCATACTGATATCAACTAAACGCAAAATAGTATAAAAACGATTGATAGATTAGTTTGCTTTTTGTTCGGGTGTTCGCCTAAAAGGATGAAAAGGATCTTCAACAAATGCTTGGGCTAAATGTACAAAACGTGATGCAGGTTTAGACAAAAATGAAAGCTCCTCTATCGAACATGTCAGTAACATTTTAAAATTTATGAAGGTTGTGTAAGTGTTATTTACTTCCTGGTGTGTGCTTATGTAAATGAAGAAAATAATAAAATAAGAACTGAAAGAATTGTGTTTGTAAGACTTACAAATGCGACAAATAACAGTTTTATCACCATAACTATCTACAATTATATGATGTTTTAGTTTTTTCGTTATATATTGCTAATTTCATGAATTCGAAAATAATGTCAGAAATGAGCTCAATAATTGCTTCAATTATATTTACAAAACAAAAAGGTGATAGAACTGACACATTCAGTTTTTGACATCATTTTATTTTCTACAAGTTGCATGCAAACTATTTGATCGAATGTTTTCATTTTCTTAAGTCTTCAAACGTTGCACCTACTAAAGGATGATCAAAAACTGGTTTGTTGCTATTAAAAAATCCTGATGTCTACTTCACTGTATTAAAGTAAAATAAGAAAAAGTCATAGAAAACACTGTATCGTTTCCAAAAATCATATCGCTTTTCGGTAACTCAAGTGAAAAGAGTTCTTCTATTGAAGCAAATGGCAAAGCCAAATTTCAAATCTTAAAAATCGTTTGAAATATGCTATTTTCAATGACAGAACTATTTTTGGAAACATCTTGCTTATTTTTGAAGGTGGAAGCTCTAATTGATTTCATATTCATCGCATTGAATTTTTAATGTATATAAATTTTATTTTAAGGTCTTTAAAACAAAACAAAAATAGTATTTCTATAACAAAACGGTGAAATAGTGCAAACTAAAATGCCTATGCAGAAGAAGTTTTAGAGGCAACTATCAAAAATGGTCATGCACTCGACAAAATCTAGTTCAGTCAGTGTAAAAAGATGACAGCATTATTGCATGTTCCAATCTCAGCTTCGTATAAAATGTTTGACTACATATGCCTTCTTGTCTTTCAAGCGTCAAAATGAAAAAAAAAACTTTCGTTGCTTTTCGAGACCATTGTTAACTTTCCAATATATGGGCAGTTCTTGTAATTGATTCGTTAATCAAACTTGAAATTTTCACCACATCTTTACGTTTTGAGGTCGGTAGAGGATATTTAAAGTGTTTTTGGAGAAAAATCTGTATGTTTGTGTTTATGTACGTACGTAGGTTTTTTTTTCTCCAAACATTACAACTTGAAAAAGTCATATTGACTACGTTGAGGTTTCAATCGAAACGTCTCTGCAATCTTCAGAGTTGATTAGTTTTGGGAAACTTTGGTCGGTTTGGTGGTTTTTGTTTTGACCCTTTCAAGGTCATATCTGCTTTGCACTATATCTCGCGAACCAAATATAGGTTTTGCATTGTTAAGGTGTAAATCGACGCATATTGACATCCCAATGATTCTATCAAACTTTGAAAAAAATTATGAAGTTTTTCAATTTAATATTGTATTAAAAAATGGAGAAAATTAGGTCTTTTGTCATAAAAAAATATTTTTTAAAGTCATTCGCACAGCGCAGTAATTGATGTTTATTAAATTTATAACCAATGTTTCCATACAAACTTTCCAGAAAAATTTTGTTTTCATTATTACAGAAATACATTAAATCAAAAATAAGAATATCTTTAAAGTCACTATGTAAAAAGAGATGAATCCTTTTGAATGATATTACCTGATACCTGCAACTCTAAAGACATTGTTGTAAAGTTAATCAAAGCTTATTAATATAAGACCGATTTGAGAAAATTTTTAACAATTTTTACAGTAACGTTGTACTGTTTGAATGAAAAAAACAGCTTAAAATTTGAAAAACAAACATGTTTTTTCAATCAAATTTGCATTTATTGTAATCAACGCTTTGAATGGTAAAATTTTTTGAAGATGAAAATACTTTTTCAAAGCAGAAACAACGTTTTTCATGATTACACATATTTAATAAAAAAAATATACAATAGAATATGAATTTATAATGAAAAAAGGTTGAAAACATAATATTTCTTAATTTTACTAACTCTAATGACGTGTTTCTAAAAAAGTCTCTTCTATCTAATATAAACTTCTGTCAATCATAGCTTTTCGAAATCAGATGCTTTAAGTTATCATCAAATAAAAGTTAATAGTTGCTTTATTATTTTACAAAAACATTCACACAGAAATAATAAACAAGAATAGATATACTGATTTAAAGAATGTCCATTAAATATACAGGGATCATTTGTCAAATGTTTGGAATTTGAACATTGTAACTATTATTAGGATTTCAGCTATCAATTCTTCAATCTTTAGTACAAATTTGTATGTTTTGTATATAGTCAGGCATTGAATATTATTCAATGTATTTGAAGATTAACTGCAAATTAAGAAATAATTATTAGTGTCGTTGATGTAAAATGATGTAAAAGTATAAATTCGGCGATTATGCCGCAGCCATGAAAATTTTGGATCATGAGTAACCGTCAAGAAAAGAAGCAAAGCAAGAAGCAAAATGTGAATTTTTCAAAAACATACATGAAATGCATAGAATGCCGTTCAAACTGGCTTAGTCACAGGGATTCCAACTACATCTTTAAAATTACTTAACTAAATTGCAAAGTGTTTTATTATTATATAGCAATTAACACAGTTTCTTCAAATGAAGCAAGATTTACCATAAAAGAGTGAAATAATCCCATTCGACTGTATCCGAACGTGAACAAACGTATTTTTTTCGATAATCTCTACAGTAGATTATCCTTAATTAAAGATGCTCAAGAATGGGATAGTACTTTATATATAAAACAAATTGTTCATTTCCTGTTACACAAGTGCCTGCGTAGTTCTTGAAAAGTTTATCAAAGTCATCATGTTCCAATGGAAGGCTATGTTCCAAGTGAAGTCTGCAATCCATGTAATATTTAGAATGATATCATTTCCACAATGTTTGATTTTGTAAGCTGTAGTTTGTTGGTATTTTGTCTAATAGCGATTTTCATCTAAAATCTGACGTTAAAGTATCGATACGCACATGTAATCTTTCACATTGGCGGACTATTAATACAAGAACTAAACCAAAAAATATTGTTCCTTAGCTCAAACATAGCACACGCATCTCTCATAGTTTACTTAAAAACGATGTGTGATTGTCAAATATATCAAAAATTTAATTGTTAATTGTTTTTTTTTACAAAATACGCATGCATCAGTTAATTTGATTACATAGTAGGTACAATGTGAAAATTCAATTTAAGATCAAATCATCGAATCTACTTATCTGAAAACGATATCGTATCTGCCCTCATTTCGAGCATCAGCTCACTGCTTACATTCTTAACAGTCTTGTTCTGCTTGCCGTCACTATTTCTCTCCGCTTCCTTCCAAACCGTTTACGTATGAAAGATTTTTGCCTCGAGAAGCAAATTTCGTTCATCAATTTCAGCCCCAATGTAATAACGTTCATCAAGGATAAATATCCCAGTTATTGTGCCTTAGTCCCAACTGATAACATAAATTTTAGGTGAACGGAGCACTTTCAGGCGATCAACTCTTCTGGTGTTGTTACTGTTTAGCCAAACGATAAATCAACTTCTATTCAAAAATTCTAGCATCAGCCTTGTATATTTACAAGAAAAAACTTGAAATCAAACAGATTTTACAACGATTCTTGTCAGGGCGAAATACAATGGAATGAATTGTAAGTGGTTTGTATTAAGGCAAAAATATATTGATTCTTTTTTCCTCAGGTAGTGTGCCACCACTCTTTCCAGAGGTCCTGACTATTTTATAGCTCAATGGCTAAAAATAGGCTCACCTAAATGTCTACTGGTCTTCGTAAGGAAGCGTTGAAAAAACAAGGCTCACGGAATATCCGACTAATTTTCTAATGTCAAGATTTAAGTTAAAAAATTTCGTCCACAAAATGGGTACCGAAGAGAAAGTTTCGCGTTTACTTGAAATGAAGAGTCCTTATCATAGAAGAAGAATACTCTCTCCAGTGACTATGGTACAACACTGCAGTGCCACTATAACGTAAGATTTTTTAATACTACATCGAGAGGTTTCAATACCTAGAGTTTTTCTGTCTAGAGATTTTAGTGGTACTTTATCGAATTTTCAACCAATATTCCTTACTTACTTACTTACCTACTTTCTACCATGGTTAAATGGACAGAGCCACCGCTTCAAGTGTAGGTGCACATTTTTATTTTAAAAGATGCAAAACTTAAGGGGTCTACCTATTTTTAGCAGTGTAAAAACGGGTGGTTTTTCATAATTTTTAGATGGGTTTAAATTATAAATATTGATGAAGGAGGTGATATACTCAATAAATACATTCCCGAAATACACAAACAAATTATTTTATATTCACTTGTGTGAGTTTTTATCAATGACAAGCCGCGAGGTGCGACCCTTGAGGTCCACACAGTCAACTTCCCAGTAATATCTACATAAACATCAACAACATTACAACAATGAGAGGTATTCATAGCAGTAACAGGAATGAGTTAATATGAATCATATCGTCTACGGGAGGGTCCATTGATTACGTAAGGTTTTTGGTCGATGAGGACAGATTGAATATTCACGCGGATCAATCGGTGGGGTGCATTTTTGGTCTTGAAAATTTTTGTTGGTTTTAAAAATTTAAGCATTTTTTTTTATTAAAAGACTATAAAAACTATTTAAAATCTGCTCAAATTATGCAAATATCTTAAAACTTTGATTGAAAATTTTTTGCACTTTTTTTCTTAAATTAAAAAACGGCTCCAACGATTTTCTTCAAAAGTTAATAGATTCACAAAATTGCTTATACGCGTCGATTGACACCTCTACCATGCAAATCGTATGTTTGGTTGGCGATATATAACGCATGACAGAAATGACCTTCAAAGGGTCAAAACAGCAAACCCCCCCGACCGAAGTATCCCAAAACTAATCAGCTCTTAAAATTGCAAAGTCGCTTCGATTGACACCTCAACAAAGTCGATCGGACTTTGTTTACGTGAGTTATGCTCGTAGAAAAAAGTGTCCACGTACGTACGTACGTACGTACACACACACACATACATCTCCCTTTCTAAAAACACTTTATATATACTCTATAGACCTCAAAACGTAAAGAAATGTTGAAAATTTCAAATTCGATTTTCGAGGCGATTACAAGAACTTCCCATATACTGGGAAGTTAAAAATGGTGGATAAAAAAATGTCAAAAAACGAGAGGGGTGTACGCTGTTGATGAAATTTTCGAGATGGTTGATCTGAAACAAAAATACCAAATAGTTTTGGATTCAGTATATTAATAGCTAAAGCTCGTATAGGGCGATTTTTAATTTTTGGAAAATTGACAAAATGGCGGACAATTTTCGAGAAAAATACGAAAAAACATGTTTTTTTCATAGTTTTTGGCCAAAAAATACTTCAAATCGAAATTTTGAAAAACCCCTACTATTTGCGCTATAGCTGTTATCATAAAAAATGCCTGGTTAAAATTTTAAGAAGAATCGGTTCAGTAGTTCCCGAGATTTCAACGCGGTTAAAGTTTTTTTTTAATGAAGAATCGCACTCGGGTGACAAAGTAAAAGTTATCCAAAAATACAGTGAGTATACTCCGATCTTTATAAAATTCTAATATCATATTTCTGCATATATATACTTTCCAAAAATGCAATAAAAAAATCGATTTTTTGAAAATGATAAAGAGGGTAGACCCCTTAACAGTGTTAAAAAGTAAGGAACTAAAACTACGAATCGTTCGTACCTGAAACCGCATTTTAATAAATAATAGAAAAACATCAGGACTTATTTCCAAACATTTATCAATTCAAGACAAATTCACCTCTCACATACCTTTTGTTAGCAGACGTTGAATCATCTTAGATATTCTTATGCGGATAAGCCGTTTTCGCATTGATGATGAAGTCATGCGCAATATGCACGCTCAGTTAATTGAACAATGCACTATTTTCTTTTTGTAGGGTATTCTTTAATTGAAGAGAAAAACCACTTACAGCTTGGTAACCACAAAAATAAGCTTAAGTTTGTATCAGCAAGAAACTTTGATAAAAATTAATATTAAAAAGTATGAAACCAAAGATACTTTTAGTTTTTTGACGTACTTCAATTAGTTCTGCAATAAGAGATTAAAAATCAACATAAATAGTGCAAACGAAGAACTAAATTAACAAATTAACCAACAAGCCATGTTAAGAAATTCCAACTAATAAATTTAAAATTAAATCGAGAAAGCAGCATCATTAATTTTACTGAAATAATCAATTTCAATTACGTGGAGAATCTGACCCCACTGAACAATTTTCCAGTACTCGTTTAGCTACGTGGAAACGATTTTTCAGCTGAGATGTGTTTGTCCTGTTTCAAACAGGGACAAACTTGCCAATAATGTTGATACTTTCATAAGAATGTCTGCTCAAAAGGGAATAATACATGCTAGAAATTGAATTGTGCAACATCGATTTCAAAAGTGCAGTTTCAAGGATTTTCTGATTTTCTTCATTGTCCTCCCGTCAAATAATCTGTATTACAATTCCAGCGGAAAATTGAAACTTTTCAAGTAGTCTTTTAGCGAACAAAGAAAAACATTTTCTACGTACGTAATAAAATCGGACTTCAACTGTGTAGAGTGAAAAAACAAGTCCTGTATATTTTTCCAATAATATGAATCAAATATTGCAGATTCAAGATGCTTCAGTTGAAGTGTCTATAAAAATATTCACGGAAAGTATTTATTTGTTGAAGATTGTGAAACCTGGAAAATGGTGATTGTTGGTTGAAAAGTTTGAAGGAATATTGCGGAAAAATTTTAAAGGAAACATTTCTTGCACTGTTGAAAAATTGTGTGTTGCGAGTCAGAAGTAAATATTTTTACGATCGTACCTCAATAATTGACTAAATCAACCACCAATGGTTATGACCACCTGAAGCATTTCGTACGTAAAACATCCGATGTGTGTATTAAGGAGTTAAATTTAAAGCCACTGCACATTTGAAGACTGCACATGACACAAGCATGAATAGTCGCAAGTTATGCTTGAACATTGGGACGATGATAACACGCTTGCTTGAACTCCTTTTACCCTCGTTTTGAAAGCAAATTCGGGTAAAAAGTAGGGTTGTATGTTGTGTCACTTAAACTTTTTGAATGAACGGCATAATTATCTACCAATAAATGGAAAAAAGTATTTAAACCATTTTTCACTCGCAACACCATTCACAGAAACGCAAGTTACGGTCCCGAGAACGGCTAATGCCCCAAAAAAATCAGTGAGTTCGATAAAATACCATTTTGCTGAAGTGCATAATTCTACACAATTCATATCTTTGTCGCAATCTATATGAAAAATTCCACCGTACTATTATTGAAATGTTGATGTCAGAATGGGAATTTTAACCACCAAATGTTAAATGAAAAGTCAGCCACTCTACACTTTCAGCCATGAGATCACAAAGTATTTTCCTATCTGGAAAATGCAACACCTTAGAATGTACATAAGCCTGATCTTATTGATTCATTCTAAGAAATGGTAAAGCTCTTTTAACTTCCCAGTATATGGGAAGTTCTTGTAATCGCCTCGAAAATCGAAATTGAAATTTTCAACATTTCTTTACGTTTTGAGGTCTATAGAGTATATATAAAGTGTTTTTAGAAAGGGAGACGTATGTGTGTGTGTGTGTACGTACGTTCGTACGTACGTACGTCTGTACGTTCGTGGACACTTTTTTCTACGAGCATAACTCACGTAAACAAAGTTGTATCGACTTCGCTAAGGTGTCAATCGAAGCGTCTTTGCAATTTTAAGAGCTGATTAGTTTTTGGGATACTTCGGTCGGGGGGGTTTGCTGTTTTGACCCTTTGAAGGTCATTTCTGTCATGCGTTATATCTAGCGAACCAAACATACGATTTGCATGATTAAGGTGTCAATCGACGCGTATAAGCAATTTTGTGAATCTATTAACTTTTGAAGAAAATCGTTGGAGCCGTTTTTTAATTTAAGAAAAAAAGTGCAAAAAATTAGGTTGTTTTTAATAAAATATTAATTTTTAACCTGATTCACGAAAGACAGTATTCAATTTTTGTAAAATTTATATATTTCAGGCAATGCTTGTAAAAACAAAATAAAAACTTTTTCTCATGATTACGAAAAAAATTAAATAAAAAATAAAAAATCATTAACAGGCATCATGATTTTCAAGGTCATTTCTGTCGTGCGTTATCCATATCCCGCGAACCAAACATACGATTTGCATGGTTAAGGTGTAAATTGACGCGTATTACATTTGAATGAATCTATCAAATTTTGAAAAAAATCGTTGGAGCCGTTTTTTTAATTTTTTTAAATAAAGTGCGAAAAATTGTGTTTTTTTTTCAAAAACAATAAATTTTTAACCTTATTGTCAAGTCAAAGTAATCAATCTTTATACAATTTATATACTCCAAACAGTTTTTTAGAAAATGCCGTCAAAATTTTTTCTCATGACTACGAAAAAAATCAAATAAAAAATAAAAAATCATTAAAAGTCATCATGATCTTCAAGGTCATTTCTGTGATGCGTTATATCTTGCGAACCAAACATAGAATTTGCACTATTTAGGTGTCAATGAACGCGTATTAATATTTTTGTAAATTTTTCGCATTTTTAAAAAAATCTTTGGAGCCGTTTTTTAATTTAAGAAAAAAAAGTGCAAAAAATTAGGCTTTTTTCATAAACAATAAATTTTTAACCTGATTTGCGAAATATAGTAATCAATGTTTATACAATTTATATACTCCAAACAATGTTTGTAGAAACACAATCAATTTTTTTTCTCATGATTACGTAAAAAATTAAATTAAAAATAAAAAATCATTAAAAATCATCATGATTTTCAAGGTCATTTTTATCATTCACTATATCTCACGAACCAGATATAATATTTGCATCATTAAGGTGTAAGTTGACGTGAATTAACAGCTTTGTGAAGTTTTTAATATTTTAAAAACTCGTTTAAGCGGTTTTTTTAATTTAATAGAAGAAAATGCAAAAAATTATAGTTTTTTCATAAAAAATATTTTTTAACCTGATTTGCACAGCATAGTGATACCAGTTTATAAAATTTATACATTCTTATCAGTTTTTGAAGAGAAACCGGCAAAATTTTATTCCATGATTATGAAAAAACTAAATTAAAAATAAAAACATCATTCAAAGTTACCATGTAAAGAGGGTTCATACGAATGCTATTACTTTATATCTATTATTCTAAAAAAATTGTTGTAAATTCAATCAAAGTTTTAAAATATTTGCATAATTTGAGCAGTTTTTTTATAGTTTTTATAGTCTTTTAATTAGAAAAACTGCTTAAATTTTGAAAACCAACAAAATTTTTCAAGACCAAAAAGGCCCCCACCGATTGATCCGCGTGAATATTCAATCTGTCCTCATCGACCAAAAACCTTACGTAATCAATGGACCCTCCCGTAGACGATGTGATTCATATTAACTCATTCCTGTTACTGCTATGAAAACCTCTCATTGTTATTACTTAAAGTAGTATTATTTTCAAAATTATTATTGTGTTTAATGTTGTTGATGTTTATGTAGATATTACTGGGAAGTTGACCGTGTGGACCTCAAGGGTCGCACCTCGCGGCTTGTTTTGTTTAATTATTGATATTCATTCAAAAGCCTTAGCCAAAAGTGACATAGCATATACGTATTTGTGAACTTAAGTTTAGGGTTGAATACAACACTCAAATCTATCACTCACCAATCGGAAGTAGGAGATAATCGTTAAGCTTTAATAGTAAAACAAAGACCAAAGTTTTAAAAGAAAAAATTCATAAGATGACCTTTTGATACATTAAGATGAAAATGGTTTGACTGGCGCATCTAGACCATTTTGGAACATGTTAATTTCGATCGTAGACTTCATGCTACGAAGTAACTTGAAATTGGCAGTATATAATAAGTGTTAAAGATAAATTTGTATGAAGATTATTTATATAAATTTGGAAAAGAAGGACCAATTATGGAGTATTGAGAAACACCGGAGGTAGGAAAGAAAGGATTGGAGTCTACATCAAATGAGCTAACTTTAATAACACGATTCGAAAGTTAAGAACGAAACCAACTCAGAAAAACTCTATATACACCATAAAAACTGAGTTTGCAGCACAAAATGTCATGGGTAACCATGTCCAGTGCTTTGGAAAAGTCAGTAAAAGCGGTTACACTTTCAAGTTGAGCATTAAATCTAATCAAACCTGAGCTCACAAATTCTACTGGATTACTCGCAGTTTCATGATTATAAAGTCTAGAGTGTACAATGCGTTCAAATAGCTTAGCAAAGCAGGAAATGAACTCGAAGAATACGCATCTCTCTAAAAACGATGGATTTCAATTCTAGAGACCTTAAACCGTGGAGATATGTCAAAATTTGGGATACGCAAAATTGACGTCATTACAATAACTTTCCACTGGAAAGTTAATCATTGTTTCTTTATTCACCCCACTGGAAAGTTAGTCGTGTGGACCATAAGGGTCCACCTAGATCACATTTTCTTTTTATGATTTGGTACAGTTTTCAATAAATTTAGCACAGCTGTTTTTTAATGTAATAAACAACTGCGAAAAACTCAATCAATTTTTTAAAAGTTCTAATCTTCTCTCCATTTTGGAGAACCAATGCTATTAAAAATCAGATGATTTGAGAAGCTCTCATCAAATAAACATCATAGTTTTATTGATATTTTCAAAAAATATTCATACCAAAACAACAACAAATTAATATTTATAATGAATAAACATCAATCTTTTAGGAAAATCAATTCATGTAAATTACTTGATTATCAATAAGAAAAAGACTCTCTCATATAAGACAGTCTTTCCTTCACTTCCATCATTTTTCATTGTCAAACGTAACCGATCCGTTCCAAGAGTAAATCAACTCCATCCTGATAAATGGAATATCGATAAATCATCACTCAATTCGAACTGATTTTTGATGAGTAAGCGTAAATAATACAGCGTTTAAATATTTAAAGTTGATGAGTAATGGCAACACAAAAGAGAACAAACTCCAGGAAATAATTTATTATTTTTTGAAGGCAAATGTGGGGTAGCTGAAATGTGAAAATACTTTTAAATATCATCTGCACTTAAGAAAAATTGTAAAATTTTACCTTGCAACATACGGTATTTGAAACTTTTTACATTTCGACTTGATTGCTTAGTTGTTATATTTTTGGTAATCATAGTTATTCTGCAACAAATTAATTTTTCTCCTTGTTGATAATTGATTTTTGAAAGCTTTTACTGTTAACTAAAAGTTAGGGAACGATGCTTGTAGCAATTTCGAATATATAAATTTGTCTTCAATTAAAGTCCAAAATTGGTTACAAAGTTTATGACATTTTTACTTTTACTATGATCTATGCAAATAAAGAGTTTTCTCCATCGTAAATCTGAAATATCATTCAATTATGATTCTTCATATTAATACCACTGATAATGAAATTATTTAGACATGTTGCACTTCTTGCGTTCAGCGTGCACATTTTTTTTTTAACTTTTTGATTCAATATCAGAACTATTATTTATTTCGCAGGAGCAGAAAAATTGATGAAATGCATAGGGAAGATGTTTGTATAAAATCTTTAAAATGTTTCGTCATATCTTCTTTGATTGTATCATTTGAAAGCGTTTGTTTTAAAAACTATCTCTGCCCGCAACTTCAAACACATTATTCTTTTATTTTATTTCGTGATTTTTGATAGTTTTCATAGTACCGTGTGTTTAATATAATGAAAATTGATTAGATTTTTAAAAAAATAATGAAATTTGCATTTGAGGTAATCAATGCTTTGAATGGTAAATTGTGTTTTTAGTAAATTCTTTGCAAAATTATTTGTTTTAAAAGGCTTTCATCAAATTAAAAACTGTAGTTTTTAGATGTTATGTTTTTTAGTGTTCGTAAGATTTCAATTACTTCCTAACTCATCATTTGTAAAAAAAATGTTTTTACATGCAATTAACCGATTATTGACTGCATATTCAATGTTATTTAAGGCCAACTGGCAACAAAATCTCTTCAGTCCGCATACTAACAAAAACTGCATTCAATTCCATTCAATTTATTACTCGTTTTTATGTACATTTTATTTTTGTTGAGTAACTCAATACAATATTTGAGTGATCAGACTTTTAATTGTCTCTACAGCTCTGTTTATGATTTTGAATAAATTTCGAAATTAAGGATAATTGGATGTAAATATATTTTAAGACGGAGGAAAATGCTTTGAAAACCTCACTGGCAATTTTATAAATAAGAACGTAATGCTAAACGTATTTCTAGTTTAACTAACTGATGATATCGTATATATATTTTTATAATTCAAATTTAAGTTAGGCCTACTTAATTCTAAAATATATAAATAGAGTCGTTAGCATAGAGCACGAATTGAGGAATATATTTTGGATTTGCAAACATCTCGTGTTTGCGTATTCTATGCTTGCCATAATATGTAGGCGCGAGGTCGAGAACCAGGGTGGAAGGTCTAAAATCAGCTTTAAGACTTTATTTTGAGCCACCTGTAGCAAAAGTCAGATGTTTTAAATTTATACGGTAACAATTTTAGTCGTCAGCCGCAGCAAATTGTATCTATTACTACCGTTCACCGTCAGTTAATAAAATCAGCAGAAACGTAAAGAACTGCATCCAAGAGTAGATTTTCATATCGTTGAGATGATTAATCGTAGATATATTTGATTGCTAAGTCTGCAATAACGTTGAACTGGTCTTCTTTATTTCTGCAGTCTTTCAGTTTCGTGATAAGCTCTCTTGTGAGGCTTTTCATTCGGCGTAAATAATTGTGTGTTGTTGTCTTCCTTCTGCACTGATGGCCAGAAAGTCGTTTTTGGTTCAAGAGTTTGTTGCCTTGGTAATGCTGGAAACTTATTTACGTTGAATACCGGCCGAGTTTTCGGTCAAGTGTGAGGTGTTGCTTTACGCTGCGATTTCGTGCTGAATTTTTATTTTATTTCGAAATATTCCGCACGTTTTGAACAGTTTGAGTCTGATGCAGGATGGTTTTCTTGACAGTTAGCACACCTTAATTTGGTTTCGGTGCAACGTTATTGCAGACTTAGCAATCAAATATATCTAGGGGAGCGCGGAGCTATAGTTTCGTGTTCTTTTCCACATTTTCTACACTTTATTCGAATGTTACAATTACGAGTACTTTGGCCATGACCAAATTTTTGCCATCTTTGGCATTGGATTATGCTTCGTGGTATTTTCTTAAAAAAATCAACATAAACGACAGTACAAAAAAGTGTTTTAAGCTTGTTTAAATCTTGAAGCATTACAGTTCCTCGTGGAAAATAAAACAGATACATAATCTGGCCTTCGAATCCGGGGACATGATTTTTCAGAATTTTTATATCTGTGCAGTGTATACCTTTTGCCATCTCCAAGATCACACTCAGTCGTATTAAACGAAAAATCACTGCCGCGATAACGTCCTATCTGCTCGAGCTTACTCTCGACTCTGAACTGCATTCATTTTCGCTAGAGGCCTTTTGACTTTCAAGCGTGGATATAAAAATAACAAATATCGTGGAAAAGGCTTTGTAGCCTGTCCCCCTTCGGATTGATCCGCGAGAATTTTCAATCAACACCCCATCCATACGTAATCAATGGACGCTCCTGTAGCTGATACGATTGATATTAACTCATTCCAATTACTGTAATGAGAACCTCTCATTATTATTATTTAAAGTACCATCATTTTCAATATCATTATTGTGTTGGAAATTTTTATATTTATGTAGATATTACTAGGAACTTGACCGTGTAGACTTCAAAGGTTGCACCCCGCGGTTTGTTGAAACAGTTTATTAATGTCTTTTTTACAGATATCACTTGGAAATATACCGTGTGGCCCTCAAGGGTCTCACCGGGCGGCTTTAAAAGGCTTGAAATTACCATGTAATTGCTAATACTCTTTTATTGACTACTTAACGATGCAAATTCGACGTTTGGTTTCTGAGATATAAAAGAGATCAAAACAAAAAACCCACCCGACCAAAATTATCTAAAAACTAATCACCTCTTAAAATTGCAAAGACGCTTCGATTGACATCTTACCAGAGTCAATACGACATTTTTTAAGTAAGTTATGCTCGTAGAAAAAACTGTTCGTAAAGGTTCGTACGTAGAAACACACACACAGACATACATGCTACTTTCCAAAACACTTAAAATACACTCCAAAGATCACAAAACAAAATGATACGTTGAAAATTTCCATTTCTAATCTCGGGATGATTACAAGAACTTACCATAAATGTGCTGAGAAGTGAAAAGCTTTAATTTAGTTCTTTTAGATTTAACCCCAAATCTTTGTGAAACATTTTGAATAATATTTTATGAATTTTGGTTTTGTTATTTTTTTGCAAGAACATAAATTTTCTCTTAGCTCCTTTTCAAAACTCTTTGATATTTCATGTTCCTGTTAATTACCAAAGCTTAGTTTACTATAATAACAAGCCGTGAGGTGCGACCCTTGAGGTCCACACGTACAACTTTCCAGTAATATTTACATAAATATTAAAAATATTAAACACAATAATAATTATGGAAATAGTACTACTTTTAATAATAGAAATGTACCTCTCATAAAAGTTATTGGAATGACTTAATATGAATCGTGCTTTCTACGCGAGCGTCAATTGATTACGTAAAGATTTTCGTGGATTGGTTTGATTCAATATTCACGTGGATCAATTGGAGGGGGGACAGGTTGCAAAGATTTTTCTACGTTATTTGTTATTTTCATATCGATGCTTGAAGGACAAAACAGCGCTAGCAAAAATGAATGCAGTTTTTGTTATAACGACAACTGAAGAGATTTTGTCGCGTGGTGGCCATTTTGAATAGGGGCGGTCAAAACTGTTAGCACTTCGGCATAATCACTGAATTTGCATTTTTTCACAATTTTATATCAATGAAACTAGTATTTTTTTCTTATTTTCTGTTGATTTTGAGAAACATTGATTATGCAGTCAAAAATAGGTTCAATTGCATGTAAAAAGTAAAATATTTGTATTACAAATGATGAAGGAAGTAATTGAAATCTTACGAATACTAAAGAACAAAACTCTTAAAAACTACATCTTTTTATTTGATGAAAGCTTTTCAAAGCATATGATCTTAAAAAGTGTTGACCACAAACATTTTACCATTCAAAACGTGGATTACCACAATTGCAAATCTGATTTGATTTGTATTGGTTTTCAAAATTTAAGCAGTTTTTTTATTAAAGTTAAAACACGGTTCTGTGAAGACTATTAAAAATCTCCGCAAATTATGCAAATAATAATAAACTTTGATTGACTTTACAACAATGTCTTTAGAATAAGAGATTTAAGGTATACAAATTCATATGAACCTTTTTTACATGGTGACTTTGAATGATTTTTTTTATTTTTAATTCAATTTGTTTTGAAATCATGAGAAAATATTTTTCTAGTCTCTACAGAAATTGATAAAAGTTTATAAATTTCATAAACATTTATTATCACGCTGTTAATTTTATTAATTATTAATTAATTTTTTTATGAAAAGAAACACAAATTTTCAATATTTTTTTATTAAATTAAAAAAATGGCTCTAAAGATTTTTTTTAAAATTTAAAAACATCATGACAATGTAAATACGTGTTCATTGATTTCTAAATGATGCAAAGATTATATTTGGTTCTCGAGATATAATGATTGACATAAATGAACATGAAGGACATGATGACTTTTAATGATTTTTTATTTTTAATTTAATTTTTTTTGTAATCATGAAAAAAAAATTTCGTGATTTTTTACAACTGTTTGATGCATATAAATTTTATAATTATTGATTACTGCAACTTGAAAATAAAGTTAAAAATTTGATGTTTTTGAAAAAAACTCAAATTTTTTGCACTTTTTTTCAAAAAATTGAAAAGCCGCTCTAACAATTTTTTAAAAATATGACAGAATCACGAAAATGTTAATACGCGTCGATTGATACCTTGATAAAGCAAATCGTACGTTTGGTTCGCGAGATATAGTGCATAACAGGGTTGACCTTCAAGGGGTGAAAACAGCAAACTCCCCCGACCGAAGTGTCCCAGAAACTAATCAGCTCTTAAGATTGCAAAGACGCTTCGATTGACACCTCAACGAAGTTGATTCAACTTTGTTTACTAGAGTTATGCTTGTAGAAAAGCTGTCCGCGAACGCACGTACGTAGTACATACACACACACATACATACTTCTTTCTAAAAACACTTAAAATATACTCGTAAGACCTCAAAACCTTCACGTTTTGTCGAAAATTTCAATTTCGATTTTCGAGGCGATTACAAGAACTTCCCATATACTGGTAAGTTAATAATTTTGATGTTGTTCTCATCTAATATATAATAAATTAATATTTCCAATTCTATCATTAAATTATTCCCTTTATGTAATGATTGGAAAATTTTCTTGGTATTGCAGTTGACATTAATTATAAGAAAACATGACTGTTTTAATACATAATAATCAAGAAATATGACTTGCAACATATTAATGACTGCTTCAAACCCCATAACTATTATCTTTAAACATTCAATTTCTAGTTTAAAATCTTTATTGGAATTCTGCTGAGCAGCAATAGGAACTAATAACTTCCCTTTCCACAGCCCCTCCTAAAAACTTGGATCCAACGATAAATAGTGAAATATCAACATTCCCACTTTTTCACAGTGTCCTGAATCGCACCACACCTCGCAAAGAAAACACGACGTACGAAATCAAGCTGTAATCTAATGTTAATCGGGTCGTTCCAGTAATTTATATTGCATCCGAACTAACTTATCTTCCGAATCCTTGCTTTGGAAATTAGCCCGAACAAGGACACTGGTCTTGTAAAGCAAGTTCTGTGTTCAAAACTCCATCAGAAGCTTGGTTGGCGCATAGAAATGGGGACATTAAATGGGCGAGTGGCCAGCAAATGTTGTGTATTTTGATAAAATGCCAGCCCAACAAGGATACCTGACTTTTGTTGTTAGTTTGCTGGTACTTTGTTTTTAAACGAAATGTATTACGTGTATTGGTGAATAATTTGCTAATTTATGGTCGGTTTTTGTATTTGTATTTATAACAATGCATAAAACATATCAACGGAAAAGTTGCTTCATATAAATCACTTGGTAATCGGAATTGGTTGAAGTTATTAAACAGATTGCAGGTAATGGAAGTTACGTTTTTGGTAAAGCTTTGAAAGGATTTAGATATAATTAGAGAAATGTGACAAATGATGTTGTCTTATTTAAGGTTTCAGAATGCAATAAATATGGAAGCAATGAATTAAGATATAATGGAATTCATTTCTTAGGAACATTTTCATTGTTTTGGCTAAGTTCTATTATAAAATCAATTTACTCAAAAAGGCACAACACCCTGAGGAAGTGAGTTTGATATTTGAAGCAAATTTGTTTGTACTTGAATTTTAAAAAGCATATACTTCCAAATAATATTTTTTCAGACCAAATGTTTCTTTGTAAATTGTTAAATATTCAAAACTAGATTTGATGGCTGGGACGTTTATTGTAAAAAATATATTACAAAAATAATTTGAAAGAAGGTATTAAAGTCACGTTACATCTATTTCGCCTTATCTTATATAGAGCCTAGTCTGATCGCTTGAACACAGCTCAAAATATTCTCAACCATAAATTGAAAACTATAAGAAAAAAATCCTCTTGTGTCTCTAGTTGTAAGTTTTAGCGTCAGTAGTTGATAAGATGTTGATGAAAACTTACATTTTTTTAAAATATTGTCACTAAATTTACGAGTCACCAAAAACATATATTTTTGGTACATAAAAATTATTGCAAACGAATTTCGTTGGTGCGTTTATTCGGATGAGACTTTATTTCGAAGTAAACATCCGAATAAAACAATGAAAATTTACTTGCAAAACAAAATGAAATGTGTTGTGGTTTGAAAGTATTTCTTTTCTTATTTAATAAAAAAATCAAGAAATTTATCACATACCGTTTAAAAATTGTTTTTTTAAACAAAAATGATGATTTTTTCAATACCAAATTAACAAGCCGTGAGGTGCGACCCTTGAGGTCCACACGGTCAACTTCCCAGTAATATCTACATAAACATCAACAACATTAAACACAATAATAATTTTGGAAATAATGCTACTTTAAGTAATAACAATGAGAGGTATTCATAGAAGTAACAGCAATGAGTTAATATGAATCATATCGTCTACGGGAGGGTCCATTGATTACGTAAGGTTTTTGGTCGATGAGGACAGATTGAATATTCACGCGGATCAATCGGTGGGGGCCTTTTGGTGTTGAAAAATTTTGTTGGTTTTCAAAATTAATGCAAATTTTTTTTAATTAAAAGACTATAAAAACTATTAAAAATCTGCTCAAATTATGCAAATATCTTAAAACTTTGATTAAATATACAACAATTTTTTAGAATAAAAGATATAAAGTAATAGCACTCGTATGAACCCTCTTTACATGGTAACTTTGAATGATTTTTCATTTTTAATTTAGCTTTTTCATAATCATGGAATGAAATTTTGCCGCTTTCTCTCCAAAAACTGATAAGAATGTATAAATTTTATAAACTGGATCACTGTGCTGTGCAAATCAGGTTAAAAAATATTTTCTATGAGAAAAACCATAATTTTTCGCATTTTCTTCTATTAAATTAAAAAAACGGCTAAACCGAATTTTCATAATGTTGAAAACTTCACAAAGATGTTAATACACGTCAACTGACACCTTAATGATGCAAATATTATATCTGGTTCGTGAGATATAGTGAATGATAAAAATGACCATGAAAATCATGATGACTTTTAATGATTTTTTATTTTTAATTTACTTTTTTACGTAGTTTTGATGACGTTTTTACGAAAATGATTTGGAGTACATAAATTTTATATACATTGATTACTAAGACTTGACAATAAGGTTGAAAATTTATTGTTTTTGAAAAAGAACTAGCTTTTTACACTTTTTTTTAAAAAATTTGAAAACCGCTCCAAGATTTTTTTTAAAACTTTGATAGAATCACGCAAACGTTAATACGCGTCGACTGACACCTTGTTTAAAAAAATCGTATGTTTGGTTCGCGAGATATAGCGCATGACAGAAATGACCTTCAAACGGGCAAAACAGCAAACCCCCCCGACCGAAGTATCCCAAAAACTAATCAGCTCTTAAAATTGCAAAGATGCTTCGATTGACACCTTAACGAAGTTGATACGACTTTGTTTACGTGAGTTATCGTCGTAGAAAAAAGTGTCCTCGAACATACATACGTACGTACGTACGTACATACACACACACACACATGCATCTCCCTTTCTAAAAACACTTTATATATACTTTATAGACCTCAAAACGTAAAGAAATGTTGAAAATTTCAATTTCGATTTTCGAGGCGATTACAAGAACTTCCCATATACTGGGAAGTTAAAAAGCAAAAAAAAAACAATGAAGAGCTTCAATTTTATAAGGCATGAAAAACTAGATTGTTTCTAATAAATTACAAAATCCTTTTGGCTGGGCATTTAACATATTTAATGAACTTTTATTTTGAAATTATTAACATGGAATTTATTAAAAATTGTTCCTATGCTCAGTGGCTCGTACGTGCGAGCAAAGCAATTTTTGCTACGACTATGACTTTCGAAGGAACAATTTTACCTACTTTGTGGAGGTGTCAATCGACAATGTGACGAGCTGATTAGATTTTGGTAAACGTCTGTTCAGCAGTATTTTTTTACCCAAACAAGACCATTTTTGCCACGCACCAAATCTTGCGATCAAAACATTGGATTTGCGTCGTTAAGGTGTTAAAAAACCGTATCAACATTTTTTTTTATAATTTTTAAATAAACTCGACCGAGTTCTGCAATTTAGTAAAAAAATGCAATAAAGAAGGAGCTTTTCCTAATAAATAAATTTTTCACCTTAATTGCATCACAATTCATCAATACTCACAAAATTTAGATACTAGAAACAGTTCTTGTCAAACAATCATAAGCAATGTTTTCATGTTTACAAAATAATAATAAAGAAATACAACCCTTTGAAAGCTATGATGTTTTGAAGATATCGTATCAAACGAAAATCCTAGTTTTTCATGATTGCTAAATATATTCCTACAATAATTATAATACAAAGTCAATGTCTATTTAGCACCCATGAAAATATTGGACGCAACTATCCATAATATTGATCAGGCGACCAAATCTAGTTCAATATGTATGGAAACAAAACTGCATTCCATAATTCCCAATATCGCCAATATTGCCGCTTGCGCGAAGTCGATATGACTTTGTTTATGCGAGTTATGCTCACAGAAAAAAACTATCAACGAACGTACGTACGGACATACACACACATTCATACTTCTTTCTAAAAACACTTTATATATACTCTGAATACCTCAAAACGTAAAGATATGTTGAAAATTTCAATTTTCGAGGCGATTACAAGAACTTCTCATATACCGGGAAGAAAATAAAAGACGTTGAAATCGTTGCCTTTTCCGATTGCTCGGCGGAAAGACTCAATCCAACCCCCAACCACCAAAGACCTTCGAGGGACGCTCATTTACATGATATTGTAAGACCCAGGTAAATTTTCGTCCCATAAACACATAAAACATCCTTGAAATCCCATACTGAGTGTAGCGTAGCATCCTTGCAAGCGCATATGTAGTGCACATATCCTGAAGATTTATTCGTAGAAAATAGATAAGAAGCCGGCTCGCTACTTTGTCCTCGATGCCAAGATAGCGGGCCGGTTTTGCATGTTATTTCACATCACATGTTGCGTACATATGCGACACATGTTGCATTAGCCTGATCTTGGCGTGTGATCCTTGCAGCTAGGATCAGCGCGTCATTATCAGTGCAGACGTGTGAGTTCGAAGTTGTGAAAGTTTAGTGTGGACGAGAAGCGACATTAAGGAGCGTTGATTTATTGGAAAGGTAAGCCGTAAGGTTTATTAAGTGTTGTGGTCAGTAGTTTTGTTATTGGAGCTATATATATATAAATATATTTGGATATCCCAAGCGTTAAGGGATTAAATAGTGCAAAAATTGATTGGTCACTAAGATCAACTGCCCGTGATCGCGTATGTGATTAGATTCAGTAGCGTAGTATGACGCTGTGCTGAGGGAAGTCGAGCCAGGGATTTGGTGTGTGTGTGTGAGTGTGTATAAGGATGGGTTTAATCCTTAGAATAGCGGGGATGGAGTTAATCCTCGCGGGGTTGGTTGATGGCGCTCTTCGCCAACCCAAGGAACACGAGTTGTTGGCGCCTTGTGCGTTCTCCCCTGGCGTCAGCGTATTCGTGGGTTCCGCCTCGTCTTGTGTGTTCTCCCTAACGAGGGCTCGGCTCCCCTATAAAGTTTGGATTCGGAGATAGAACACTTAAATTGAAGAGTTTATCGGAAGAATTCCGGGCAGTTGAGTGTAGCGATCTTTAGTAGTGGCGTCAACGACTTAATCGTTGTATGAATACTCGACCATTGCACTTACGTGTTGCTTCTTTTATTTTGTTTACAGACTCGGCAGTTCATCAACAGACACTCGACATCCTGGCAGCACCAGTGTGTTCCTGTATTTTGACGCATTATATCATATTTAATTCACAATAAATATATTTTTGTCTTACAATATGGGTCATATTAACTGATTTCATACATTGCAATGAGATCTTATAATTATTATTATATGTGGCAATTTTACATTAGTATTATTTTGTTTAATATTTTTAACATCTATGCAGAGAAGTTATCCGTGACGAACTCAAGGCCACACCTTTCGGCTTGTTGATTAATATTTTTTGGCTTTGTTAAACAATAACGAAGGCAACTCTACGTAAATGTATCACATATAGAGCGGATACGATGCTAAATATGCTTCTTGTTTTGCCTAAATCATTCTTATTGCAAGGACTCTAATGAAAATATCATCACAGTTTCAAAATAACAAATCGAATCTTTCATCCATTTGATTTGAAACTTACATGATCAATCTGAAAATTGTATTCCAAGAATGTGTTTATTGTCTCATAGAATGCTGCAAAGGTAGAAGTCAGACAGATACAAAATATTTTAAATCAGTATTCTAGTAACATCATCTCTGGAAAGTCAACTAAGCTCTTCATATTAGGGATCAATATTCTCCAGTCATTGCTATGCTGTTAGTTGTCGGATTGTTTGTTTAGTCTACTTGAGAGACCATGGAGAAATCTTTTAATCAAAACATGATGTCATAATGGTGTCACCGTGATTACTGACACAATAATGGATGATGGAGACAATGATGAACTGATACATATTCTTAGAAATTGAAAAGGATTTACATCAAGAGCTGCATTCTTGTTAAGCACTATCTAATCATGAGTTGATTGAAGGTAGGAACTGTAAGGTTTGTTTAATATATTAGACACATTCGCTGCGGAAGGAGCCTGTACATACAGTTAATCATTTAACGAACAGAAAGCTTGACTCATTGCACGTTCAGAATACTTCGCTAAGAATCTTTAAATATGACAATAAGAATTCATCGAAATATTATTACAATGTTTGTGATTCAAATTTATTTAAAATATCAAGAAAATTCAATCCAAATAATTACAAGAACACAAAGTCACGACCAAAACTCCAACTGTTGCGGACGTGTACTTAAAACCAGCTGCATCTTATTGAGAAACACTAAATTCTTTTTTCAACGTTGCGAGGTGAAAATCTTCAAAAAATACCGTTCAGCTCCTGCTCCTCGGCAACCGGATTTCTAGCGACTAAATCCACCTCCGTTTCCTTCAATCACTCTCTCCATCAAAACTAGTAGTTCTCCGTATTGAAAATTTTAGGACATAGTACTTCCCAAACGATAAGAATCGGTATAATGGATAGTACCAAATCTGTAAGTTTTAGTGTCCTTTTATTTAGATTAATAGTTCAGACTATATGTTTATGAATTATATCCTGTTGATTACATGTTTGGTTTTGAGTTCAGTGGAGCTGATTGTACTTGTAACTTACTTCGACAGTTTGTCCTGAAGGACATATTTTTATAGTGTCGTTTTAAAGGAAGTTGGGTTCGATATGTTTTTAATTTTGTCCTGTAGTGAACTGTAAAAGTTAGCTGCTTTGTTGAAAGTGTCTTCTTTTAGCCGATCAGTTCTGGCAAATGCGATAGTTATATTATTTATGTTTCTCATTCTGTAAGTGTTTTTTCCTCAATCATATCTAATTTCACAGCGGTATACTCATTACGATGTAAATTCTTATGTATGAATTTAGCTCTTTCCATGGAAATCATGCGTTGCAAATTCAAGTCTTGGGCTGTTTTGTAAACTTCGCTCGTTGGAGTTGACATAGGGAGATTTGTTGCATGAATCCTTCGATACCCCTTATTTCCAATCAGACTTGCTTTTTATCTGATTCAAAGTCAATTGAAGGAGGTGAAGCGTTGATGTCCAGTCTAAAACGGCAACGCTGTTGGTCTTTAAAAATTTCGTGTTGTTGTCGTACTGAAATTTTCATATAATAGGAAGATTCTCCGCCGCCCATGGCAACATGATGTTTTCGAAGATTTCATCGTACTTTTTCTTGGTTAATTATCCTTATATACGGTGTATAGGCTCAACACCAAACCTCAAGAAGCATCCCGAGAGTCAAATTCCATACATCTTGGATGCCTTATGTATCTTCTGCAATTAAGGCCAGTGTGAGTTATTTTTGTTTCGTAGCTCCAAATGATGAATTTTTACTTATTTTTCCAGGTTAAATGTTTCCGTGCGAAGTTCATTCTTTGCTGCCGATTAGTTGCCGTTACCATACAATTCATACTGTGAGCTAACTTTCGAGTTCTTTTAGCCCGGAGAACATTTTGGACAGTCCTGCGGATTTTTTCGTGTTCCAGTGTTCCGTAAACCATTTTTATCGAACACTCTAGGTGGCTGGCAACTTATCGATATGACAAACGCAACTCTTTCAAGTCTTCAATCTTTTGTCTAGCTAGAAGAATGTAGTTTCAAGCCTTCCCCGTCGTTATCGAAGTTATAACACATTTTAAAATTTCGACAATCAAGTTTAAACTACGAAAAACGGATGACATCCTATTTATGGTGAAATAATTTGTTTATAATTACGTGTCTGCTTCAAATTTTACAGTTTCCAGGACTCTTTTTTCCTATTATCCAAAATAAACCTAAAGCGAATGAGCTACATCGAAGGATTCATTGGTGAATTGGGTTAGCAATAAGTGTAAGTAAGCAATAAGTGTTTCTAACTTCCATGCCCACAATTGTATTTATATGTCAGGTATAGGATAGAGAGAAAAGGATTTGTTCAATTGCATTTTAACACGGGAAAATTTTTCACATCGTTTTTTTACGGAGGTGACAACTTTCATATCGTCACTTGAAAAGTAAAACAGCGCAATCAGCGTATTTATTGCAAATTATATTCAAAGGTTATTGTAGATTTGTATTTGGTTCTGCAACTCAAATCTAACGAAACCTTACCGAGGTAAACAAGTCGAAAATTTCTAACATACTTTTCACGTAATTAATAAAATTTTCTTTATTGGATGGATGACGAGACGTTGCCGAGAATTTTCCGTTGTAATAGATTGTGGGTGAATTTGTGTTTAGAAAAAAATATAATTGCACAAGAGAGATTGTTGTTTGTAGTCTCAATTGCTTCTTTGGCAATTTGCTGCGAGTGTCATTTTTGCATATTATGGTAAATGTTCCTGCCACCTCCCTAATTTGCTTTCATGATGAAATTTGATTGTTTTGTTGCTTTGAGAGTGTGTCAATTTCTTTGTGCAAATTTTCATCAGTAAACTTTAGATGAAATAACATTATATGTTAAAGAAAACGTGGTATCTGCCGGTAGATTTGAATCTTGCAAAAAAATCCCTATATACATAAAACTGAAAGGACGAGTACAAAAACGAGCCACTTAAATAGATACGCTTCGACCTTATCATCATTGTCCGGAAAGGACTCGGTCCAAAATGATTGACCGCCTGGAAGCGTCAGGGATCACATTGTTTCGGATGTCTGATGTTGTGCTTGAGTAACGTTTAAAATTATTGTATGTAATTTTCCTAAAACGTGAGGTCCTACCAGGGTTTTACCATGTTGCAGTTGCCTTGAAGGTCAAATGAACAAAATAATCAATAGAGAAAATATCGTCTTATTTTCACAAATTTTGTAAATTTTGCTAAAGGTTGCACCGTTTTGTTAAAGGAATGTGCATGATAATGTTCAATTAAAAGCTAGCAATTGTCAAAGCAAAAATGATTTTTTTTCATCATCAAACATTAAAAGTGATAAAACCTTTAGAAGCTAAGTTGCATATTTTTCATTCAAATAATTTGCATTATAAATATACAAAAATTGCCCATAAAATCTATTTTGGAATCTAATTAGTTTTTTCGAAATTAGTGTTTTGGTGACCGAAAAATATATCGAAGGAAATATGGCATAAGACAGGTAGAATATTTCAAATTGTTACGTCTATAATTCGCGCAACGTTCTCCACTCTACCGTAGCCGATCCTAGCCACGGTTCGGGCAATCCCACCCGGCTTCACCCGCGAAGAGGGGTGTGGGAATATGTAATTTAAAAAAAGAAAGGGCGCCACCCGTTTCCGCGCCGGGACTGCCCTGTCCGTGAATCCCGAAACGGGAATCGGATTCACGGTGACCCAAAACCACCGACCGATAGGGGAGCACAAAAACACAACCAGGAACGCGATTTCCGCCTCGCCACTTCACAAAATCACACAATTTATCTCAATTCAAGCAGAATTTATTTTGCAAAAAACCTAACTAAACCCTACTACTCACTATCTACACTAAATCTACTTACAATTCTTCCTTCTTATACTTTTCCCTCCGCTCGCTGTCCTCCGTCCTTTGAAAATTTCCCAACTCCTGCCGTGAAGCCGAAATCACCGCTTCCACTACCAACCGGCGGCCAAAGAAACAATCCTCCCAGCGCTCGACGTCCAGCCACACTCCGCTTCCACCAGCGATCGACGTACCAAAAGCCTCGTCAGCTGCTCCCGCAATCTATTTAAGCCAAGCCCAGTCCCGTTCGGTTCGTAGGTCGACGACCACTCAGCTGGCAGTTGACCCCAGCAGCTTTCAAAAGCTTTTCAACTGGTTTCGCCAGGGGTCAGTCGTTGTGTCTCGATGCGAGGGGATTTCCGATTGCCGCCTGTCCGGCGAAAAACTCGCGGCTGCCGCCAGCCATGGCGAATTACCAGTGCCAATGGTTGTGGGTTTCACTGGCGCATAGGGGACTCCATTGGGGCGCATCGTAGACCGGGCGGAGCCTTGATTTGGGATCTGTTGCGACGATTGGGTGAGCGTTGTTGTTGTTGTGATCGTGGGCAACTTATCCGCAGTGTCTGTGCCGTTGTCCGGAACCCCCTCCATAACAAACTTACTACCTACTTAGTTATCTAATCTAATATCCTTCCATCCTACATCTCCTCTACATTTATATAATTCAAATCTCTACTTCCTACAATATAATTCATTAATAACAATATAATTGAACTTAATAACAATATAATTCAAAAACAACAATATAATTCAATAATTGGCTTGGTTGCGTGAAGTGGCGAACGTAGCATCTTCAATTTGTGCAGACAGCGTTTACCCGCACGGTGGTTTGGGGTCTTCACGGACAGGAAAGTCCCATATTTCGCCCTTGTGGGTTTGGGATCGCCTACGTTGCGTGGCGAACGTAACAAAATTTTTAAAAACTTCATGACACGTATAATTACTTATTCTTGAAACCTAAACCAACAAATGTTTAGGACATTTTAAAAAATATTATTTTCCTCGAAAAATGCTAAGACACTTCAGATATGAAGCAGAATCATTAAGATCTAAAATTTTCGTTGCAATGCAAAAATATTCTAAACAAACTTTCAGAAAAAAGAGACTACGTTTATATGGATAGAAAAACTTTTTATCTGTTGTTACGATTTCTTTATTTTATCACTCTGAAAGTTTAATGACTTAAAATTATTCGGAATAGAGCTAAGTTTTTATATGTACTTTTTGAACATATTTATTCGTCTGCTTGTAAGAACAAATTGACAAGAGACGCTAAAACCTAAAAAGGCTTTTCGGTGGAAATTGAGAGAAACGACTGAATTTATTGTGGTCTTATATTTCAGGGGTTGAATACCTCTTACGTTTTCTACTTATATGGTAAATTTTATCCCGATCTGAGGTTATGATATCGTGTTTTCTAGTAATGTAAATAACGTGTCACGATTTTAAACACTTTCATGAAAACAAATATTTCGCAAATCTAGAAACACGTGCAATTTTACTAAGCACGATCCTGATTTTCACTTTAATGAGATTACATTAATTACCGAATAACGTATATTTGGTTGTGGTTCTAGCGAATGAAATTAATTTCACGAATGTAACATAAATTTACGTGACACACTCACAGGACAAATGTTTCGTCAATATTTTATAACTGACGAGTAAACGTCTCATTAAAAAGTTTACCAACTTTGTCAAATCGAACGAGAAAAATTAGATATTTTTTGACGATTTTCGAATAAATAGTGTTCTAAACACATCGTATCAAAATTTTATAGTAATCCGAGCACTAGAAATATATTTATTTCGATTTTTGGCTTACGCTGTCAAGCTCGCCCAAAACGCAAGTTTCGGAACATTTGTGTTAGTACGTATCTAGTAGTTGTAGGCATTTTATAGAACATATATGAAAAATAAATGGCCTTCACTTTTATTTCAAGGCTAGTATCACTTTAAATTTTGGAGCAAAGCTTTTATGATTTATTAATAAAATAAATTTAAACGCGTTTTTTTTTTCAAAACCATTTTTTTATAATGTTTATTTTTTTTTATGTAATTATGGAGACACCGCCATTTCCAACTTATTAATCGTTTAAAGTATTTTAAAAAAAACTTTTTTTTTGTATACTTTTAGTGTGTACTTATTGAACCTTAAAAGATTTAGAGCCCTATCTACTACAGAAGTTGCATAATAAATTCCTAAAATTAAGCTTATTTTTCATAACGGCAAAGTGGCTAGACCCCTTAGTAATTCAACTTCCTTGAGTAATGTAGTAAACCTTCGATGCCAACCAAATTTATTTTTGCAGAAAAGTGACATAATATCGTGAAAATCTTTAATACACCTCAAAAACTCAAGTAAGTGGATAATAGTAGGCTCGTTTTCTGGTGGAAATTTAGGAAAAATATTAAATCTGGAAAGCTAGAAAAGATATGAGTTGCATTTCCATATTAAAAGCAATACAATAAAATAGTGCAGTCAATGGAACATGATTTGCATGAAGGTAATTATGAAAAGCGTTGTATTCCTTGAAATTAGTTTTGAGCGTTGCTGATTTCCATGTAAGGACTGCTGCTTGAGTGAAGTGTCCCTTGTGAAAAATACATAATAATTATTGTGATTCAATTGCGTATTTCAATACACTGGAGAATAAAACGAAAAAAATTCAGTGGCATTAGCTTGGTTATTCAAACTAATGCCAAAGATTATACGATGCCAAATTATTTTGTTCGAGTTGGCTATAGTTAACGATAAAATTTTATATCGAAAACTACAAAACAAATCCAGTATTATATGTTTTTTTAAATGCATTCTAAATTATAAACAAACACTTGAACTCTCAAAAAGAATATCTTTCGTCTCACCACACAAAGTATTTCAATGCAAAAGAGGGATGAAAATCATAGGAAACACACACATATACAACCAGCACTTTCTTTCTGTGTATTTATCGATAAGATGTTGCTATGAACTTTGATAAAGCCTAGAAAATTATCATGAGTTAACACTTGCACAGTATGAAACAGCATTAGTATGAATGGCTGAAAATAGTAGGTTTATTTCTTCGATATTATATCTGGAAAAAAAATGAATTCTTTGTCTAAATCTCATGGGAATGATCCTAACAAATGACTTTATAATACAAGCTTAACAAACTTATTTTGGGAAACCACTTGAGTAACATAATAAGCAAAGGGTGCCAAATAAACTTTGTAAAATGTGTGTCTAGCCAATTCGATGCTGGAGCCGAGGTGAGCACCAAGAAGTTAGAGTTTAATGTGAGCCAAGAAATCACTTTGATGATTGCTATTTTTGCAGCGCAAATTTATGAGCTAGAATAAAAACTAGAATATAACATATGTATTATAATACAACTTGACATAATCATTTGATAAATTCCCTGAGAACCTGTTTGATTATAACGAAAAACAAGCAGCGAGGTGCGACCCTTGAGGTCCACACGTACAACTTCCCAGTAATATTTACATAAATATTAAAAATATTGAACACAATTATAATTATGGAAATAGTACTACTTTTATAAATAAAAATGTACTTCTCATAAAAGTTATTCGAATGACTTTATATTAATCGTAACATCTACGCGAGCGTCAATTGATTACGTAAAGATTTTCGTGGATTGGTTTGATTTAATATTGACGTGGATCAATCGGAGGCGGGATAGGTTAAAAAGCCTTTCCTACGTTATTTGTTATTTTCATATCGATGCTTGAAGGACAAAACAGCGCTAGCAAAAATGAATGCAGTTTTTGTTATTACGACAACTGAAGAGATTTTGTCGCGTGATGGCCATTTTGAATAGTTGCGGTCAAAACTGCTAGCACTTCGGCATAATCACTGAATTTGTATCTTTTAACGATTTTACATCAATGAAACTAATAATTATTTCTTATTTTCTGTTGATTTTGAGAAACACTGAATATGCAGTCAAAAATAGGTTCAATTGCATGTAAAAATTAAAATATATGTATTACAAATGATGACGTAAGTAACTGAAATTTTACGAATACTAAACAACAAAACTCCTAAAAACTACAATTTTTTATTTGATGAAAGCTTTTCAAAGCATATAATCTTCAAAAGTGTTGACTACAAAACATTTTACCATTGAAAACGTTGATTATCACAATTGCAAATTTGATTTGATTTGTATTGGTTTTCAAAATTTAAGCAGTTTTTTTATTAAAGTTAAAACACGGTTCTGTAAAGACTATTAAAAATCTCCGCAAATTATGCAAATAATAATAAACTTTGATTGACTTTACAACAATGTCTTAAGAATAAGAGATTTAAGGTATACAAATTCGTATGAACCCTTTTTACATGCTGACTTTGAATGATTTTTTATATTTTTAATGCAATTTGTTTTGAAATCACGAGAAAATATTTTGCTAGTCTCTACAGAAATTGATAAAATTTTATAAACATTTATCATCACCATGTTAGTTTTATTAATTAATAATTAATTTTTTTATGAAAAAAAACCCTATTTTCAATATTCTTTTTATTAAATTGAAAAAATGGCTTTAAAGATTTTTTTTAAATTTAAAAACATCATTCAAATATTAATACGCGTTGATTGACTTTTCAATGATGCAAAAATTATATTTGATTCTCGAGATATAATGATTGACATAAATGACCATGAAGGACATGATGACTTGTAATGATTTTTTATTTGTAATTTTTTTTTTTGTAATAATGAACAAAAATTATGGCGATTTTTTTACAACAACTGTTTGTGGTATAAAAATTTTATAAATATTGATTACTGAGACTTGAAAATAAAGTTAAAAATTTGATGTTTTTGGAAAAAACTCCAATTTTTTGCAATTTTTTTCAAAAAATTAAAAAACCGCTCCAACAATTTTTATAAAAATTTGTAAGAATCACGAAAATGTTAATATGCGTCGATTGAATACTGGATGAAGCAAATCGTACATTTGGTTCGCGAGATATAGCGCATGACAGGGTTGACATTAAAGGGGTGAAAACAGCAAACTCCCTCGACCGAAGTGTGCCAAAAACTAATCAGCTCTTAAAATTTCAAAGACGCTTCGATTGACACCTTAACGAAGTCGATAGGACTTTGTTTACGTGAGTTATGCTCGTAGAAAAACTGTCCGCGAACGCACGTACGTACGTACACACAAACACACATACAAACTTCTTTCTAAAAACACTTAAAATATACTCGTTAGACCTCAAAACGTCAATATTTGTCGAAAATTTCAATTTCGATTTTCGAGGCGATTACAAGAACTTCCCATATACTGGAAAGTTAACAAAGGCAATCGTTTCACAAGGATATCAAGATAATAGTGAAAAGATATCAAAGTCAGTGGGACCATTATATTATGGTAAACTACTGTTGGACTTTACGAAAAGATTGTCCCGATCAAAGAAACTGTCGACAATCATATAAAACAACATTTTAATGCCCTCTTCATTTCATTATTATGATTTCCGTTGCAATTATTACTTTGTTTATTAAAGTCAACTTCAAAAATAAGATTGATTTCCTGTTCAACTAATTTCTTCAAATCATGCGATTTCTTTAAAAATGGACTTTTTTTAATCTTTTGTTCAATGTTGTTGATGTTGATAGTGCTTTCGAAAAATGCTTACAAATGAAAAAGTATTTCATATCAAGTCATTTATCAGCAGCCATAACAAACAAGTCTTATTGTTATATTTCTTCTCCACATTCCTCTCCAAATACTCTCTCTGAAATCCAATCAGTCAACATATTCCTTTTTTGAAAAGTATCATGGATTAAATATAAATAATGTGATTCGTACTCGCATAACTCTTTACGCATTTCACGTTTTTCACGCCATAAATCCAAACGACTTCACATATGTATGTACATTGATTCATTTTTTTTTGGTCCGAAATAACAATGAAAGATGTACAGCCACGCAAGGATATATGCTGGAGTGAACAACGTACGAATGAGCACATAAACTATCTTTGCTGTCATGCTAAGGCTCGCACGAAAACGGAATTTTTCAAAATGCGAGGAAACATTGGACAGACGTACGTGCACGAATTATATCTGAGCTTACTTCAGTTTTTCGCTATCGACCTCCATGCGCTCCTTGCAGTTAAGTTTGAATCAAACAGTTAAAGTTCGTAAGATCGACAAGGAAATGTTACAAACTAGATTGTTCGCCGCGGAACTCGGATATGGCACGAAATGGAAAAGTTCTTGCTTGCTGTTTTCATGTTGAATTGTCAGCGAAAATGGGTTGTCTAACAAAAGAAATTATAAGAGATGTGATAGCTATAATTATTATATAACAGTCCTCACCCCCTAATTACATAAAATAATGATTACATAGAGAAGAATATACAGCCACATTGCTTTGGCTCAAAGAGTAGAGGCAATTGCAATTATATTACGGGATCTGTATATAAAATTGGCTTTATTGAACTGATTGTATGTAAAAATAGGTAAAATTTTCTGGGGATAATCTAACAATTTGGTATGTCATAGACCGGGCAATCGTCACCAAAGTGTAACCCCATTGAGAAAGCTTGATCTTCTAAACGTTATCCTGGCTGGATTTGCATGGGATGCACTCATCACAGTGACGCCACTTAATATCTCACAGATTACTTGAATACATTTATGTTATTCTAATTATTCTTAAATAATGTAATGAAATGAGAATACTCTGCCAGGTCAATTATTTAAAGGTAGTGGGTGCAACTCATCAATGAAAATACGAAATGAAAATCTCTTTATATCTTGCACAAATATGTTATGTATGAACCTTCGAGAACGAATTTTTGTACGATTTTACAGGGTGGCGCAAAAGTTCCTGACCATAATATTTTATGTATAAAATTTCAAAGAAGAAAGATTGATTCAATATTATAATTTTATTATAAACTACACACATAAGGAAATATAATAAATAATTAGAATGAAGTATGTCCTGCTTTGTTTTCTATACACTCTAAACGTCGTTTTCTTAAATTTTCACATGATTTTTTTGGGTAGTTTGCAGAAATTGCGTCCCACTCAACTTGTATAGGGGAGAGCGGGGCTGAAAGTGTCGATTTTAACAAATTCTTGGATAAATCGAATAAGGCGAATGAATTTAATCTGCATTTTAAATTCATACCCAGTTTTTGTGCTTTTTGAATAGTTTTGTATTGAGAATTATTTTTTTAAACAGCGGTCTTAAGGCACATCTGACCCCACGCTGGGGCAAGTTGTGCCGGAGCCGAGGTCGGTTGTGCCGTTCATAATTTTTGGCCTTTTGCACTGGACTGTATTGGCGTGACTCTTGTTGCTGATAACCTGATGGACCTGGCTCATTTCCACAGTCTACATTGATTGATTGCTGAACATCTGAAGAACACGTTTCATTTATACAGTAAACACTGCATCAGCGTAGTTTAGGACCAGCCAGAATTATTGACCGACAAGACTCAACACCGTGAACCCTATAATTTGACTCATGGAGATCTTCGGATGTCCTTGCTTGAAGCACCAGCAAATTATTGATCTTTTGTAAGGGTTAATTATCCGGCATGGGGCGTTCGGGAACGAACGACGGTGCAAAGACTTCCTCTGTAAAAACAGTCGCATCATAGGGCCAAATACTAATCTTTTTAAACGCATTGGAAATATTGGTGGGTGTTGCTGCCTAGGGGAAAGCATATTTTACTACGCCTGGTATTTCGTGAATTGAAATAGTCCAATAAGTCTACTCTTTATTTTCTTCACATACCGTTATGTGACAAAGTTCTAATTAACGTGCAACGGTTTTTAATTTGCGTCCGCCATTAATGACCGCATCAGCAGCCATTTGAAGAAGATGCTGGGAAGTAGTTCTCCTATGTGTTTTCCTCTTGTATGTTCTCATTCTATCAAACAAAACAATATAGGATCTAAAAGGTTAGTTGTGCCGCGGCACAATTGGCCCCAATGGAAAGGCACTTTTTACCGCGTTTCAAATACATTTACTTTTTTATCATATGCTAAAAAACATTCTATTCAAAGCGTTAAAATTGCATAGAATAATATTTCGGGATAAATAACAAACAGATTAGTAAAGTTCCTTTATCCGTAATACCAAAAATGCTTACTTGGGACCAAAAAGTATGCACGAAAAAATATTTACTCACGTGATGCTGAAGGAACATTGCACACACTGCCACTAGGTCCGCGTCTCCGGTGAAACTCAAATAGCGGCCGCACATGTGCTAGAGTGCCAGAGTGCCGGACATAATACGAACATATTGTTATCTCTTTTCGTTTTTTCGATATTTGCATCGGAACAACTTACCCCCGGCACTTTCAGCCCCGCTCTCCCCTACGTGGAATCAGATATAACCTATTTTTTTGGTCTAGGATCTCTAAAGACACTCTTTTTGTATTTGGACCACACATTTTTGATGGGATTTAAACCAAGGGAACTACCAGGCCAATCAATCCACACATTAGAAAAATACTCATAAAGCGCCTCATAAGTTTTCAAAGCAGTATGCGGCTTCCCATCTTGCATCAAAATCACTTCCAGTCCGTCCCTGAATTGTTTGCAGTTAGTTAGACATTGCAAAAAAACAGGGAGAATATTTTCCCTGTAATATTCTCCATTAACAGACACTCCTTGCTGAACAAAGTGAAGTTGACTTTTTCCACCTTCGGAGTCTGTATTACGGGAGTATTTATGGGATTGCTGGTTCTCACTGTCCTATTCTGTCGATTAGGTATTGGATGCAGTTGGATCCATGGCTCGTCCGTAAAAAGGATGTTAGCGCACAGCCTTTCACCACGGGCGTTGTCATCGGCAAATCCGAGGTTTTTGAGATTTTGACAAAAATTCAGCCGATATGAAATGTTCTTCTTGGAAAAGAGAAGTTTTTTGCATTGTCTATAGGCTTGCCGGCCCCAGTTGGTGGATTGAATGTATCGCTGAACGGTTCGCCTTAACACGTTTTTAATGGCCGCCGAAGAGCTGTTAAGCCGTTTCACTATTCGCGTCCCCACCCCATTCAGCGAATGTTCGAATTTTTCTTTTTGCTGCTGAAAGTACCGACGGTTGACTTGTTTGCATATCCTCCACGTTTCCTTCTTCAGCATTGCATCATTTTTTCACGGTGTTCTTGCTGATCCAAAGTATTCTGCATATGTCGTTGCAGCTGTACCCAAATCGATGCATGCGTTGAATTGCAATTCGTTTTTGAATTTGACCGCTTACTATTATTGTCGCGCAAAAAAATTCAATTCAAATCGTTGAATATTCACGAAGTTTTTAGAGTTTGTACAAAAAGGCGTTAAAATTAAGGTCTTTCGATAAATTTGGTACTTTCAATTCAAGTAACTAAATCTGAATGGAAGAAATTATATTTTCAAAAGACTTTTTACTTTAGAAGAGTTAACATCTAAGACTAATAGAACTAGACTAATAGAAAAGTACCCAAGTAAATATGGGTCTGCATATTTTACTTGTAACTAGGCCTACCTCCAAATCCTCGTCAAATTTTCCTACATGTTTTTGCTGAGTCTTCAATGATTTTCGTATTATCGTTTAAATTTCTGTTTTCACTCTCTATGGAAAGCTATGTAGCTAAAAGAAAATTTAAAGTGGGGTTAATATTTTTAACTTCCCAGTATATGGGAAGTTCTTGTAATCGCCTCGAAAATCGAAATTGAAATTTTCAACATTTCTTTACGTTTTAAGGTCTATAGAGTATATATAAAGTGTTTTTAGAAAGAAGTATGTATGTGTGTGTGTGTGTGTGTGTACGTACGTACGTGCGTTCGTGGACAGTTTTTTCTACGAGCATAACTCACGTAAACAAAGTCCTATCGACTTCGTGTCAATCGAAGCGTCTTTGCAATTTTAAGAGCTGATTAGTTTTTGGGATACTTCGGTCGGGGGGATTTGTTGTTTTTCCCCTTTGAAGGTCATTTCTGTCATGCGTTATATCTCGCGAACAAAACAAACGATTTGCATTATCAAAGTGTCAATCGACGCGTGTTAATATTTTTGTGAATCTATCAAATTTTGAAAAAAATTGTTGCAGCCGTTTTTTAATTTAAGGAAAAAAGGTGCAAAAAATTAGGGTTTTTTTCATAAACAATAAATTTTTAACCTGATTTGCGTAGCCCAGTAATCAATGTTTATAAAATTTATATACTCAAAAAAGTGTTTGTAAAAACATCATCAAAACTTGTTGTCATAAATACGAAAATTATTAAATAAAAAATAAAAAATCATTAACAGTCATCATGACCTTCAAGGTCATTTCTGTCATTCACTATATCTCACGAACCAGATATAATATTTGCATCATTAAGGTGTCAATCGACGTGTATTAACATTTTTGCGATGTGTTTAACATTATAAAAAAATTGTTTCAGCCGTTTTTTAATTTAATAAAAGAAAATGCGAAAAATTAGGATTTTTTTCATAAAAAATATTTTTTTTACCTGATTTGCACAGCACAGTAACACCAGTTTATAAAATTTATACATTCTTATCAGTTTTTAAATAGAAACCAACAAAACTTTTTACTATGATGACGAAAAAAACCTAAATTAAAAATAAAAAATCATTCAAAGTTACCATTTAAAGAGGGGATTCGAATGATATTACTCATTATCTTTTATTCTAAAAACGTTGTTGTAAATTCAATCAAAGTTTTATAATATTTGCAAAATTTGAGCAGATTTTGAATATTTCTCACAGTGTTTTAATTTTATAAAAAAACTGCTTAAATTTTGAAAACCAAAACAAAATTTCAATCAAATTTTCTTTTGAACTAATGAACGTTTTAGTGTTCGTAAGATTTCAATTACTTCCTCCATCATTATGTGTAAAACATTTTATTTTTTACATGTTATTAAACTGATTATTGACTGCATATTCAATGTTTTTCAAGATCAACTAAAAATAAGAAATAATTATTAGTCTCATTGATGTAAAATCGTAAAAATATACAAATTCAATGATTATGCCGGTCATGACAATTTTGAACAAAACTACTCAAAATGGCCACCTTGCGAGAAAATATCTTCTATGGGCGTAATAACAAAAAGCGCACTCATTTTTGCTAGCGCTCTTTTGTCCTTCAAGCATCGATATAAAAATAACAAATAACGTAAAAAAGGCTTGGTAGCCTGCCCCCTCCGATTGATCCCCGTGACTATTCAATCAAACCAATCCACTTCCCATCCACCAACAGCCTTACATAATCAATAGACGCTCCAGTAGATGATATGGTTGATATCAACTCAATTTTTACAACTGTTATGAGTACCTCTCATTATTTTTATTTAAAGTAGTATTAGTTTCCTAAATATTTTTTTTGTGCTCAATATTCTTAATATTTATGTTAATATTACTGGGAAGTTGACCGTGTGGACCTCAAGGGTCGCACCTCGCGGCTTGTTGAAGATAGTTTTTTCCCGATAAATTTATTCGGGTTGACTTTTTATGTCTGGGTCAGAAACTTTTGCGCCACCCTGTAGTAGCGACACTATTTGGACTGTTAACTGGATGTTGAGAATGTTTAAAGTATCCATTGTAGTCCACTTCGATCCTTCAGATGACGATAAGGACAAATAGTAAGTAGAATAGTTATTAAATTTAAGGAGAAAGTAAAAGTGCTTAATTAAAATTGGTTAAAGAAGAATAAACCTTCATAACGTTTCCTAATAATAATTAATAATTTTCTTTCTTATAGTACAATTTGCTTTTGGTGACTATTGTGAGAATTGAATTTTACCTTGAAGTTTCAAACCCTTTCTAATTTGAAGGTCTGTACACAGGTTTGACCCTGCTAGCAAAATGAGTGGCAGCCAAAACAAGATTATCCCACTCCTTTTCCCAGGTGATCCAAGCGTGAAACTATCCACTTCAGTAGTTAATGGCGGTTCAGGAAAAAGTGCGCGCAACAACTCGAACCACAATAATATGTAAATTTTAATTTGATTTTGATTTTTTTTTTAACCAAAAAATGGTATCAAGATTAAGAATGATCAATTTCTGAATCGAAATTATTATTTCCTCATCATAACTTTAGAATATAATGTATATATTCCTACCAAAGTTTTATTCGAAAACAATAAATTGTGTTCCAATCTTACCTTTTCTATTCAATTTCTTGAACGGAGATAAATTCAGATTGCCACAAAAGTACATATCTACTAAAATCTCATTTTAATGAACGACTTACGAATAAAACAGCACATTCCTTAGCCTTTCATTGATAAACCGCTTCAAATTGATGAGATGAGTAATAGTGTATGGTAGTGTATGTTTATTTGGCGGAAAACTCAAAGGAAAATTTTGAGTTGCATGCAGCAGTTGTCGAAGTGTTAAGGCGTTGGTGAGTTGATAGTCGCTTATCGCGATTGTTCCGTGCTTTGCTTTTTACTACCTTTGGCGAATGGTAACTGTGCAATGTTGCTTGTTAGATATTACTACCAACAATACTCTACTATTATGTTTATTTTTTTATCTTCGAAGAATTTTCACAAAAATTTGAAGGATAATCAACTTCTATTGGATATTTTGTACAAAAAATACAGTGATGGAAATGTAACATATATTTGACCACCGTCTTTTTTGAGTTAGACGATGCAACTATATAAGTCCTGATTCAACACTGCGCAGCGTCAATATTATGATCATGCAAAAAAGATGGTGGTTAGCACGCAGCTTGCGTAATGATTTTGACATTGGGTGCCAATCAAATGCAAATCCTTATAATTTATGCGAATTTTTTTACTATTCAATTTTATGGCATATGATTTGAACATGTGGGCACACACAATCTCAGGTCCATTTTTCTAGAACAATATCTAATCAAAGCAAAGTCCTATTGACTTGGTGGATGTGTCAATCGAGATTTAATAGAAACAAGCTACGCTGATTAGATTTTGGTAAGATTCGGTTAGGCGGTTTTATGGTTTTGCACATCAAGATCATTCGTCCATGCCTGAATTTTAACGACCAAACGTTTTTTATATATCATTGATGTTTCAATCGAAGTTGTTAGCATTTTTACGAGTCCAATCAATTTTCATCAATTTAAATGCAGCCGTTTTTTAATTAAAACAAAATATCAGAGTTTCCAAAACACATCAGTTTTAAAATGAGCGAATTCAATCTTCTGGGAATCAAAATTTTCAAAGTTAAAAAAAGTAAATTTTGTCGAGTTATGATCCAATGTGGTGGCGTCCAAAATTTGTATGAATCTAGCATAGCTATTGTATTTGTACTTTTTCGTCGTTTGGCAATATTAAGACTAATAATCATTTCTTCTTTTGCAGTTGACCTCAAAAACACGTAATTTGCAGTGAAAATTTGATTATATGTCAAACCTAAAATATACATTATAAGGGACAAGGAGAAGTCACTGAAATCCTACAAACCCCTTAGTTGTTTGATTGGCTGGTTGTAGTGGCAGCCTTCTTTACGAAAACTTGGCTCACTTAGGTCAAATAGTGATACCACAAAAAGATAGGGTATGGCACTAAAACCTGTGGGATGACGAGAACCATTTAGATTCTCGTATGAAACTGAATATTTGAACTAGCTCTTTTCGTGAAGCTGTCCAGGAAAGACAAGCCTGAAGTTTGCATGCGCTTCTTGGATAGTGCTGGGCATTCGCACAGAAAATGTTGGATCGCTTCCTTCTCCTCCTCCGATCAGCAGCTGTGGCAGAAATCATGAAAAGGGCCACCCAGTCGTACTGCATGTCTGCTAATGAGACAATGCTCCGTAAGTACGGATATGATGAAACTTAATGTTCCATAACTCGTGTTGAAAAGCAGTTTGACTGTGAAGAAAATGCTGGAATTTCTTATGGAAATTTCCTGCTTCTCAACCAGTTGACTGTCTTGTGTATTGCAATGTCCTCTGCCTGAACAACACTGCACTGATTTGGTAGCCGGGAGGATAGTTTCAGGCAGAGAAAACGCCACAGCCAACTTTTCCATCCATTTTTGAGCCATCAGTATAGATGTCGACCGATTCCTGTATTTTACTTCTTTCCATGATTCAGTCATCTCTGCTAGGGATGACCGACTAGAAACCTTGATGGAAGCAAGGAATTGGAGAAGTGAGATCTACTTTCTCTGGCGTCGGTCCATACGTCCGTAATATGGTGGAGTGGCCAATATTCCCCTCATGCTAGTGATTTAGAGCTTTCAATCAAATCACAGAACACTTGGCCTGCTGTCTCGTATGGAGCTTCGTCGGGAGCGCTACAAACTCTTACAATGGATGAACTCAAAAGAATTACCAAAGTTCCTTACGTAATTAATAGAGACGTTTCTTATTTTTTAAATGTTATTTGATTATTGTTTTAAATGAATAAGTTTGATTTATACATAAACCACCTTGATTTTTCTTATATAAAAATACTTTGAACTTTCTTATTTGGTAAAAAAGAGACTTGGAGAAGCACAGATTAAATGGATTTTTTTTTCTTAATAATTCAAGCTTTTGAATGGTATTTTTTTTAAATTTCCATATAAACTTATTTTTTATTAACGTAAAAACTTTCAAAAAATTAAAATCCTTCAGAGTTTTCAAATTTTACAAGCTTTGATTGCTTATAGTGCAAACCAGAAGGTAAATTTATTTTTTAGATGAAACAAACCTGAATGTTTCCATTTATTTTTGCAATCAAATAACGGATTTATCAAATTTATTGGCACGTTGAAAGAATCATACAAATGCTACTGCACTTTGATTGGCACCTTGAAGGCGTAGATCCAAAGTTTCATTTGCATTGTGCAGAATTGAAATGACCTTCAATGATTGAAACCAAAAAAAACGACCGAAATTTACCCAAATCGTATAAGTTTGTATCATTGCAAACACGCTTCGAATGATACCTCAAGGAACTCGAAATAGCTCTCCTTCGAGAGTAACCTTCGTAGAAAAAATAACCATGAATAAGTGTACAAAATAAACACACATGCGGAATTCTTCCAGCAATACATTAATACTTAATACTATACTTTGTAGACCTGAACAAATAAAGAAATTGTGGAACATTTCAATTTGAATTTTCGGGGTGATTACAAAAACTTCCCACTTACTACCAAGCTAATCAACAACGAAAATTAACCAAGAAACTTTATCCGCGGTTTGATAAACTTTCTTGGTCATCAGATTTTAGGGGGGGGGGGGAAATAATAAGATGACAAAGAATCGCTGAAATTCTCATTCTGCTTAAAATAGTAATAACAATGAATAGAATTCCTTCGAAAATATAACACATATAGCCATATTTTTTCAAGGTCAATTTTTATTTCTCCTATTCATTACCTTTTTAATCTTTTACGTGGGATGAGCCATCTATCTTTCATGAAAGTGCATAGTATCCAGTCGTTGTTGAGTTTTTCATTTTTAATTAAAATATGGAATCCCATTCAAAATTTGGCTCCGTATTTTAATGCTCGATTTCATTCCTCGCCAATGAGCTTTATGGAGTTATTAAGCATGCAAATTTCAGACTCTTCCTGTTTTCTATACAAAAGCCAAAGAGGGGCGGTTTAACACATCCCTAGAGCATAGCTCTGATGGAAGTCTTTGTAGGTGGCTTATTCACTGCTTTAAATGAATAATTTAAAGTTTTCTATTTAAATAGCAATCCAAACTTTAACTTTATAATTGCTATTTCAAGTGCTTTCTTTCGTTTATATTTTGTTCAATTTGAAGTTATGGTCGGAAAGATGAAGAAATGGATATTTTAACAACGAAGTAAATCTTCGTTCAATTCAAAAATGGATGTGAAGTAAAATAGAAGAATAGAAGTAAAAATGAAGAAACAGTTATTCTTCGAAAGTTTTTAAAAATCCTTTTTGTTTTAAATGAGCTCGCTAGAGATGAAACTAAGTAAATATATTAAAATATACTAGATGTCAGAAGTTAGTCTAATAATATTAATAATACTCGTACACATACAAAATACAAGGCCGTAAATAAACAAAAAAAATGTGTTTTGTTAATTTGCACATATATAGTCCGGGTGGCTTATTGGCTAGGGCACTTGCTGCCTTTACACTAAGTTCCAGGTTTGAGGCTGTTTGGTGACAAATAATAATCAGAAATTGCATCTGGAAATTCAATCAGCTATAAATGAGTACCTGAGCTTATTGAGAATACTAATCACAGACGAGAGTGTTGCTGACCAATTCACGTTCTAATGCTTTTGGTCAAATAAAAAGGTCACTTTAACATTAATTAACGGCTCTTTCTTAATTTTCAATTATTTAATACAAATTTCCGATTAATTAATATAAATCGAAAATATTTTATGACACGTACTGTATAATATGAAAAATAAATTGTCATTTTAAGTTAAAAAATAACATTTGCCATATTCAGGTCAATAGATAAATTTATTTTAACCATCAACCTTTACAATATTTACCGACACGCACTTTTGATACATATGAAACATTTCTCTCCAGCTTCTAGTTTCACTTTGCATATGCTGCAATTGATACAGCATATAAAAAATATACCACATCAGAAAATTCCAACGGAAGCTATAAATTCGACAATTTGTATTAAAGTAACTGAATTGATACATTTTCCAGTCGCTTATTTTTGCTATTATCATTTCATTCCAATTGAATTAGTTTGTCAATTGAAATTTCCTATTGTGCATTTTCCAACAACGTGCAAGATTTCTTTTCAATTTCATCAAATAAAAGATGCCTTCTTGGATAGTTATAGTATACGTACTAGTATATAACATATGCAAGTCCTAGAAGAACCTCGATTCGAACATATAATGCTATTTGAAGATGTTTCTGTTCACATGGAAAATGTCGTCTTTCAATATGTTCAAACGATAAAAATTCTAAGTTGAATTTGCTGTCAGCCGAGACTTCCACGACAGCTACAAAAAAAAAACGAAAGACATAAGGAAGAAAACATACTATTTTATTAGAGAGAATATTGGAAAAATATACTGTGTCTCGCATAGACAAATCTCAGTATGAATATTGTGTTTAATATTTAATAAATTGAGCGTAACATATTGTTGCTATTGTTTGTCGTCTAACGATAAGAAGGGGCCACCTAAATGTTAGGATTAGGAAACTATCCTTTTTGAAAATCAATAAAAACTATTGCCAATAAATAAATGGTATCAATAGTGTAATAAAGCAATGGTTATTTCTTAAAGAACGATTTTCGAAACAAAAGAATGATCAACAAGTTGCGAGGTGTGACCCTTGAAGTCCATTTGAACAACTCCCCAGAAATATCTACAGTAATACCAAATATAATTATAAAAACACTCACAAGAATATCACTCCAAATAATATTTAGTGGAAAGTAAATTATATCACACCCTTATGGAGCGTGCCTTAAGGTACTAGTACACATTTGAAGGACAAAAAAGCGGATTTTCATGAATTTTTTTCTCAGCTTCTTCATTGAATATGAACATGAAGTCTCCAACTCAAAAGGATTTAAAGATTTTACGTGACAATCCACCACCGTTTATGTAAAAATTTGTTTAACCAAAATTGCAGAGCTTTGAATTTTTTCGGAAAATCAACCTTAAAAACGCACACATACTTAAAACTGATTTATACTATTCTAACGTTAAAATACTTTCAAAGTATTTCAAAAGTTCCTTTTTAAAAGTGCGAGAAGTTGAAAAATGCCAAAGAAAATAAATCAGTATTTTGAAATTTTCAATGTGTACCTTAACAACGTAAGGGAGGAAATCTTATTAAATCCTTACGCGAATCGATTGAAGTGATGGAAGGTATCCCAATCTTTTTGCCTAATGAACCAGCTTTCGTCGAATGATGACCATTTTGGGTGGTTAGGTCACATTTGATTTGTCATATTTCACCATTTTACATCCAAAAGACAAAAAAAAACCATTTCTTATTTTGCATAAGATCTTTGAATAACACTAAATATGTAGCTAAAATTCCATATCTGTTTATATAAAAAAGAATATTGCAAAAATTAGGGAAGAAACAAGTCGCGAGCTGTGACCCTTGAGGTCCACACGGTCAACTTCCCAGTAATCTACATAAACATCAACAACATTGAACAAAATAATAATTTTGAAAATAATACTTCTTCAAGTAATAACAATGAGAGGTAATCATAGCAGTAACAGGAATGAGTTAATATGAATCATATCGTCTACGGGAGGGTCCATTGATTACGTAAGGTTTTTGGTCGATGAGGACAGAATATTGAATATTCACGCGGATCAATCGGTGGGGGGCCTTTTTGTTCTTGAAATTTTTTGTTGATTTTCAAAATTTAAGCATTTTTTTAAATTAAAAGACTATAAAAACTATTAAAAATCTGCTCAAATTATGCAAATATTTTAAAACTTTGATTGAATTTACAACATTTTTTAGAATAAAAGATATAAAGTAATATCATACGTATGAACCCTCTTTACACGGTAACTTTGAATGATTTTTTATTTTTTATTTAGTTTTTTCATGATAATGCAAGAATATTTTGCCGGTTTCTCTTCAAAACCTGATAAGAATGTATAAATTTTATAAACTGGTATTGCTGTGCTGTGCAAATCAGGTTGAAAAATATTTTTTATGAAAAAAACTATATTTTTGCATTTTCTTCTATTAAATTAAAAAAAGGCTGAAACGAATTTTTATAATGTTAAAAACTTCACAAAGATGTTAATACACGTCTACTGACACCTTAATGATGCAAATATTGTATCTGGTTCGTGAGATATAGTGAATGATAAAAATGACCTTGAAAATCATGATGATTTTTAATGATTTTTTATTTTTAATTTAATTTTTTACGTATTCATGAGAAAAGGTTTTGATGGTGTTTCTACAAACATTGTTTGGAGTATATAAATTTTCAAACATTGATTACTATATTTCGCAAATCAGGTTAAAAATTTATTGTTTATGAAAAAAACCTAATTTTTTGCACTTTTTTTTTAATTAAAAAACGGCTCCAACGATTTTTTTAAAAATGCGACAAATTTACAAAAATATTAATACGCGTTCATTGACACCTAAATAATGCAAATCCTTTGTTTGGTTCACGAGGTATAACGCATGTCAGAAATGACCTTGAAGATCATGATGACTGTTAATGATTTTTTATTTTTTATTTGATTTTTTTCGTAGTCATGAGAAAAAATTTTGATGGCATTTTCTAAAAAACTGTTTGGAGTATATAAGTTATATAAACATTGATTACTGGGACTTGACAATAAGGTTAAAAGTTTATTGTTTTTGAAAAAAATTACAATTTTTTGCACTTTTTTTTCTTAAATTAAAAAACGGGTTCAACGATTTTTTAAAAATTTAATAGATTCGCAAAAAATGCTAATACGCGTCGATTGACACCTTAATCTTGCAAATCGTATGTTCGGTTCGCGAGATATAACGCATGACAGAAATGACCTTCAAAGGGTCAAAACAGCAAACCCCCCCGACCGAAGTATCCCAAAAACTAATCAGCTCTTAAAATTGTAAAGACGCTTCGATTGACACCTTAACGAAGTCGATACGACTTTGTTTACGTGAGTTATGCTCGTAGAAAAAAGTGTCCACGAACGTACAGACGTACGTACACACACACATACGTCTCCCTTTCTAAAAACACTTTATATATACTCTATAGACCTCAAAACGTAAAGAAATGTTGAAAATTTCAATTTCGATTTTCGAGGCGATTACAAGAACTTCCCATATACTGGGAAGTTAATAATACCACTTTAAACAAATCCCCTGGCCCAGATAACATCCACAATAGCATGCTTAAAAACACGCACAAGAAAGCTATTATCTACCTCTGCAAGTTACATAATGCTTGTTTAGGCCTTCGATACTTCCCTTATTGCTGGAAGCTCACTACAGTCACCTGCATTACAAAACCAAATAAGAACTTCCCATATACTGGGAAGTTAACAAACCAAGAGGCAACATCGAAAGCTACAGACCAATAAGCCTGCTAAGCTCTTTGGGTAAAATCTTCGAACGGATTTTGAAAAATCATCTCGGAGAATTTATAATTATAAATAAAGTGCTCAAAGATGAGCAATTTGGGCTCCAAAGAAAACACAGCACAATTCACCAAGTTTTGTGTATTAAAAACCTGGTTCAAAGCAACTTCCAAGCTAGAAAATCAACCGGAATGTTAATCCTAGATATAGAAAAAGCGTTTGACAGTGTCTGGCACGATGGCTTAATTCATAAAATGTTCTGTGTAGGATTCCCGACATTTCTATGTCAAATCATTAAAGACTTCCTTTCATATCGTCAATTTTATGTGAGAATTAACGACTCTCTCTCCCAAAGCTTTGACATTCCAGCCGGACTTCTTCAAGGATCTGTTTTGAGCCCGATCTTATACAATATTTTCACAAATGACATACCAGATATTAAAAACTGCAATATGAGCCTTTTTGCAGACGACACTGCATTACTTTGCTCCTCGGTAGACCCCACATTCATTCAAATAAACCTAGAACATGGATTTGTTCAACTCGCAACCCATTTTGAAAAGTGGAAGATAAAAATAAACCCAACAAAAACTGAGGCTATATTCTTCACACGGAACCGTAAACGTGTACTGCTCCCGCAGTCTCTACTTAATTTAAAAGACTATGTTGAGCACTGGATGAAAAATCTATAAAATATTTAGGCATTCACTTGGCTAGAAAATTAATATTCAAAATATATATTGAACATTCAATCAAAAAATGTGACGCGTTAATAAAAATACTTTACCCATTAATCAATAGACGGTCTTCGTTCTCTATCGAAAACAAAATATTAATTTACAAGTCTTTGTTTCAGCCAATACTACTATATGGAGCCATAGTGTGGAGGAGTTCCGCAAAAACCCATATTAAAAAAATCAAGTTAAAGAAAATAAACTGCTAAAAATGATGCTAGCCCTTCCATTCTATTATCCCACTAATGATCTTCACGAAATTACAAAAGTCCCTTTAATTGCAAATAATATCATTAGTATCTCCGATCGATTCCTGAACACATGCGTTTCTTCTGATAATGCACTAATTCGCAAACTAAAGCTATAACTTATACACTCGGTAAAACCTTCTGAAGAAATCAAACCATTTTCCGTAAGAATGCCATTATTTAAATTTAGGAGTAAGTTATGAAGTTAAATTATAGGTTATAGATTAAGTTTTATCATAGGTAAAAGCCAAGGTTTTTAACTTTCCAGTATATCAGATATGTCCCCCACCTATTGGAATGATAAAAAATGATAGTATGTTTGTAACATATAAAGAAACGGTGCTGTAAAGCATAAACTGTTCCAAAAATGCCACATGAACAGGAGAATCGTCCATAATTGCTTCCAATTTTTCTTTTCTTGTTTAAGTTGGTTTTGATCCTTTTAAAAAAATCAGAAGAGTAAAATGAATGTCTTTTAATTGTTTTGTGGATGGATGATTTCAGCCTATGAGGTGGGAAGAATGCTGAATGAAACCAAATGGTATGCTCTACAACCTAGTAATAAAGTAATAAAATTGCCTACGACTAAGGTCTGTAGTCCAAAAAATACAGCCAGCTGCCAAAAAATTAATATTAAACTGTTTTTCAATTCTCAAGCACCTCAATAATCAATAAAGGTAGCAGCCACTCTTGTTAGGGTTTCCCCATTAATAATTTTGAAATTATGAAATAGCGCAGATAACGGTTTCTAGATTTTTTCATTGCTACGTCGTTAATAAGGTCAACGTGGGAGGAAGGATGGAAAGGAAAAGAATGAATTTTGCATTTTCCTCCTTGATATTATGGTACCCTAATTAAGGTGAAGGTACTGTAATAACACCTGGCTGGGTGAACTAGCACACTGGGCCGTGTTTCAACGCTAGGTGGTAGTTGATTAAAACCGGAAAAGCAAATCTGGGTTACTTCTAATGTATTCATTGTTCCGTTTAATTTTTAAGGAAGTAGAAATAATTTATTTTTTCGATACGCTTATTTTTTTGTTTCTTCAGAATTTAAATATTACACAGTTGATTCACAAAGCTACGGGCGGATTGTGGAAGTTCAATCAAACATTTTTGGAGATTAAGTATATAATGAATTTAATACCTAAAATATTCAGAATAAAATTTTTACAGCTGTATGCGTTGAATGAAGTCGCAAAACAATAAGTGACATAACAATCATTACTAAAATAGAGCCCATTAAAAGCATATTTTGAAAACTTTGAAACAATTTATGACATCTCCGCGAAGAGTGTACAAAACTTTTTTTCGCATTTGTACCATACAGTTTAGCTCAGCCATTACTCGATTAAGTGAGTTTTTATTCAAAAAAATTCTTATCGTTAAAAAGTATTGTAAATTTTAGCAAAACGTTAAATACTCTAGCTGCGCTTTCCAAAACTTCCTTTAAAATATAAATTATTAAAAATGTAAACTTCTTAATTCAAAAAATTGTTTCTTTTGGTCGTATATGCAGGGAAAATTATTATTTTTAAAAAATTGTTTTATGCGCTAGTTTTTCAAGTAAATTCACATCTTTATCTGAAAATTAACGAAAGCTTTTGAAAGGAATCTGTAGAAATCAAGTCGATGTCATTATTTAAAAGTTTGTTATATAAGCCGTATTCAATATTCCAACCGCCATACCATGTTAAATTTCAGAAAAATCAGGAAAATTTTGATAATCATTATATTTGCACATGCATTTTCACAACAGCCGCCCTTGGCCACAGTTTGAACAATTTCACCTGCCGTTCACCGAAAACAATGGACATTATCAGGAGACCATCCTCTACTATACCGGGACTGCACTGACCGCGAATCTTAAAACGGATCGCACCTCGCGGATTTTTAATGAAAAAACCCTAATTTTTTGCATTTTTTTTATGAAATTAAAAAAAATACCCAACGATTTTTTAGAAACTTAAAAACATCATGCAAATGTTAAGAGGCATCGCCAGACATCTCAGCGATGCAAATACTATATTTGGTTCACGAGATATAGTGAATGATATGAACTTAAAGGTCATGATGACTGTATGATTTTTTTATATTTAATTTAAGGTTTTTATTATCATTAAAAGAAGTTTTGCTGATTTTTTTCAAAAACTACTTGAAGTATATAGATTTTATGAACATTGATTACTGCGCTTTGCAAATCAGGCTAAAAATTTATTGTATATAAAAAAAACTTAATTTTTTGCATTTTTTCCTAACAAATTAAAAAACGGCTTTCACATTTTTTAAAAAAATTTGATAGAATCACATAAATATTAAAATTCGTTGATTGGCACCTTAACGATGGAAATCTTATGTTTGGTTAGTGAGATATAGCGAGGACAGCATTGCCCTTCAAGGGGTCAAAACAGCAACACCCCCACCCTCCATTCGAAGTTTTCCAAAAATCATCAGCTCTTAAGATTGTAAAGGCGCTTCGATTGACATCTGGAAGAAGTCGATACGATTTTGTTTGCGTGTGTTATGCTCGTGGAAAAACTGTTTATATTGAATAAGGCATTCTCACGAGAATTAATTATTAGATTTCACTTAATCTATTGAAGCTGCTGTGGTATCGATCAGCGCGTTTTATCATTCGTATGGTTTAGTGCAATTTTCAATAAATTCAGCTCAGATGTTTGTTATTTTAATACAATAGAAATTTTTCTAAAACATTTCTAGCAGTCATTTTGCTTCAAATTCAGATGGCTTAAAGAATTGTCGTCAAACCAAAAATCAGTGTGTTTCTTACTTCTTAAAATATTCATAAAATTTAAATCAACAATAAATATTCACTTTAAATAAAGGAGCGTTCGCTAATTACGTACGGATCATTCATCAATTTTTTGTGTTCATTCACTTTAACGGCTCGTACTATTTCAGTTATTTCATCCCCCATTTTGCATAAGATCGAATATGTTTTACACATAATCAGTTATCGAAGATTTACTGCATATTTCATGTTGTTTTATGATCGACTTCAATATAAAAAGTTATTATAAGTCTAATTAATGTAAAATGACGAAATATCACAAAAAGAATCTATACCATACATGTGAATTTTAGCCACAACTGCAGAAAATGGTGATTGATTATCCGACAAAACCGAGCTCAGTCAGAGTAGAAACAAAAATTGAATTCAATAGCTCTTCGATTTCAATTTCGCCAAAATTGTTCCACTTTTGTCTTTCAAGCGTCGATGTGAAAAGCCCCACATACGAAGGAAACGGTTCTGTAGCCAATCTGCCCTACAACCACTAAAAACCTTGCATAATCAATGGACGCTCCTTAAGATGAAAATTTTTATTCCACTTACTGTAATTATCTTTCATTATTATTAACACTCAGAGTATTGCTTTGCATTTTTATTATAATTTTTAATATTTTTGGTATTCATATATATTTTACTGGGAAATTGTCCATATGGTGGTCCTTCGTAGCGTGGTTTATCAATGTTCCAAACTTTGAAATTCCACTTTTATCCCTGAATTTCTTTCAATTAACTTCACCTTGCATTTATTACTTTCAAACAATGTCGCATTATAACTGATCTCAGTAGCGGAGTCCATCTTTTTCGTTTAAAGAAAGTAGTTTCATGCCAAATAGATTAAAGGACGCAGTCTACGAGCTCACTTTGCTTAATTAAAGCACAACTTGACATTCTTTGCTTAATCGTGGCTAATGAATAATTCAAAAGTTTCCCACTCAAGCATTCGCCATAAACTTGCGTGAAACTTGGACCAACTTTTGCTTTGGTTTTCCTTCGTTCAAAAGATAATGACTAAAATTTGCATGTAATTAAATATAATACATAAACTCGCGACTGCCATCTTTTTATTGTGGTGAAAGGCATTGAAATATGATTAAATTAATTTAAGTGCGCCAAGTCCAGACGGCATCGAGGCTGAAGAGGTGTTTTCTTGTTGCCTTAATTACTGCTATGGGAGAGAAGAGATTTTTAACGAGTGTATGGTTGAGAAATATAGCCATCGGATATTTTTGTTGATACCGAGAAGAAGTTTACTGACGTAACAATTTTTAAATACTACCAAAAGAGATGAAATTGGTATGGATGTTATATAGTGTTGGAAAATATGTAGTTGTTTTATATACAGGGGAAGTAAGTCTCGGAATTTGATTCCTCGAATTCATGTTAGAAACGTGCCGCTTTCTGATCAGCACAACGTTCAAAATTACTTTTTCTCATTATTCTTATTATCCTTATATGCGTACCAAACTTTTCATTTCAGTTTATCTGGACGAAGTTTAGACGGAAGTGGAAGAGAATTATAATTTCTAGCTGATGCCAATGTTTTCAACATGCCACGTTAACATCCTGGCTTCCAATCTGCCAGTTTGTTGCTGGGTGTCTTACAGGCCTTGATATAATCAAATGAAGTAAATATTCGTGGTTTTGTTTACCAAATGTAGTTTAGATGAGAACAAAACCTCCCACGCTTTGTTTTCTGGATTAAACCAGGCTTCTTGCTTTCATCTTGCCGTTCGGCGTGAATTGTCTCGACTAACAATGCCATGCTCACGTACTGGGAGTGCTTCTTTGAAATGAAAGTTGCCTTAGGGAAAGAAATCATGTTAAACATTCGAAAATTAGATATATTTACAAGATCGTTGAGCGTGTGTTGAATGTGTTGAGGCACGAAGCGCTAACATTTGTTTAGTTCTTGTTTATAACGATAGACAAGCAAACTTGAATTGCGATTCAGATTTAATTTGGGGGAGGTGTCGTAATTGTTCCGGTCCTACGTGATTTAGTTTAGTTTGTTTTTCGCTTCAATAATTATTAAGAAAACAAATGGAGTGAATTCATCTTCCAGTATTATTTCTTCTGAAATATGAAGGCTAATTCAATAGTTTAAAGTCAATTTGCGCATTAATTTGGTTTCAACTCGTTAGCATGTTGTGAAACTTTTTAAATACATAATTATCAATTTTCTTGAGTTCGTCAGTCATCAAAATCAAATTTTTGATATATTATGACCATTTTATGTTCCTATTGTCAGTAACTCTTTTGTCAACTATTTATCGATGAGGAATATGATTTTAGGTCTCATTTGAGGTTCGATGTTCCTTTTAAAGAGATGAATTACAATTTCAATTTCCTATTTGTGAAAAATTACAAATGAAGTGTTCGGTAAAGGTGCAAAATCCATTTCTATTTCAAAGAAACAAACAAGGATTCTAGTACACAAGGTGCAATGCAACAAATCATAAGCCATGCAAGATTTTCGTTCACTTCGAAAACTTGTACTCACACTAATATTTATTTTGTCCTGGCGTGACAAGAACTGGGTCAGAGCCCAATGTTTGGAAATGTACTGCAGCTCACATAGGAAATATTTCCAACCATTTTTCTAGTCGTCGCGGTAATGTAATTTACTGTTGCGACGAGCTCCGAATTTAAAGACATTTTAGTTGAAGTAAAATATGTGTTTCCTAGCATTCAAGCTTATCTTTCGACTTTCTATCCACCTCCGCAGAACCGCGCTACAACATAAATAAAGAGTCGTGTCTTTAAAGCTTCCAAGCTATTTATGTCTTCCACTCAGCTGAGTTGGGTGGAGTCTATCCTTCGAGAAAAAAAAATGATTTTTAAATTTACTGCCAACGCCGGATCACAAACGTTGCTCAGCAAGAGCTGTCAATGATTAAAATAATTTTTCAGTATAAGGGGAAAAGTTATTCTAATTAGTTCGAAAGTTTGAGTTATAGTAAAATAATTATAATTAATTATAATTTTTTGCAAAAAAAATCTTTTTGGTCTTATGAAATAAATTTAATTTCAAGTTACACAATAAATTTAACTCCTTTCCTTTACTGTGAGAGTTTTTATCATTTGAATTATTTCAAGTATTATTAATTTCACAGAATATGGTGAGCTATTGTTATCGGTCCAAAAATCTAAATCTAATTGAATCCTAAAGATTTGAGGCCTGAAAAGTACTTTCAAAAAATGGTCTGAATACATGTGTATGTGCGTATGTACGTATATATATGTGTGCATCTGTGACGATATCTTTCGATGGAAAAATCGTATTGACTTCGTTGAGGTGTTACTCGATGTGTATTAGCAACAAGCCGTGAGGTGCGACCCATGAGGTCCACACGGTCAACTTCCCAGTAATATCTTCATAGATATTAAAACTATTAAACACAATAAAAGTTATGGAAATAATACTACTTCAAATAATAAAAATGTACCTCTCATAAAAATTATTGGAATGATTTAATATTAATCGTAACATCTACGCGAGCGTCATTTGATTACGTAAGGATTTTGGTGCATTGGTTTGATTGATTATTCACGTGGATCAATCGGAGGGGGGACAGGTTACAAAGCAGTTTTTTCATTAAAGTTAAACATGGTGCTGTGAACACTATTGAAAATCTGCTCAAATTTTGCAAATATTAATAAACTTTGATTGATTATACAACAATGTCTTTAGAATAAGAGATTTAAGGCATTATGATTCGAATGAACCCTTTTTACATGGTGACTTTGAATGATTTTTTATTTTTAATTTAATTTTTTTTTAATCATGAGAAAAGTTTTTGCTGGTTTCTCTACCAAAATTGATAAAAGTTTATAAGTTCTATATACATTTATTATTACGATGTGCAAATCAGGTTAAAAATGGAAAATTTTATTAAAAAAACACTACTTTTCTAAAAAAAAATTAATAAATCGTAAAAAACGCTTTAACAATTTTTTTAAAATATAAAAACATCATAAAGAGGTTGATACGCGTCGATTGACACCTTAATGATGGAAAGATTATATTTGGTTCTCGAGATATAATGAATGACGTAAATGACCTTGAACGTTTAATGATTTTTTATTTTTTATTTAATTTTTTTTTTGTAAACATGAAAAAAAAATTGCTGATTTTCACACAAGAACTATTTGGAGTATATAAATAATATAAAAATTGATTACTTAGGTTTGAAAATTAGGTAAAAATATTTGTGTTTTTGAAAAAAACCTAATTTTTTGCACTTTTTTTTTAAAAAATTAAAAAACGGCTCGAAGCATTTTTCTAAAAATTTGATAGATTCATTAAACTGGTAATACCCGTCGATTGACATCTTAATAATGAAAACCGCATGTTTGGTTCTTGAGATATAGCGCATAACATGGTTGACCTTCAAGGGGTGAAAACAGCAAACCCCCCCGACCGAAGTTTCCCAAAAACTAATCAGCTCTTAAAATTACAAAGACGCTTCGATTGACACCTTAACAAAGTCGATACGATTTTGTTTACGTGAGTTATGCTCGTAGAAAAACTGCCCGCGAACGCACATACGTACGTACGTACGTACACACACACACACATACACACACACACACATCCATACTTCTTTCTAAAAACACTTTATATATACTCTATAGACCTCAAAACGTAAAGAAAAGTTGAAAATTTCAATTTCGATTTTCGAGGCGATTACAAGAACTTCCCATATACTGGGAAGTTAATAAAACGGGCTGATGAGATACTGATAAGCAGGGCAGTTTTTTGGTTTTGACAAATTCAAGGTCATTTATATCACGTACCGTATCTCGTAAATGAAACGTTTTACTGACGTGATTGATGGTAGCATATTAACATTTGTATAATTCGGTCAAATTTCCAATAAATTAAATAAAACCATGTTTGTAATTTAATAAAAAAATTTAATTTTTAAATTTTGTTCAATGTTTGTTTGATGCACTTTTAATGGTGATTGTTTTAAGAATCAGATACTCTTAAAAGTTCTGATCAAACGAAAAACAACCAAAAGTTTTCTACATAAATAAACAAAAAAAACTGACATAAAGATAATGGACGATTACGAGCAACAATAACTTATGGTTTGAAACGAATAATAATACCAAGTTTCACTTATGCCAATGATATTTTTAAAAGCAATCAGAAAGTTGTCAGATTTATATATTTGGCTGCAATTTCCTATAAATTTTGTTGCGCCGTTTTTAGTATCATGAAAAAAATGCAAAAATAAGTAAAATTTAAAAAAAAACTTTTCAGTTATATTTGCACATTTTTTCACTAACACCTTAAAAGATCAGATTAAAGAGTTCTAGTCAAACAAAAATCAAAGTTATGTTGAATGGTAAACAAATTTACATAAAACCAGTAAACAAACCTTTAACATAAAAATATGTTGAAAATATCAATTACGATTTCGGATCAATTGCGAGAATTTCTCAGGTTACAAAGCCGTTCTACATTACTTGTTATTTTAATACCGACGCTTGAAATACAAAAAGGCGCAACCAAAAATTAATTATAGTTTTTGTTCTTACACCGACTGAAAAGGTTTTGTCGCCAGTTGGCCATTTTGAATAGTTTCGTTTAAAATTTCCATGACTGTGGCATAATCACTGAATTTGCATTTTTAACTTCCCAGTATATGGGAAGTTCTTGTAATCGCCTCGAAAATCGAAATTGAAATTTTCAACATTTCTTTACGTTTTGAGGTCTAAAGAGTATATTCAAAGTGTTTTTAGAAAGGGAGATGTATGTGTGTGTGTGTGTATGTGTGTGTACGTACGTACGTACGTACGTTCGTGGACACTTTTTCTACGAGCATAACTCACGTAAACAAAGTCATATCGACTTCGTTGAGGTGTCAATCGAAGCGTCTTTGCAGTCTTAAGAGCTGATTAGTTTTTGGGATACTTCGGCCGGGGGGTTTGTTGTTTTGCCCCTTTGAAGGTCATTTCTGTCATGCGTTATATCTCTCGAACGAAACATACGATTTCCTTGATCAAGGTGTCAGTTGACGCGTATTGACATTTATGTGATTCCATCAAGTTTTTAAAAAATTTCCTGTAGCCGTTTTTTAATTTAAAAAAAAGTGCAAAAAATTAGGTTTTTTTGAATAAACAATAAATTTTTAACCTGAAGACAGTATTAAATTTTTATAAAATTTATTTACTTCAAGCAGTGTTCGTGAAAACAACATTAAAAATTTTTCTCATTAACATGTAAAAAATTAAATAAAAAATAAAAAATCATTAACAGGCATCATGATCTTCAAGGTCATTTCTGTTATGCGTTATATCTCGCGAACCAAACATACGATTTACATTGTCAAGGTGTCAATCAACGCGTATCAAAATTTTCGTGAATGCCTTGAATTTTGAAAAAAAAACGTTGGAGCCGTTTTTTAATTTAAGAAGAAAAAAAGTGTAAAAAATTAGGTTTTTTTGAATAAACAATAAATTTTTAACCTGATTTACGGAAGACAGTATTAAATTTTTATAAAATTTATTTACTTCAAGCAGTGTTTGTGAAAACAACATTAAAATTTTTTCTCATTATCATGTAAAAAATTAAATAAAAAATAAAAATTCATTAACAGGCATCATGATCTTCAAGGTCATTTCTGTCATGCGTTATATCTCGCGAACCAAACATACGATTTACATTGTCAAGGTGTCAATCAACGCGTATTAAAATTTTCGTGCATGCCTTGAGTTTTGAAAAAAAAATCGCTGGAAGAAAAAACAGTGCAAAAAATTAGGTTGTTTTAATAAACAATAAATTTTTAACCTGATTTACGAAAGACAGTATTCAATTTTTATAAAATTTATATACTTCAAGCAATGTTTAAAAAACGTCATCAAAACTTTTTCTCATGAAAGCAAGAAACATTAAATAAAAAATAAAAAATCATTAACAGTCATCATGATCTTCAAGGACATTTCTTCTATTCACTATATCTCACGAACCAGATATAGTATTTGCATCATTAAGGGGTCAATCGACGTGTTTTTACATCTATTTGATTATTTTAACATTATAAAAATCCGTTTCAGCGGTTGTTTTAATTTAATAGAAGAAAATGCAAAAACTTAGGGTTTTTTCCATAAAAAATATTTTTGAAACCTGATTTGCACAACACAGTAATAAATATTTATAAGATTTATACATTCCTATCAGTTTTTGAAGAGAAACCAGCAAAACTTTTTTCATGACTATGAAAAAAATTCAATTAAAAATAATAAAATCATTCAAAGTTACCATATGAAAAGGGTTATTCCGAATGATATTACCTTATATCTTTTATTCTAAAGACTTTGTTGTAAAGTCAATCAAAGTTTTAAAATGTTTGCATAATTTGAGCAGATTTTTAATAGTTTTGCAGTCTTTTCATAGAAATAAGCGGCTTAAATTTTAAAAACCATCAAAATTTCAATCAAATTTGCATTTGTGGTATTCAATCATCATCACTCATCCACTAAAAGCCTTGCGTAATCAATGGATGCTCCCGTAGAAGATAGGATTAATATTAACTCATTCCTGTTACTGCTATGAATACCTCTCATTATTAATATTTAAAGTAGTAGTATTTTCAAAATTATTATTGTGTTTAATTATTTCAATGTTTATCTAGATATTACTGGGAAGTTGACCGTGTGGACCTCAACGGTCGCACTTCGCGGCTTGTTTTTCAAGATTTTACAACAATGAGACCAATAAATATTTCTTATTTTCAGTTGGTCTTGAAAAACACTGAATATACAGTCAATAATCGGTTTAATTGCATGTAAAATAAAAAAATATTACACATGATGAAGGACGAAGGAATTGAAATCTTACGAACACTTAAGAACAAAGCTACTATCAACAATGTTTTTTTAATTGGTGAATGCTTTTTAAACCATGTGATCTTCCAAAGTATTGACTACAAAATATTTTACCATTCAAATCGTTCAATACTGCAAATGCAAATTTGGTTGATAATTGTTTTTCAATAATTAATCTGCTTTTTCATTAAAGTAAAAACACAGTACTGTGAACACTTTTGAAAATCAGCATAAACTATGCAAATATTAATAAGCTTTCATCGCCTTAACAACAATGTCTTAATAATAGGAAATATCAGGTAATATCCTTTGTATGAGCTCATGGCGACTTTTAATGAATTTTTATTTTTAATTTAATTTTTTGTTGAATTCATCAAAAACAGTTTTGCTGGTTTTTTACATAAACTGCTTGGAGTATATAAATTTTATGAAAATTGATTACTGTGTTGTGCAAATCAGGTTAAAAAAGTTATTGGACTGTTTTTTTTTTAATTAAAAAATGTTTCCAACATTTTTATTTTAAAATTTGGAAGAATCACACAAATGCAAAATGTTTTGTTTCCAAGCCAATTGATGAATAACTTCAGCTATGTGCTGAATGAGGGAGGTAAGTAAGTAATTAAGCTCCCAAAAAGTTGTTTCCTGAAATAATGCTTTCTTTTCTCCGTATAAGAAAAATCATTAAATTTATTGAACCTAATTTTGAAAAATTTACGACCAAGCTATAAAAAGAAGTATATAGTTCAAAACTGATGGAAGGCTTTCTTGGTTTTTTGTAAGATGTGTTCGAAATTAATTAATAAATAATTAAACATCAACAAATCTTAAAAAACTGAAATGTCACAACGTTCTTTATTATATGCTTGATAGTGAAAATAAAAACAATTTGTTAAATGTACTTAATCCAACTTTTATTACGCTTCCGAGCTTATCAGGACGCCATAATACTTAACTAAGTGTATCAGCTCACCAAAAATTCTAGACAGGAATTTTAATTAGTTCCGCACAACCAGCGTGAAATTTCTACGCTTTACAATGCTTGTCACGTAGCTGGCCACCATCTCTCGGTGTTTCTCATATATTCCATCAAGAACTTTTCATAACGTTGTTTTTAGATATCTTAACATTTGGTTTCGATTAAAAGTGTGCATAGTGAATTTTCATTTTCAGATTCTATTCAGCTGTTATAATTAAAACCAAATAAAGCTTAAATTTGCTATAGATTACTCATTGAGAACTATTGCTCAGGAAAAGGTAGGGAAAAACCTTAAGTTCACAAAATCCCTCTATGTATTTTTGTTATCTATACGAGTATCATTAAGTATACAACCTTTAGCAAATTTATCAATCCCAAATTTAACTAACCAGAAAATTACACGTACACTTGAAACACCACATTACCTATAAAGAATCCTTTCCTTCTTCCAGCAACCTTTTCTATATACATATTCCCTTGAGATGTCCTCCAATAAATTGAGTGTCCACTAAAGCTTCTCCATTGTCGGGGAAAATTTGCTATAAGATTGTGTTCACGCTATCCTTTTACCTTTCGTCTTTTGCCGTTGAGTCTCGTCTATATTCCACAAGGCCAGACATACGAGATGTAATTAATGCTCGGTCAGCACAAGAAAGGTCCACTTTCTGACTGTTAATTGGTGCTAATAGTAATGACCAAATCAAGAGATAATTGCGAACCCAAATTAAATTTTCAAGTCATTTCCCTTGAGTTTCCCATAAAATTTGCATAAAACGTGTGAGTATTTAAAGCAAGCGGCTAGTAAACTTGATGGAAATAAGTGTAACTGATAGTTATGGATAATTTTGAAATGAGTTTAAGCATTAAAAACATTAAGGAAATTTTTTATCAAAATATCTCGAATCGTTCTCATATATGCGATAAAATGATGTTTTTACCGCGACGGACGAACATTTAAATCACTCACACACATTTCATCACTCAAATGTAGTGCACACAAAGAATGTTGCGTAGAAAATTCAAGTTAACAAGTTTCGTCTCGTGGATATAATAAATATTTAGTCCCTGTGCTGAGAAAACGAACGATTTTGCGATGTAGACTTATTCGAGTTCAACCTCTTCCTAGCTTCAGCTGGGATGGCTTCTGGCAAGCTTGCTCAGTTTTTTGTGTGTTTGTCCTGAATTTCATTTGAAGAGCTTCAGACATCTAAATGCCACATTTTTTAGGTTAAAATAAAATCCACCCAAAAACTACGTTAATCAGCTGAAAAAAATTGTGCGCTTACCGAGACAAGAATGCATTCAAAGCCTTCCGGAGAGTACTAAAAATCGTTTACTTTATCTAAATCGAAACTCTGTCAACAATTTTGACATTAGCGCGCTTTTTTTAAAAGAAAACGATGAACTACCACCCGAATAAACCATTCTTCCCTTGGAAGAAAAACCAGCTTCAAGGGAGCTCGCCAGCTGCAGATGCCGCTACGTGGGCCCACCCCACTATGGCCTAGCACTTGTGTGCCCGCTGTGATTTGTGCATTAGGTCCACCATTCTTACCATAGCCAGGGTGATGTTGGATTTTACCTAAGGATATTTTGATATATTTTTTAACACTGTTCATGTGTTGCTGGTAACATGCATATTGGTATAACTTCTTAGTCCGCAGCTATAAAATCTTCTTTATCATTATGTTTCCGAGTGTGTTGGATATGAAATTTTATGCTTTTAAACTGTGAAATTCGAAATGGTTGATGATTTATAGTGTTTCAATGTTATTCCTGTTTTTCTTCATGGTACTTTTAAAATACTTTAATTTGTTGATTTTCAGTGTTTTCTTAATGTTGATTTATTTGTCACTGCTAGATTTAATTAAGAAATAATTTTCGCTAGTTTTCGCGTGTCTGAAATCATTGATTCAGAAGATACTTCGTACTTATTTGTCATTGTTTTGTTCTAGTTCACTTTCAATAAAGCCCAATATGAGGAAAATTTAAATTTCCCAGAATTATATAATATATCAAAAAGTGCTTCTAATACAGCTTCAAAGAATTTCTATCGCACTTTTTAAGGTAGTTTAAGCTCGAAGTATTGATTGTATCGGTGATATAAGATCACTTGCTTCGTTTACTATAGTCCTTGCCTCAAAATCGATCGCAATGAAGCTTTAATGGTCAAAAAATTGATTCCTTCTACTTATCTAATTGAAAAATTGATTCAACATTTTTAAGACAGTTTGGAAATTCCATTTCACAATTTTTTTATCTTGTACTTAACAGTAAATATAATTGTACTATTTCGAGTTGCTTCCAGTTTCAAAAGCATAGTTAAAAAAGTGTTTGACATACCTTCTTCGAGGCTCACAAAATAATGATTTTGAGAAAAATATGTGTAAAATTGTTTTGTGTGTCTTTCAAATAAGCAGTGATTAGTAAAGTTCATGGACTATAACTTTGGAATAACTGGAAATTTTGTTTTGACGAAATTCAAAACATGTTTAATTAACACTTTATCCATGTGAAACATAAAAAGAACAGTGTTTGATCTAGCCCAATTCCTCAGGGAAAGTAATTTAGTTTTTATCATCGAAATAAATTGTATTTATGTTCTACTCTGCAACTACTATGCTGATGTGAGAACTAGATATTATCTCTCTCTTAAGCTCTACCTTTACTGCAGGTTGCCTACCCTATATTAGAAGCTTATGTTGCTATCTTTTTCAATAACCTAGCACATTCTAAGGAACTAATCAAACAAGCCGCGAGGTGCGACCCTTGAGGTCCACACGATCAACTTTCCAGTAATATCTACATAAACATCAACAACATTAAACACAGTAATAATTTTGGAAATAATACTAATTTAAGTATTAACAATGAGAGGTATACATAGCAGTAACAGGAATGAGTTAATATGAATCAAATCGTCTACGGGAGGGTCCATTGATTACGTAAGGTTTTCGGTCGATGAGCACAGATTGAATATTCACGCGGATCAATCGGTGGGGGCCTTTTTGGTCTTTAGCAGTTTTTTTAATTAAAAGACTATAAAAACTATTAAAAATCTTTTAAAATTATTCAAATCTTTAAAACTTAGATTGAAATTACAACATTTTTTTTAGAATAAAAGATCTAAAGTAATAGGATTCGTATGAACCTTCCTCACATGGTAACTGTGAATGACTTTTTTTATTTTTTATTAAGTTTTTTTTTCATAATCATGCCGGTGTCTCTTCAAAAACTGATAAGAATGTATAAATTTTATAAACTGGTATCACTGTGCTGTGCAAATCAAGTTAAAAAATATTTTGTATGAAAAAAACTATAATTTTTCGCATTTTCTTCTATTAAATTAAAAAAACGGCTAAAGTGAATTTTTATAATGTTAAAAACTTTACGTCAACTGACACCTTAATGATGCAAATATTATATCTGGTTCGTGAGATATAGTGAATGATAAAAATGACCTTGAAAATCATGATGACTTTTAATGATTTTTTAGTTTTAATTTAATTTTTAAAATTATCATGAGAAAAAGTTTTGATAGCGTTTTTACAAACATTGTTTGGAGTATATAAATTTTATAAACATTGATTACTATATTCCACAAATCAGGTTAAAAATTTATTGTTTATGAAAAAAAACCCTAATTTTTTGCACATTTTTTCTTAAATTGAAAAAACGGCTGCAACGATTTTTTTCTAAAATACGACAAATTAATAACGGTTTGAAGAAATTTTTTAAAAACTTGGTAGAATTACATAAATGTTGATACGCGTCGATTGACACCTTGTTCAAGGAAATCGTACGTTTGGTTCGCGAGATATAACGCATGATAGAAATGACCTTCAAACGGGCATAACAGCAACCCCCCCGACCGTAGTATCACAAAAACTAACCAGCTCTTAAGATTGCAAACATCCTTCGATTGACACCTTAACGAAGTCGATCGGACTTTGTTTACGTGAGTTATGCTCGTAGAAAAAACTGTCCACGAACGTACATACGTACGTACGTACGTACACACACACACACATACATCTCCCTTTCTAAAAACACTTTATATATACTCTATAGACCTCAAAACGTAAGGAAAAGTTGAAAATTTCAATTTCTATTTTCGAGGCAATTACAAGAACTTCCCATATACTGGGAAGTTAATAAATCAAACAGCTATAATTTTTAACCTAAAAACACTGCATGATTGAAAAAGTCAATATGATCGGTATCTTATTTGAAGGCGTGATGCAATTTTTGCATTTTTCTTGCAGAAGTGTGTCTAAAAAGCGTGTACATATGACTTCAATGAAACAATCTTGCTGTCACAACAATGAAATTCTAGGATTATTTGACCTTCAATGAACCTTTTTTGACATGCACTAGATTATACGCTAAGATTTCACTCACGTGAGCCAAAGGGTGTAATTATTCTGTCTGAATTCACATGACCCGACTGACTACAAAGATAGCGTTAGAAATACTAACGTATATACCATACTCGTGTGTTGTTGATAGGAATGAAGTCTTGATTTAAGCGCAACGTTGTTAGCATTGAAGCTAAGCACCAAATCTCACGTTGCACCCAAATGGCTTGTTGAGAGTTGTATTAACGTAACAAAGGATCAGACCATCTCAACCTAGTCAATATTAATTGCATACAAAGCCATACATTCGATGTAGTGCAAAACGCAGCTTTTATATTGACCAATGACGCAATAAATGGTAGTATTCACATTCGAATGATAGAGGGATAAATTCACTTTATGTGTGCTTTCACTATACATTAAGCTAAATTTGTATGGTGAATTCCATCGAATTAAGACTAATTCCAGATTACATCGACATATGAGTAAATCTGCAATGAATCATTTGAACTTTTGTAGTCATTTTTGATTACACACAATCTTCGAGGAACTATGAAAATAATAGTCCTATGTGAATGAATGAATTCTTATTCTGCAAGATGAATGTCCTTTGAAGTTCTTTGATAGAAGAGATCTGAGCTGAGCGTGGAACCACAAATATGTCTGAACTAATAATTGTTGCTTTGAGTACCAAATTGCAGAGCATTATTGAGGTAATTTTCTGCCTTCATGCCTTTGCCTGATATCCTAGCGACAAGTTTGGCTTTTCAAAAAGTGTTTTGTTTTTTTGGGAAAAAATCAAAAAAAAAAAATATAACGAAAATGTAAAGTTTTAGAAGAGGAAATGTATGCAGAATTAAAAAGTGTCAATATGTGACAGATAATAGAATAAATGATAGATAAATGATTTCCGAAAAAATATTTTGCGGTCTTAAAGTTGTTTACTTATTCTAGCGGTTGTCCTAGGTATATGACAATGTTATGATATGATTTCTGACTATGTTTTAGGTGCTGAACCTTTACTGGCGATAATTTTAAAAATAAACAACTCATTCCTGCTAAATGTCTGGAAAAAAAATTGAAATTATCAACAAATCGTTACGTTTTGAGATATTTAGAGTATATTTAAAATGTTTCACGTTAAAAAATAGTCGTATTGACTTTGTTGAAGCGACTTTCGAGGCGTATTCGCAGTTTTTAAAGCTGATTAGATTTTGGGACTTTCAGTTGTATTGCTGTGTTGTTTTGACCCTCAAAGGTCTTTTTTAAAATGCACCATATTGCAAACTTAAAATTGAATTTTTATAGTTAAAGTAAATTTTGGAGAGATTTGCTGAAGCATTTATGATGTTCAATTCAATGACTGCAAACAATAAGAGACTATAAAAAAAATTTCATCTGATGTGCGATACAAGCAACTTTTGTTTTCAAAAAGCAAATACCCTGAATTATTGTTGTTAAAAATTAATAAATTTTTTTTTCATGTTCAAAAGAAAATAAAAATACAAACCATTTATAACCAAACCTTGCGAATAAAGAATTTAAACGGAAAGTATTACCTCATATCTTTTTTTTATAATGACATTATAATTGTGTCAATCAAAGCCTATCAATGTTTGCCCAATGTGAGCAGATTTTCAATAATTTTGGCACAGCCGTTTTTCATTGAAGAAAATTTTATTATTCAATATTATTTTATGGAAAAAACTGCTTCAAATATAAATAACACAACTTTGTTTTAATCAAATTTGCATTTTTGGCAATCAAGGTTTCGAAAGAGCAGATGTTTCAAAGTGTTCGTTTTTTTAAAACAAAACCTCAGTTTTCATGATTGCAAAACATATTCAGAATAAAACAATAAACTAATCGTATACAGAATGAATGTTGTGAATGTTGATGATAATAACATGACCGGATTCCAATTACTCTTATTACGTGTTATGGTATCGATTTGCTAGAATTTTCAATGCATTCATTTCATATGTGTTTTGAATTTCATAAAAAAGGAAGAAAAACAATCATAATATTTTTTAAAAAAAACTTTCTAGCTGTTTTGCACTTCTGTCCTTGTTACTTCTCGAAATCAAATGTTCCAAGCTCTCATAAAAAATCATACTTTTCAATAATTTCAACAAATATTCACAAATAATAAATATATATAATCAATAAAGAACCGTTCAGTAAATACATAAGGATCATTAACCAGACATCGAATTTTCACTGCATAAAACATGTTGTTTAAAGATCAACTTCAAAATCAATAATGATTATTAGTGATTTTGAAACAAAATGCTGAAGTAATGCAGATTTAATTTATATGGAAATTTTGGACGCACCTAATCAAAATTGCCATCATGCGACAAAATCTTAGCAGTCACTTTATAAACAAAAAACAACATTATTATAGTCATTATTTTGATAATGTCTAATATTTTTAATTATTGTATACCTAGTCGTGCCATAAATATTGAAACAACATGTTTTAACTATAATAATGAAACTACTAGTTGGATTTTAAATTTTTTTTAACCATTCATTGTAAACCTAACACACTACATAATAAAAAAGAAATTATTCAAAATGGCCGCATTTTCCTTGAATACAGCGCCGAAGTCTGTCAGGCCACTGGTCTATTGATTCTCGCACGACTTTCATCGGGAAATTGTCCGCAGCTTTTTTCAAGGCCTGTTTTAACGATTCCAGTTTGTGGTAGCGTTTTCTACAGACCATACCCTCTAATACTGACCACAACTTGTAGTCGAAGGGACTAAGGTCCGGACTGACTGATGGCCAAAAATTATCGCTGGTAAACTCTGGCACATGATTCCCCAGTCACTCTTGTGTGATTTTCGCCTTGTAGGCAGGCGCAGAGTCTTGTTGGAAAACCCATTCTTTATTTTCAAACATGGTTTGGCTTAAGAGTTCCACTATCATCATTAAGATATCTGGCTGATGGTTTTGGCAGCTGTTTCGACGCCCTTTTCACAGAAATGGATAGAAGTGACACCTTCGTAGGACACCATAACCAAACCATCACTGATGCTGGTTAATGTCCTCGTCTAACCCTCGGAATATTTTTGTAGCCTCCTTAGAAGATTGTGCATTTATTCTATCATTTTGTTTTTTGAAGGATTCCTCCACGGTAAAGATTTTCTCGTCGGTAAAAAATATTCTTTTATACTGCCCTTTACCGTATCTTGATAGCAGCTGTTTTAAATTTTCCATCCTTTTTCGTTTTAAAGCGGCATTGAGTCTGTGTCCTGTTTGTTTTCTGAAAGCTGCAAGCCCAAGTCTTTTTTGATGATACGACTCATAGATCTCGGCGCAATATTAATTTCACGAGACGTGATTTTCTGATTGCGGAAAGGATTTCTTGCGATTATGGACCTTACAGCTTTTTTCGCTTGTGGGTGTTACGAGCCAAGCGAGGTCTGCTGGATCTTTTACTGTCTTTTACATTAGCAGTATCAATGAATAACGCTGTAGTTCGATACACGAAAACACGCGTGATTTTTAATGGTTTAAGTGTTTCGAAAATTCGGCCTTTCTCCATTCCACATTTGTGTAAAGCAATCACAGCGATGCGGTTCTCTTTGCTAGACCACTTCATCGTAACGGCTCAGGCTACACTGACAAGATTTGGCAAGTTTTTAGAGCATATGTCAACAATCAGGACTATTAACATAGCAGCTACCTACCTGCAAGCTATCATCCGCAAGGGCCGCATTTACAGTTGTATCAATATTTATGGCATGACTAGGTAGATATTGCTAGAAAGTTTCCCGAGTGGACCTAAAAGATTGCATATCGCCGTTTGTTCTATTGTTACAAAACTCATTCGTTCACTACTTTTAACTTTCCAGTATATGGGAGGCTCATGTAATCGCCTCGAAAATCGAAATTGAAATTTTCAACATTTCTTTACGTTTGAGGTCTATAGAGTATATATGAAGTGTTTTTAGAAAGGGAGATGTATGTGTGTGTACGTACGTTCAGGGACAGTTTTGCTACGAGCATCACTTACATAAACAAAGTCGTATCGACTTTCTTGAGGTGTCAATCGAAGCTTCCTTGCAGTCTTAAGAGCTGATTAGTTTTTGTAAAACTTCGGTTGGAGGGGGGGTGTTGTTTTCCTCCTTTATAGGTCATTTCTGTCATGCGTCATATCTCGCGAACCAATATAACGATTTGCGTTGTTAAGATTTCAATCGACGCGTATTAATATTTGTCTAAAAACACTTAAAATATACTCTAAAGACCTCATAACGTCAAGATATGGCGAAAATTTCAATTTCGATTTTCGAGGTGATTACAAGAACTTCCCAAATACTGGGAAGTTAAAAATTATTGAACATTATAACAAAGAAAATAATTAAGACTAGTATTTCAAATCTTAAAATTAAAGACAAAAGTGTGATGCGTAACAAGGGAGCCGTCAATTAGTAGAAAAAAATGCGCAAAAGATTCAAACTGCAAATGGAAGCATTTCTATACCAGCAAATCAGATGTGAATAAACCTTAGACGTTGGATTAGAAGTTGGAAAAATTCAAGATTTTCAAAGTGACGAGAAGAATGACGAAAGCGAGATTCATTGTAAAAAATGTATATAAGGTGGAAAAAACATATACAGTAGATATTTGTAATTCATTGTGTGATATGTCTAGTCTGCGTTGTTGTAGATTGACAAGAAACATTTAGATTTTAGAGCAGATAAAGTAAAATACGCGCGTTGAAACCATTCAATCATAACAAAAGTGGCATTATGTATATAAATAGCATATAATAGAATAGTATTTCATCAAACTACACTCAATAGCATAAGATATGCTATCTTCGGGTCTCTTAAACGTAGTCAATTTTTTTCAAAAAGAGTTTAAGATGTTTTCAGCATAAATTTATCAGTATGCTGATTGAGTTTTAATTTACAAACAAACAATTGACATCGATTATAGTATTTAAAGTAGGGACGAAAATAAGGAAGCTCAATATTATGAAATTGAGGATCAAAAACAATGTAACAACATTTGAACAACATTGTTTGTTAACTTCCCAGAATATGGGAAGTTCTTGTAATCGCCTCGAAAATCGAAATTGAAATTTTCAACATTTCTTTACGTTTTGAGGTCTATAGAGTATAAATAAAGTGTTTTTAGAAAGGGAGATGTATGTGTGTGTGTACGTACGTACGTACGAACGTACGTTCGCGGACACTTTTTTCTACGACCATAACTCACGTAAACAAAGTCGTATCAACTTCGTTGAGGTGTCAATCAAAGCGTCTTTGCAATCTTAAGAGCTGATTAGTTTTTGGGAGACTTCGGTCGGGGGGGGGGGGGGTTGTTGTTTTGCCCGTTTGAAGGTCATTTCTGTCATGCGTTATATCTCGCGAACGAATCATACGATTTCCTTCAACAAGAGATCAATCGACGCGCATTGACATTTATGTGATTCTATTAAATTTTTAAAAAATGCCTTGGAGCCGTTTTTTATTTTTTTAAAAAAAGTGCAAAAAATTAGGTTTTTTTTTAATAAACAATAAATTTTTTACCTGATTTACGAAGGAAAGTATTCAATTTTTATAAAATTTATATATTTCAAGCAATACTTGTAAAAACAACAGCAAAACTTTTTCTCGCGTTTACGTAAAAAATTAAATAAAAAATAAAAAATCATTAACAGGCATCATGATTTTTAAGGTCATTTTCGTCATGCGTTATATCTCGCGAACCAAACATACGATTTACATGATTAGGGTGTCAATCAACGCGTATTAACATTTGTGTGAATCTATCAAATTTTAAAATAATCATTGGAGCCGTTTTTTTAATTTAAGGAAAAAAGTGCAAAAAATTTGTTGTTTTTTAATAAACAATAAATTTTTAACCTGATTTACGCAAGACAGTATTTAATTTTAATAAAATTTGTATACTTCAAGCAGTGATTCTTAAAACAATATCAAATTTTTTCTCATGATTACGTAAAAAATTAAATAAAAAATAAAAAAATCATTAACAGGCATCATGATCTTCAAGGTCATTTTTGCCATGCGTTATACATATCTCGCGAACCAAACATACGATTTGCATGGTTAAAGTGTCAATCAACGCGTATTAACATTTGTGTGAATCTATCGAATTTTGAAAAAAAACGTTGGATCCGTTTTTTAACTTGAGGAAAAAAGTGCAAAAAATTTGTTTTTTTAATAAACAATAAATTTTTAACCTTATTTACCGAAGACAGTATTTAATTTTTATAAAATTTATATACTTCAAGCAATGTTTGAAAAAACCTCATCAAAATTTTTTTCATGATAACAAGAAGAATTAAATAAAAAATAAAAAATCATTAACAGTTATCATGATCTTCAAGGTCATTCCTTTCATTCACTATATCTCACGAACCAGATATAATATTTGCATCATTAAGGAATCAATCGATGTGCTTTAACATATTTTTGATTACTTTAAGATTATAAACATCCGTTTCAGCGGTTGTTTTAATTTAATAGAAGAAAATGCAAAAACTTAGGGTTTTTTTTTCATAAAAAAATTTTTTTTAACCTGATTTGCACAACACAGTAATAAATGTTTATAAAATTTATACATCCCTATCAGTTTTTGAAGAGAAACCAGCAAAACTTTTTCATGACTCTGAAAAAAATTCAATTAAAAATAAAAAAAATCATTCAAAGTTACCATATGAAAAGGGTTCTTCCAAATGATATTACCTTATAGCTTTTATTCTGAAGACTTTGTTCTAAAGTCAATCAAAGTTTTAAAATGTTTGGATAATTTGAGCAGATTTTTAACAGTTTTTGTGGTAGTCAATCATCATCACCCATCCACCAAAAGCCGTGCGTAATCAATGGATGCTCCCGTAGATGATATGATTCATATTAACTCATTCCTGTTAATGCTAAGAATACCTCTCATTATTATTATATAAAGTAGTAGTATTTTCAAAATTATTATTGTGTTTAATATTTTTAATGTTTATCTAGATATTACTGGGAAGTTCACCGTGTGGACCTCAAGGGTCGCACTTCGCGGCTTGTTTAATTATTGGCAGCATACTATCACAAATGTACTCTTGGATCATGGTGATGTATTTGGCAACAACTGAGATAACCAATTGTCTTTGAAAGATTCTACTTAACAGAACACCACATCGTGATTTTAGAAAGCTAATTGAATTTTATCGTGCAGTCATACATACTGTACATACAATTTTTTATATCTACACTTGCTACTGAGTCTCCATACATTCCAGTAGAGAATCAGCATCACATTGCTAAGTACGTAAAACACTTAACAGTCCAGCTGAAAGTCGACTGGTGATATTTTATCTGGAACCGAGCAACAAAATTTATCTTGATGCAAGGCTCACATTTTCCTTTCATTTGCAAGACGAAAATATTGATTGGGTCTAAACAATGATGATTTGAATAACAAAACCATCTGCAAAGTTTTCTTTCCACTGCCCCTGCATCGTTGTTACGAATATCCTTGTTCACTAAAGTTTTAACTCAGTCGGGCACAATATAATCATATGCATAATTCTTCTTCCTCGAATTACTCGTGCTGAATTCATTATTGTTCCTCATAAATAACATTTGAATAATTATGACTTTGTTGTTTGTGCACACTGCAATGGTATCACGAGCTGAAGCACGCCATTACAATATACCCAGATAGCTCATGAAATAGACTAGCGGCTTAAAAATAAGCACGAGAGACAGGATGTGCTGGCTGCAATCGGTGCTCCAAGGAAAAACTTTCCAGCTCCGAAGTGAAATCATTCTTGGCAGTAAGAGGTGTTGTCTTTGCCGAATTACTGACTGATTGGCAAGCTTTCTTGCATCAAAGCTAACTATTTGTCGGTTAATTACAAGGAAGTTGCATGACCCGATTTCCACTGGTCTTTTTGCAATTTCATAGAAATGCCGGGGTTTTCGGGTTTGACTTGCAGATTTGATTATATCGTGTTTGGTAATAGCGGCTATTATTCTAATGTAGCTATTATCCAGGCCAGTGTTCAATTTGGATAGGTAAATGTAGTTTCGCTGCAAATTACTCTTTGTAGGTTATGCACATAACATGAAGATGGAATGAACGAAAAAGGAAGAAACCGCATAGTATGCTCAAGTCTCACTTATATGATTTCCGCAAAAAAAATATCTGATTCCCTGGGAATTATTTATAACATCAATGTCAAGCAATGTTTAAAGCGGATTTTCTTCGTATTTATAAATTATTTGATGAATTTTTTCGAGCCTGAAATTTTTTGTCGAAATGGGTCAGTTGTCATCAACACCTATTGTGGATGTATTAAGGAAAATTAGAAAATGTCACCGAAGAAAACTCGGAAATGCGAAATCGCTTACCAACTTCAATTGGTGGAGTTACCAAATAAGCATGTTTAAATAGAAGTTTTCAAGAGCCATGTTGCATTTTCATACTAGATTACAAACTTCCAAGTGTATGGAAAGCTCTTGAAGTAGGTTCGAAAATCCTAATTGTAATTTTTCAACAAATCTCTACGGTTCAGGGTCTATATAGTACATTTCAAGTGGTTTTGGGAAGAAATCTCGTGTGTATGCACGTACGTATGTGAGTGATCATATTTTTCTATGACGATAATTCACGAAAAAATCTTATTAACTTTTTTGTAATATCAATCGTAGCATGTTGACAATGAGACGAGCTAATTAAATTTTGGTAAACTTCGGTGGGGTACTTTTTTGACACAAAATATACGTTTTATTAAGGCTATCAAAGTGCCAATCAATGCGTAATATCATTTGTCTCATTCTATCAAATTTAGAAGAAATTCAATGTGGTCATCTAGGTGCAAACCATGGTTTTGTAAATTGTTCTATTTAAAGCAATCAATCGTTTTGAAAATGATTTTAGTTTTAACCATTAATATTCAACGTGAATAAGAGGTTTATACGGATCACATGACCTGATTTCACTTATTCTGAAGGCATTGTTCCAGTGACAATCAAAGCGTATTAACATTTTTATAATTTAAGCAAATTTTCAATAAAAATATAAGAACTATTTGAAATTTAAAACAAACTTTAAACGTTGTATTTTTCAATCAAATTGGCATTTTTCAAATCATAACTTTTCATGATTGCATGAAATTGAGGTAAATTTCTAGATAAAAGAAAAGTAATGAAAAGCGGTGCACAATACACAAAATGATTGTTCTGGGGTGATTTTAGCTGGTAGAGAGATGATAGTCAGCCTATGACGTTTTAAAGTTTAGAGAGTATATATGAAGTGTTTTTAGAAAGGGTGATGTATGTGTGTGTGTGTGTGTTTGTGTACGTACGTACGTACGTGCGTTCGTGGACAGTTTTTTCTACGAGCATAACTCACGTAAACAAAGTCGTATTGACTACATTGATATCTCAACCGAAGCGTTTTTGCAATCTTAAGAGCTAATCAGTTTTTGGAACACTTCAGTAGAGGGAGTTTCTTGTTTCGACTCATTGAAGGTCATTTCTGTCATGCGTTATATCTCGCAAACCAAGCAAAAAATTTGCACGATTAAAATGTCAATCAACCCCTATTAATATTTTTATGATTTTACGAAGTTTTTAAAAAAATTGTTGGACCTGTTTTCCAATGTAAGAAAAAAAAGTGCAAAAAATTAGGTTTTTTAAATAAACAATAAATTTTTAACCCGATTTACGTAACACAGTATTCAATTTTTATAAAATTTATATATTTCAAGATATGCTTGTAAAAAGAACATCAAAACTTTTTCTCATGATAACAAGAAACATTAAATAAAAAATAAAAAATCATTAACAGTCATCATGATCTTTAAGGTCATTTCTTCCATTCACTATATCTCACGAACCATATACAATATTTGCATCGTTAAGGGGTCAATCGACTCATATTAACATCTTTTTGATTATTTTAACATTATGAAAATCCGTTTCAGCGGTTATTTTAATTTAATAGAAGAAAATGCGAAAACTTGGGGTTTTTTTCATAAAAAATATATTTTTTTAACCTGATTTGCACAGCTCAGTAATTAATGTTAATAAAATTTACACATTCCTATCAGTTTTTGAAGAGAAACCAGCAAAAAAAATTCCAATATTCTGGAAAAAAGTTTATTAAAAATAAAAAAAAACATTCAAAGTTACCATGTAAATAGGGTTTATACGAATAATATTACCATATATCTTTCATTCTTAAGGCTTTGTTATAAAAACAATCAAAGTTTCATAATATTTGCATAATTTGACCAAATTTTGGTTAGTTTTCACAGCATCGTGCTTTAATGTTAATATAAAAACTGCGTACATTTTGAAAACCAAAACAAAACTAATCAAATTTGTATTTGTGGTAATGAACGCTGCAAATGGTAAAATCTTTTGTAGTCAATACTTTGAGAGTTCATATGCTTATAAAAGCTTTCATCAAATTGAAAGTTGTAGTTTTTAGTAGATTTATTCTTTAGTGTTCGTAAGATTTCAATTACTTCCTCCATCATTATGTGTAATATGTGTAAAACATTTTACTTTTCACTTGCAATTAAACCGATTATTGACTGCACATTCAATGCTTATTTTTATTATTATTTTTTAAAAGAGGATTATTTTCATAAATACTTTTGTGTTGAATATTTTTAATATTTATGTAAAAACTACTAAGAAGTTTACTGTGTGGATCTCATGGGTCGCACTTCGCGGCTTCTTTTTCAAAATAAATGTCTGAAAAACATAAAATGGTACGTGAGAAGATTGCATTATCTGATAAAAATAAGTATTTAAAAATTTTATTCGACGATATTGATTTGTTTTGTGTCCTAGGTAAATTACATCAGTCTTTGGCTAATTATTTAAAGCTTTTATCGAGTTTAAAACAGATATTTGCATCCTCAAGATGTGCTTCAATTATGAAGTTATTGGCTTTCATGCTGTTCAAATTCTTCCTCTTCTAAAAAGTAACATAATTGTTGTGAATTTGATATTTTTGGATTTAGTAGTAATCAATGATATTTTGAACAGGTCTCATTTGAAACAAAAATTAATTTCAGCAGAAGAGCTTGAAAAGAATATTAATATTTGTTTATTATCCTTCTGCCGGATTATTTTGTGTTACCAATTTTTTCAGAGTAAGTCCTTGTTTATTTTATGTTTTTTAGCCATGATCAAGCTTTTCGAATATGATTTTTTACTTTTATACCTGTTTTCGTGAGTACCACGTGTAAAATACGAGTGCATGAATTATATTTTCGGGTTGAGTTCTAAGTTGGCGTAGAAAAACTCACTATTTAAAAATGAAATTCTATCCTTAGTCAATCCTGCTAAAAACTTATTGGCAAAGCTCAAAACGACAATGCAAAGACCACGATCATTTCTTACTATGCACAAAATATGACATCATCGTGAAAAGTTGTGCGCAAGTTTGCCATCTTTAACATAACTAGTTTTTTGCTAGTGAACGAAAGTTTACATTTGAAAATTTCTGCCAAATAGATGTTTAAAAAATAAATTTATTGTCGCTTATTTACATGCATAATGCATACATGCTTTAAAAAAAGCAACCAAATATCAGTGTTTGAAAATCAATGGGGGGATGAAATATAAGTGCCAACGAGGTATGAGAAACTTTAAATCATTTTCGTAGAAGCTCTGCTGGTTACCAGAATACACTGAATAAAATGAATGAATGAAACTTAATGTCAAAAACTGATTGAAAAAGAAGCTTTATAATTCTAGCTTGTTAAGCTAAATATGCTAATCAACGACAATTTCACTATATGAATTGCAATTCTACTGCGAGCCACCTATAAGGAAAGGTAGATGGCAACGCTTGACACTATTCTGATTATAATTAGGGTTCTAATGAGGGAACAAATGAAATTCACTATCCATGCTGCTAATTTTTGCTTCTAAATGAGAAGAACAACTCGTCCTGTGAAGCGCTTACCAGCTCCACAGCTAAAGCACTTATGTACCTAATATCCGACGGAGTTTGCTTCGAAAACCAATGAATGGGTGTCCTCTAGCTGGTTTTGGAATCCTGTGCACCATAGCAGGGCGGCCAAATGCAACCCACCGTGGCAGATTTAGAGCATGAAATACGTGCGCCTTATGAAGCGAGATAGAGTGCTGAGCTGCGGGTGAAATCATACAAGTCAACTTGGGAATATTTCACATCAACACCATCCTACAATAAAGTAGAATATTGTGAAAATGTGCTAGTGCATCTATTGAATTTAAGTGTTTCTCTTTCAGAACGTGATGAAAAAAAAACTCTATTTTACATATTTTATATATTTTCATCTAAAAACGTAGTCATTAATGAATTTTAAGGTCCCAGGCATGAAATACGTACAAGTAACAGTCCATTGATTACCTAATGCTTTTGGTGGATGGCGGGTGGATTGGTTTGATTGAATATTCACGCGGATCAATCGGGAACGGGACAGGTTACAAAAACCTTTTCTACGTTATTTGTTATTTTCAAATCGATACTTGAAGGACAAAACAGCGCCAACAAAAATGAATGCAGTTTTTGTTATTACGCTCACTTAAGAGATTTTGTCGCGTGATGGCCATTTTGAATAGTTGCGGTCAAAATTGCCAGCATTTTGCCATAATCACTGAATTTATATTTTTTCACGATTTTACAATCAATGAAACGTTTTGAGAAACATTGATTACGCAATCAAAAATAGGTTCAATTGCATATAAAAAGTAAAATATATGTATTACAAATGATGAAGGAAGTAACTGAAATTTTACGAATACTAAACAACAAAACTCCTAAAAACTACAACTTTTTATTTGATGAAAGCTTTTCAAAGCATATGATCTTAAAAAGTGTTGACTAAAAAACATTTTACCATTCAAAACGTTGATTACCACAATTGCAAATTTGATTTGATTTGTATTGGTTTTCAAAATTTAAGCAGTTTTTTCATTAAAGTTAAAACACGGTTCTGTGAACACTATTAAAAATCTCCGCAAATCATGCAAATAATAATAAACTTTGATTGACTTTACAACAATGTCTTTAGAATAAGAGATTTAAGGTATACAAATTCGTATGAACCCTTTTTACATGGTGACTTTGAATGATTTTTTTTATTTTTAATTCAATTTGTTTTGAAATCATGAGAAAATATTTTTCTAGTCTCTACAAAAATTGATAAAAGTTTATAAATTTTATAAACATTTATTATCACGCTGTTAATTTTATTAATTATTAATTAATTTTTTTATGAAAAAAACACTAATTTTTAATATCTTTTTATTAAATTAAAACAATGGATTTAAAGATTTTTTTAAAATTTAAAAACATCGCTAAAATGTACGCGTCGATTGACACCTTAATGATGCAAAGAATATATTTGGTACTCGAGATATAATGAATGACATATATGACCATGAAGGTGATGATGACTTTAAATGATTTTTTATTTGTAATTTAATTTTTTTTGTAATCATGAAAAAAAATTGGTAGTTTTTCCACAAGAACTGTTTGGACTATATAAATTATATAAACATTTATTAATGCGTGTTGAAAATCAAGTTAACAATTTGATGTTTTTGAGAAAAACCCCAATTTTTTGCACTTTTTTTCAAAAAATTAAAAAACAGCAACAACGATTTTTTTAAAAATTTGACAGAATCACGTAAATTTTAATACGCGTCCATTGTCACCTTAATAATAAAAATCGCATGTTTGGTTCGTGAGATAAAGCGCATAACATGGTTGACCTTCAAGGGATGAAAACAGCAAACCCCCTCGACCGAAGCTTCCCAAAAACTAATCAGCTCTTAAGATTGCAAAGACGCTTCGATTGACACTTTAACAAAGTCGATACGACTTTGTTTACGTGAGATATGCTCGTAGAAAAACTGCCCGCGAACGCACATACGTACGTACGTACGTACGTACGTACGTACGTACGTACATACACACACACATATACATACGTCTCTTTTTCTAAAAACACTTTATATATACTCTATAGACCTTAAAACGTATAAAAAAGTTGAAAATTTCAATTTCGATTTTCGAGGCGATTACAAGAACTTCCCATATACTGGGAAGTTTATAAAATGTTTCACACATTATGGTTTTGAAATGTTACGAACACTAAAGAATAAATCTACTTAAAACTACAATTTTTCATTTGATGAAAGCATTTTAAAGCATATGATCTTGCAAAGTATTGACTACAAAACATTTTATCATTTAAAGCGTTCATTACCACAAATACTGATTTGATCGATTTTTTCTTTGGTTTTCAAAATTTAAGCAGTTCTTTTAGTTAAAGTCAAAAAACTGTGAAAATGATTCAAAATTAAACTTACTGAACTTTGATAGACTTTACAACAATGTCTTAAGAATAAAATATAAAAAGTAATACCATTCGTATGGACCCTTTTTACATGGTAACTTTGAAAGATTTTTTATTTTAAATTTAATTTTTTTCATATTCTTCAGAAAAAATTTACTTTTTTCTCTTCAAAAACTAATAAGAATTGATTTATTTTATAAACATTTATTACTGTGCTGTGAAAATCTGGTTAAAAATTCGGATTTTCTTTTATTAAATTAAAAAAACAGCCAAAATATTTTTTATAATGTTGAAAACATCACAAAAATGTTGAGACACGTCGATTGACACCTTAATGATGCAAATATCATATCTGGTTCATGAGATATAGTGAATGACAGAAATGACCTTGAAGGTCTTGATGACTTTTAATGATTTTTTATTTTTTATTTAATTTTTTTTGTCGTCATGAGAAGAAGTGTTGCGGGTTTTTTTACAAAATGTCTTTGAAGTGTATAAATTTTATAAAAATTTATGGCTGTAGTGCGCAAATCAGCTTAAAAATTTATTGTTTACGGAAAAACCCTAATTTTTTACTCTGCTTTTTAATAAATTTAAAAATGGCTCCAAGAATTTCTTTAAAATATTGACAGAATCACATAAATGTTAATCAGCGTCTATTGACACCTAAACGATGCAAGTCCCATGTTTGGTGAGTTATAGCGCATGACAGGAATTACCTTCAATGAGACAAAACAACAAACTTCCCCCTCCCCCCATGACCCAATGTCAAATGAATGCCATTTTCACCATAAAAGTAATATAAATAGGAGTACCAATTTGGACTCACATTTTGCAACCCTCGCGCCGCCCCTTAGTCACCTCACCCACCCGCGCGAAACTTCTAAACAAGTCTAAAATTCAGTTTCCAAATCAAGTTTACGGTTTCATATGATCTCTGGAAATAGGAAAAATGATCATTTTTTTAGTAGGGGAACTCCCATTACTTATCTTGGGGCCATGACCGCCATGAACTTTTTATGCCATAGATCTAGAGGAACCACACTCTTGTGATCTCCCCTACTCCCATAATATTAACTTTTACTCGAAAATGTATTTTGCATAGCCAGATAAGCCACAGAATAGTAGCAAAACTTCTATATTGATGATTTTTTGGAATGTTTCAAGAACACATTTCGGATCGGTTCTAAAGGGTTAATTTGTTTGGCATTGATCTGACCAATTTTTCTGTCACGCCACCCCAATACTTGTGCATTCGTAATTCAACTTTTTTAGTACCCAAATATTAAAAATTTCCTACAACCGCAATTGTACGTTGAACATGCCCCATAGCTGTTAAATTTGATAAATATCCGGGAACATCATTATCAAACACTTTTGGGCAGTTGTATAGCAGCCACTGTCTGGTTACAAGAGCATTATGTTTCGCCACTGGTTTTTCAATTTTCTTTAATACATTTTTCTTTCATACATTTCACTTTATCTAAAGGACTGTCTCTAAAATGCAGTTTCTCCGTACCAGCAGCACGTACAAAAATAACCTTATACCCTAAGAGATTTTCCACCGTGTTTCACTGTGGGTCAACAATTTTGTTTTTCTACGTACGTACGTACGCACATACGTACATACACACACATACACACATACATCTCCCTTTCTAAAAACACTTAATATATACTCTATAGACTTCAAAACGTAATGAAATGTTGAAAATTTCAATTTCGATTTTTGAGGCGATTACAAGAACTTCCCATATACTGGGAAGTTAATAATTGCACTTTTTTGTTTATTGAATCTACAAGAGCTCAAAAGTTAGTTTTTGAGCTTTTCGTTAAAAGTCTGTCTAGTAAAATCTTTTTTGCAATATGGCCGATTCGACCACTTGATTTCATTCTTTTTTACCGGAACCATGGCAATGGAATAAATTTTTCAATGTGATTTTACACGCAAGACTCCAATGAAAGGTATTCATCTCTAAGTTTAATAAATATCCAATTCCGGCAATTTATTCCGTCAATTCATCAAGATGCACTAGTTCACGTTACTACCTATTTAAAAAATCATCCTGATTTGTTAAAAGATACTAAAATGCTCATATCAGTGGCGAGGGGTGAAAAATTACTGTGGGTAAGCCGGTTACTATTTGAGAGACATGGACCCTTAACAGACAAAGCAGTATATTATGAGCAAGCCGGGAACGCTACCGGCATTTTGATTTGTTTCCATATCCTATTGAGGAAAACCGAGCTGCCATTCCAATAAACGGGAGTTGAATGCCTACGGCACCTTAAATTATTGATGAATTCGAGACTCGGAAAGCTTTGCTGCAACTCTTACAGATGTTGATCGCTTTGCTGGCTATTATGGAACTATGTGTATTATGAAGAGAATGGAATATAATGGAATAAGCACTGAGATCAAGTGAAACGATTGTGCATGTTTACAGTGATGCATGCGAGTAAATAAACACTTCATTTCCTTATAAAACTGAAGTGTGACATTTGTGGAACATATTTGGAAAGGGAAGCCGATGGGAATCGGCTTATATGAACGCCTCGCCACTGGCTCATATCCTTCTTTTTTCGCCTGTTTCTTGTTCTGTATGTGTCCTACGCTTCTGTTTTCTCGCTTTCTGGAGTGATCAGCAATAGTCTGCGAACATGTTACCATCCCATTGTTCTTGGTAATAGTTTTCCAGCACTTTTATATCTGTAAAAGCGTTCGCACTGTTTCTGCCTATAATCGCCTAGTTTATCTAAAAAGCCGTTCATGTGGGAAGCTAAAAAATGCGACTTCTAGTTCATTAAACAGCCTTAGTATCGAGGTTTTTTATCATTTTAAAAACGATACCTTTTTAGTTTTTTTAATTCCCAGAAAATTTCTTGCCATTTCTTTAACACTAAGCTAGCAGCTTTCAAAAAAAATGTCTTCCTACTTCAATTCTACTGAAGTTAACATTCGGACGTGAATATAAAGAAAATGATTTTTTCCACGTATATTTTCCTTAATTTCTGCTTTCTGTTTTTCAAGTTAGGAAAAAATTGTGACGTTATTGCTGAATGCCGATAACAGATTCGTTATCAAAAGGTAAAAACACTACAAATAACATCTACTGCATAAAAACCATATACCATACCATACCATATAAAACCATACACTTAATATTTTGTGTGGCTGTGTTATTTGGGAATTAAATACAATAAGATCATATTGCCTTGATGAAAATTCTTTATAATTCTTATTTTAAAGGTAAGATTTCAACGATTTTTTTCAAATATTATGTAATAATGAATATAAGTGTAAGCGAAAATATTTATTTATTTATCAATTACACCCTAGGCACTGCGGAGATAAAAATTAATAATTTTACTTTTATCTGCTCGTCAGTTTACATCGGTGATAATTTTCCAACAAGTCAGCAAATCAAGTATCAAAATTTTTTTTTTATTTTACGCCATTTTTTACTTGAAACTTGCAGTCCTTGCCGAAAAGTAAGAATAATTGTTTTGGTAATTTGCGGGGCTGCTTTTGGCTATTCACATTACAGACTCACTTTTTCGCAAAAGCATATACAGAACTATCCAATTTTTTGGTTAAAATCAACAATGGTTTTTGAATTTCATGACAAATAAAAACGTTTTCGTAGAAATCTATGATACTGGAGTAACCTTTGTATAGATATACAGTTATTATTTATTTAGATAAAAATGTAATGATGGAAAAAATGCCCATCCCATACCCAACTTAAACTACGTGCAGAAGCAAAACTTTACATACTTTAAATTTTTTTTGCATTGTAATAGGTTTATATTGGGATCTGAACATGAAAAGTATGCTTGATTTGAAAGCTACGTTGTTCATTGATCACCATTTGGAACATTGCTGACGTTTTTACTCAAACTTAAATGACGTCAATGGATGGTATTTTTAAATTAATTCCCACTGAACTATATTAGCATCAATATATTCTTCTTTTATCCACGCAATGAGCTTGAATAATCATCATTACAGAAAAAAATCATTTGGTCATTTCGACGCATTTTCCCCAAAATATCCGAATTTTTTTGTAAATTTCCCAAAAATGTTGCCAACAAATACTGCCTGAATTGAATTTTATGGCCGCAATGTATGGCACAAAGGTCATTCGGCATACAAAACCAGGATTTGCTTCACTATCATAGATTTATATCCTTTCGCATTTAAAGCCGTTCTAAACGAACCAGCTTATGAATTCAAACAGACCCAATCCGAATTTCAAGCTTATTCATACGATGAAATTTAAAGTTTACGACAAGCAAAGGAAATTGAGGAAAATTCGCAGTTCCGTTATGGTTGGTTAATTGTTTGCATGTCATATGCATGATTGAATTTATTGCATTAGAAGGATGGACGTAGAGCATATTTTCACATAAGGGGAAGGAATGAAGGCAAGTTGAACGTAATACGAATAGAAGCGCCAATTAAAGATCTACAACTTCTTCTTTTGGCTATATTTCATGTTTGAAGGCTGAATGAAAATCAAACAACACCAAATTTGCGTGCTCAAATCGTTTGGTGGTTTTAAAAGGCAGTCTATTTTTTCAAGGAAAAAAGATAATTGCTTGCATAAACGGAAAGAAGCAGTTCAATAAACACTTAATAAGTCATCACCCTTGCAATCTTGGTAAAGAATTTAGTGTGATAGCTCCCGAAGATCAAAAACGACAATTCAAGCTTTCTAAATCCAGATTTGGTGTTCTCTATCAAAGGTTTGCTGTTCTATCTCAAAGTAATCGAAACTCTGTGATCTATCCATAAAAGGAATTTAAGTCACAAATTTTATGCAGATGAAAGTTTTTTCAATATACGAGTACCTACTAAAAACTTTTCTCACCCGAAAATTATGTACTAGGATATCAAAATATGATGAATAACTTTTGAAAATTCATCTGACGGCAGTTTAAGATTAAAAATAATATATACGAAAAATCGCTGAGCAGTTTTATATGATTTAATGTGTAGCCAACGATTGGGTGTATAACAATAAGATAAAAGACTCCGGTATTGAAAATTCATACATATTAAAAGTGACTCATAACATTTTGTCATCTTGAAGTAGAATTGTGACTACGAAAATTATCTCCACGAAAATGTTACTAACTTATTGCAAAAGTTCTAAAAAAATTATGCAGATTTGAAATATGTTGGGTGGGTGTGCAATAGTTGAATCTCTCTTGAATAACAAAATTAAATCTTATTTCATTAAAAGATAAGTTAATTTTTCACGGGAAAGTCTCTGATCCGGAAGTTTTAAAGAGCTAGCAGTTAATGAACAAAACTATCCTTCAGTTTTTTCGCTTGCCGATTCCATTTTAGAACCAAACAGCGGCCAACATTTTACACGGAGGTTCTCGTTTGGAAAAAAATGCTTTCAAGGCGAGTCTATAAATCACTTCATCCTTTGGGAGACATGCACTAAAGAGCTCACAGGTGACTAAACCACTGCACATTTTCTCGATATCCATTACACCGATTCTTCACAACCACCATCCTCACCTAAGAGAGCTCGTTAACAATCTCCTTCTTATATTTCATTGCTTGGTTAAGATTTATGTACAACTGTACTAGCGCCTATGATGAAAATAAATTATACTTAAGTTTTGTATTTTCTCAGAAAAACTATAATAGAAGTTTATTCGAGACGTATTCTTCTTTAAAACTTTAATGTGGAAAGTGTTTTATCGTTTGTATTTTCAAAACTATCAAAGATCATCTATTTAATTCAGTAATTGTTTGATTTCATATAATATTATTATTCTGACATTAGCCAATTCATTTTCAAATGCTCCTAGACGTTATAATTTTTACTTAATACATTTTATGGAACTCTCCAAAACAAAAACATCCACCTTCGAGCGGAAATCATTTCAAATTTTTGGCTACGGAATATTTAAATGAATTGACTAAACTTCCAGTATTGTCCTCATTTATTGTTCCATTTATGATAATTTGTAAAATCAAAGATTTCATTTTATTAACTTCCCAGTATATGGGAAGTTCTTGTAATCGCCTCGAAAATCGAAATTGAAATTTTCAACATTTCTTTACGTTTTGAGGTCTATAGAGTATAAATAAAGTGTTTTTAGAAAGGGAGATGTATGTGTGTGTGTGTGTGTACGTACGTACGTACGTACGAACGTACGTTCGCGAACACTTTTTTCTACGAGCATAACTCACGTAAACAAAGTCCTATCGACTTCGTTAAGGTGTCAATCGAAGCGTCTTTGCAATCTTAAGAGCTGATTAGTTTTTAGGATACTTCGGTCGGGGGGTTTGTTGTTTTGACTCTTTGAAGGTCATTTCTGTCATGCGTTATATCTCGCGAACCAAACATACGATTTGCATGCTTAAGATGTCAATCGACGCGTATTAACATTTTTGTGAATCTATTAAATTTCAAAAACAAAAGTTGGAGCCGTTTTGTAATTTAAGAAAACAAAGTGCAAAAAATTAGGGTTTTTTTTATAAACAATAAATTTTTAACCTGATTTACGAAAGACAGTATTCAATTTTTATAAAATTTATATACTTCAAGCAGTGCTTGTAAAAGCATCATCAAAACTTTTTCTCATGATAACAAGAAACATTAAATAAAAAATAAAAAAATTATTAACAGTCATCATGATCTTCAAAGTCATTTCTTCCATTCACTATATCTCACGAACAAGATATAATATTTGCATCTTTAACGTGTTAATCGACGTGTTTTAAAATCTCTTTGATTATTTGAACATTATAAAGATCCGTTTCAGCGGTTTTTTTAAATTTAATAGAAGAAAATGCGAAAACTTCGGTTTTTAAAAAAAATGTTTTTTAACCTGATTTGCACAACACTGTAATAAATATTTATAAAATTCATACATTCTCATCAGTTTTTGGAAAGAAACCAGCGAAACTTTTTACACGGGTCTGAAATAAAATCAATCAAAAAAAATGTGGTCTTAGTGCGACCCCTAAAGCCCACACGACTAACTTCCCAGTGGGGTGAATAAAAAGCTATAATTTGCTTTTATTAATAATTACTATTATTAAACATTATTATTCTAAATTAATATAATTACTTTTATTATTTTTATCAATTTTTCATCTAACCATAAAAGCTTTGGTAGAGGAAGACGTCTCCACCACCTGGTCATCCTCTACCAACGCCTCGAAAACCTCATCCTCTTCGTCTTCGTCATCCTTCTTGTCCTCCACTTCGTCCTCAACTTCGTTCTCCATCTCGGCCTCGGAATCCACAACTATTATTGAGGGCATTTATTTATTATTTACAATAACCATTCGTTATTAAGAATGTCTGACCGTTACTGAATAATTATAATTGACTTGATATATACAATATCAGATTATAACTAATATTATTTGATTGTTATTAACACTATTAAATTATTTATAACAATATCCAATTATTAACTGCATTAGCGTCTCTACTCCCATTCACCCAAACCTGATAATATAAGTTTGGAATTTTACAAATTAATCTTTTTTTTAAATAACATTTTTTACAAATTTGATCACAATTTTGCTAAAACGCACAATAATAACAACATTAATATGAAGGTATTTGGTATCTGCACGAATTAAAAGTGCGTATCAACAGTTTAAAAATAAGCAATTTTTAGTCGTTTTTTCAGGTTTTTCATCCTAAATAAAAAACGGCAAAACCGATTTTGCTGAAAAATCATTCAGTTCTAAGTTACGTAATTACGCGTCGTTTAAAACCGGTCCCACGTCAATCCGATCTTTGGTTCTTGAGATAATCGAGACGAAAAATTATTCCGAACGCACATACGTACATACGCACATACGCACATCCGCACATACGCACATCCGCACATACGCACATCCGCACATACGCACATACGCACATACGCACATCCGCACATACGTACATACACACTCACAGACATCTTTCTAAAAACGATGGATTTGGATTCTAGAGACCTTAAAACGTGGAGATATGTCAAAATTTGGGATTCGCAAAATCGACCCCATTACAATAACTTCCCATAGGGAACTGGGAAGTTAATAAAACATCATTCAAAGTTACCATATGAAAGGGGTTCTTCCGATTGTTATTACCTTATATCTTTTATTCGAAAGACTTTTTTGTAAAGTCAATCAAAGTTTTAAACTGTTTGGATAATTTTAGCAGATTTTTAATAGTTTTTGCAGTCTTTTAATTAAAAAAAGCGGCTTAAATTTTGAAAACCATCAAAATTTCAATCAAATTTCCATTGGTGGTAATCAATCGTCATCACCCATCCACCAAAAGCCTTACCTAATCAGTGGATGCTCCCGTAGATGATATGATTAATATTAACTCATTCCTGTTACTGCTATGAATACCTTTCATTATTATTATTCAAAGTAGTAGTATTTTCAAAATTATTATTGTGTTTAATATTTTTAATATTTATCTGGGAAGTTGACCGTGTGGACCTCAAGGGTCGCACTTCGCGGCTTGTTTTCCTATGAGCTTTGTCAACAATTTTTTACTCGCTCTTTAGACCCATATTGAACATGGCTGAAATTTTATGGAAGGCTTTTGAAACATTCACTATCCAGGATGCTACCATTTTATATGTTGGTTTTGATTTTAACCCTACGATAGATATTCGGCATGACAGTGGGCGCAAAACTGAAACTAAAATCCCCAATTGGCTCCATTTTAGGCCAAAATTAAAGCTTCTTTGCCGTTTACTAGTATGAGTCTTTTTTAAAGAAACCGATTGAGTTTCAAGCTGCTTAACGAACCGCGAGTTGTTTATGTGTTAGGCATCACAATAGAATGAAAATTATGTATTTGGCAATAAAATCTTATCTTGCGGGAATAAAAACCTACTCGAGCATGACTTGTTATGTTTGAAAATGGATGTGAAATAATGTAATCGTTTCATATTTCCAAGTTATTTATATGTTTTGCAAGCAAGTGCAACAGCCAATTGGAATGCTTTCGAAAATAACTTATGGTATCAAATTTCTTGGAATTTTGAAGCACGATTAAGAGCAGAGCTCAATCGCTTCTTATTTTATATTAGAAAGATATGAAAGTTAATTAGCCATTGAATAACCCCTATTAAATCACAAAGCATGAAAACATAACTAAATTCGAAGAAAAATAAATTATACTTCATCTATGAAGTTTTTAATTTTTAAATTAGTGTAAGGAATATTCAGCAACAACACTCTCTGCTCAAGTTGTGAATTGAAGTCTGTCAGAAAGTTTTGACCAGTATATGGGAAGTTCTTGCAATCGCCTCGAAAATCGAAATTGAAACTTTCAACATATGTTCACGTTTTGAGGTCTTTAGAGTATATTTAAATTTTTTTTAGAAAGATATATATATATATCTATATATATCTATATATACATATATATATATATACAGGGTGTTTCGGAGTTGATGGCATTAAATGAAACCACGGACTCCTTGAAGTCTTTTGAGCAAAAAATCATATAGGAGGGGGGTGGTAAATCGGAAGGGGTTTCGAGATATAAGGGGGGAGTAACCACGCTCCTCACCCACGACCTGGCACGTGTAAAGCATCATAACTATTTTATTGTTATGTGTAGACTTTTGAAAAAGGATGCGTTTGATAGCCTGTCAATGTATCTTTTTATAAACGTTTTAACAAGTGCCCACAAAGCTGCCAGTTTTACATGAAAAAATGAGAAACTCAAAACAACCGGAAAAAATTGCTAATTTTGACTTTCGCGACCGTGTTAAACGCTAAAATGATGTATTAACCTATAAAAATTATTATCTTGACAGAAAGCCTTACTTTTTGCTTGAATACTTCCGAAGAAAAAAGTTGCCAAGTTTTCTTTGTTTCCTTCGAAAAATAGAAAACTCATAATTTGTGTAATCCCTCGGAATTAGCCAAACGTCATAAAAATTTTATTATCTACCTGGCATAATCCCACAGTGAGAAGATTTTTGAGTGATTGGTTTTCTTCATGCTACTTGTTGGACCTGCTTTAGTATTGAAGGGTTTTTAAGCTGAGATAATTAAAATCCAACGTTTTGGGGATGGCATAAAGTTAATGTTTAATAATTAGCACCTGATAATACAAAAGGGTATAAATGTTGTGTTGAAATGCTGCATAACTTAGTCGAAGTCAATTGAAAAGAATCAAGGAGTGCTTATTTCTAAACATATACAATCATGGCTAACTTTACCAACGAGGAATATGCTGACATGCATTACATTTACGGATTTTGCGATGGCAATGCCGCATGTGCACAGGAGGAATATCAAACGAGGTATCCGACCCGACGATTACCGGATACCAGAACCTTCATGAGACTGCATAGGAACTTACGAGAGTTTGGAAGTTTCCAACCGCAGCGTTTGGACAACCGACCAGGAACTTCCAGGGACGCCGATCAGGAGGAGCGCATACTATCCATAGTACGCAACGAACCAGACGTATCAACTCGCAAGCTAGCTTTGCGGCTGGGCTTATCGGCGACCACAATTTGGAGAGTTTTAAGCAAGGAAAGGATGCGCCCTTACCATTTTCAACCCGTGCAAGAGTTACTTCCCGAGGATTACGTGAAAACAGTTGAGTTCTGTGAGTGGCTTATCGAACGGGATCGAACAGACTCCAACTTCATTAGTAACATTTTATGGACCGATGAGTCACATTTTTCAAGGGATGGTGTCAACAACTTCCACAACAGCCATCTTTGGGCTATTATCAATCACAGAGTAACCAGGGCCACCTCTACACAGCGTAGATTTAGCAGAAACGTGTGGGCAGTAGGATAGTTGGGCCATTCCCTTTGCCGGATAGGCTGAATTCTGCCGGATATCTACATTTTTTGGATAACGAGTTGCCAGCTTTACTGGAAGATACACCAATAATCAATTTGAACAGGATGTATTACCAACACGATGGTGCTCCAAGCCATACTGGCCAACAAATCACCCATTGGCTTGCCTCAAACTATCCAGGAAGGTGGATAGGTCGAAATGGTCCAAATAGGTGGCCACCCCGGTCTCCAAATCTAACTATCCCTGATTTTTATGTGTTGGGTGCAATGAAACAAGAAGTGTACAGGACACTTGTGTCATCAGTTCAAGAATTAGATTTAATAATTGAGGCAGCTAGTAAAAAAATAAGAGAGGAACTCATGCATTTCGATATAGTCACAGAAATTAAGAAAAGAGCTCTTCTTTGCATTTCTGTGGTAGGAAGACACTTTGAACAGTTGATGTGATCACAAGCAATACAGTAATACTGCTATTTAATGATAAGTTCAAAATAAATTGTTACTTTGGATCTTTAGTTATTATTTTCCAAAATAAAGTAAGTCGGCAAAATTTCACAAAATTTTAGTTTTCTATTTTTTGAAGGAAACGAAGAAAAATTGGCAACTTTTTTCTTCGGAAGTATTCAAGCAGAAAGTAAGGCTTTCTGTCACGATAATAATTTTTATAGGTTAATGCATCATTTTAGCGTTTAACACGGTCGCGAAAGTCAAAATTAGCAATTTTTTTCCGGTTGTTTTAAGTTTCTCATTTTTTCATGTAAAACTGGCAGCTTTGTGGGCACTTGTTAAAACGTTTCTAAAAAGATACATTGACAGGCTATCAAACGCATCCTTTTTCAAAAGTCTACACATAACAATAAAATAGTTATGATGCTTTACACGTGCCAGGTCGTGGGTGAGGAGCGTGGTTACTCCCCCCTTATATCTCGAAACCCCTTCCGATTTACCACCCCCCTCCCCTATGATTTTTTGCTCAAAAGACTTCAAGGATTCCGTGGTTTCATTTAATGCCATCAACTCCGAAACACCCTGTATATATATATATATATATATATATATATATATATGTATAAATATATATATATATATATAGATATAGATATATATATATATAGATATGTGTGTGTGTGTGTGTGTGTACGTGTGTTCGTTCGGGGACAGTTTTTCCTACGAGCATGACTCACGTAAAGAAAGTCGGATCGACTTCGCTGACGTTTCAATCGAAGTGTTTTCGCAATTTCTAAGGCTGATTAGTTTTTGAAAAAATTCAATCAGGAGGATTTGTTGTTTTGATCCTTTGAAGGTCATTTCTATCACGCACCTACTCGCATATCAAATAAAATATTTGCATTATTGTGGCGAAAAATTTTCAACTTTTGCAGCCGTTTTTTAATTTAATAAAATAAGGTGAAAAAAATTATTTAAGTTTACGAAAATTATCAACGTTTATGTTATCTAGTTTTTTGTAAAAACAAACAGCAAACCTTTTTTTCATTACCACAAAAAAATCAATAAATGTCACAATGTAAAAAGGGTTTATTACGAATGATATTACCTGATATTTCCTATTCTTAAGAAAGTGTTGTTAAATCAATCAAAGCTGACTAATATTTTCATAATTTGAGCAGATTTTGAATAGTTTCACATTATAAAATTTTTAATTTACTTAGAAAACTGATTAAATTTTGAAAATAAAATTTCAATCAAATTTGCATTTCTGGCCATCAACGCTTTGAATGGTAAACTGTTCTGTAGTCAATACTTTGCGGGATAATATTTTTTAAAATTCTTTCATCAAATAGAAAATTGTAGTTTTCAGTTTTGTTCTTCAGTGTTTTTAATTTCTTTCGCGCTCATCATTCGTAATGCTGTTTTTACCATGCAATTAAACCGATTATTTACTGTATGTTCAATGTTTTCCAAGACTTACTGCAAAATAAGAAATTATTATTGGTCTCATTGATGTAAAATGGATGGATGGAAATTTTGAACGCAACTATTCAAAATGGCCATCACGCGACAAAATCACTTCAGTCGGCGTAATAACAAAAACTGGTTTCATTTTCGCTAGCGCCCTTTTGTCTTTAAAGCGTCTATATGTAAATAAAAAATAACGTAGAAAAGTCCTTGTAACTTGACCTTCATTCACGCCTCCCCCCCTCCCCTTGACACGCGTGGATTTGACATTTCACCAATTATAATAATATATGCAAGTTCTTTGAGACTCGTAGACTCAAGATTGAGGTGTTATTATTGGAATTGTAAATGAAAACTTTATATATGAATTGAATAAGTAAGATAAATACGAATAGAAGGAAAATAGAGATTTCTGTTAGGAGATAACATAATGATAAGAACAATTGGTTCGAATGGGTCCGCGTGAAAATTAAAAGCAACAGAGTCGGAAGTGGCTATTATTGTGTTTGTCTGTTTATTACGTTTGCACAGAAATGTAACGCATCTGCACTAAAATGTGTAAATTTACATTATGTAACAACACGTTTGTATGTGCTTGATTAGGATGCGTATTGAAAGGCAAACAAATAATATCTGCAGTCAATTTTTGGGCATTTTATTCTCAATGGCTCGAAAAAAAGAACCAAATACATTTGTTAATAAATGTTGTTCATATAAAAAACGTTTTACTTTGTTAAATATGATATATTTTCAAGTTTAAGTGATTTATAAGGGAGTTATTTGTTATCATCCGATTCAAATGTGTTCCCAATTAAAATATTAGACCTGGAAAATTTAGTTATAAGTTTTTATTTGGGGAATATTTAAAATTTACTAACATATTAGCGTTGTAGATTTTAATTTTAATCGTAAAGCTATTTGTTGTTCACTTTTCCGCGAAATTAGGTGTTTCTTTTTTTCAGGGCATTGCAACCGACTAATGAAAGAAAGAAAGAATTTCAACTGAATATCTGAACCCCATTGAAAAATCATCTAAAGTCTTTTCTTGTTATTGTACCTTCTAGGTTATCCACATTTAAATTAAAAACAAACTAAAAATCTTTTAAAATGTAATTACGGGTAATACTAGAGGATTCAACAACTCAAGGTATATAGTCTAGTTTGAATTAAATTTCGACAGTTCACTGTGTATAGTATTGTCCTTGTCAACGACTATTTCAAATTATCATAACCTAGAATCACAACTATATTAAATGTTGATATCAGTTGGAATAAACTTATAAACCGTATGGCATCCAAAAAGAAATGAGAATTCAATATATTTTAGAGGAATGAAAAAGAAAACATTCAACAAATCGAAACATTTCCGGTTTAAAATTTGATCGATTCTTAAAAATTTGACTTTATCTAATTACGGTAGGTGACTTTTATGCAATGTAAATAAAAGATATTGAGTTTCCATCATAATTTTTCAAAGAAAAGTTTGGTATTAATTCGTCTGGTGTTAATAGCATTAAAATCTCTGTCCTGATTAATTTTTCCGTTCCATGATTATGAAACTAAAAAACTGAAATCAACAGTCCCATCGTTATTATTTATGTGTCCTTGGAGATGTATTTTCCATCCGTAAACTGATGTCTCTCGGATTCTGTCTGACTATTCGCAAAAACCATAAACCGAATGGCATGGTTACAAAGCAGCCTAGACTTTTCTTTTCCACACCAAATTCGGCCATCCTTACCCTACACAAAATCTATTAGCCATTACTTCATGCATAGATACTAGTCGTGTACAGACTATAGTCATGCACCATAACATTTCAACCCTCTAAGTAGAAAAAGATGCTTTCAGCTTTTTACAACTTTCCGTTACATAACTACTGAAAAAGAAAGAAAAGGCAGCTAAAGGATGGAGGACGGATTTCCTTTTTGTGATGACGACGCTGCATTTAGCTAGTCCAAGTCATACAGTTGGAAAGTAGTATAAACTTTTCATACAATCAAACAGCAAAATCTAAAGGATCCTCAGGGATCAATATTATGGCCATGCGACTTGTCGTCCTGCAATTTTTTTCTTTGAAATCTCTACTTTTGGCACTCACCAGCTTGCATTTCTGGAAGGGGTTGCTTTCACCTTTGGATTGAGATTTTGCCATTATCCGGGAAAATAAAATACAAAAGGGCAAAGGAAGCGTCTGCGACGGAAGAGTTGATAAGTGCAAAATGAACAATAAGAATGAATAGCCTGGATATACCCATCCACATGAGGCGACGGACATATGTTTTGGATTTTGGGTGTTTGTTAGGAATGTCGTGGATACATCCATCGCTTATGGACTGGTTGCCAAGGTCTTTGCTTGGAATATTTGCTTTTATAAAAAATAAAAGAGGATATTTGAAGCAGGCCTTGGGCTTTCAATTAGATTAAAAACAAGCCGCGATGTGCGACCCTTGAGGTCCACACGGTCAACTTCCCAGTAATATCTACAAAAACATCAATAACATTACAACAATGAGAAGTAATAGTAACAGGAATGAGTTAATATGAATCATATCGTCTACGGGAGGGTCCATTATGTAAGGTTTTTGGTCAATGAGGATAGATTGAATATTCACGCGGATCAATCGGTGGGGGCCTTTTTGGTCTTGAAAAATTTTGTTGGTTTTCAAAATTTAAGCAATTTTTTTCAATTAAAAGACTATAAAAACTATTAAAAATGTGCTCAAATTATGCAAATATCTTAAAACTTGGATTGAATTTACAACATTTTTTTTTAGAATAAAAGAAATAAAGTAATAGCACTCATATGAACCCTCTTTCACATGGTAACTTTGAATTATTTTTAACTTTTTTATTTTTTATTTAGTTTTTTCATAATCCTGGAATAAAATTTTGCCTGATAAGAATGTATAAATTTTATAAACTGGATCAATGTGCTGTGCAAATCAAGTTAAAAATATTTTCTATGAAAAAACCATAATTTTTCGCATTTTCTTCTATCAAATTAAAAAAACGGCTGAAACGAATTTTTATAATGTTAAAAACTTCACAAAGATGTTAATGCACGTCAACTGACACCTTAATGATGCAAATATTATATCTGGTTCGTGAGATATAGTGAGTGATAAAAATGACCATGAAAATCATGATGACTTATAATGATTTTTTATTTTTAATTTATTTTTTTACGTAATCATGAGGTCAAACTATGAGGAAATTTCCAGTCATTTGGAATTTTCGGAATTTGGGTTTTACGTCTGAAAAGTAATAAACCTTCATAAACATTTAAAGACATTTTTGGACTATTGAATTTGAAGAGTACTGGGTTTTTTCGTAACATCAATTATTGTGAACCAAATGATATATCTTGAAGAGTGAAAACAAGTTTTACGAATTTAGTGAACGGTAAATGATTCCAGACTTGTTGAATCTTTATATGTTGCGGAATGGAACAGGACGTAACATTCCTCATCGACCAAAAACCTTATATAATAAATGGACCCTCCCGTAGACGATATGATTCATATTAACTCATTCCTGTTACTATTACCTCTCATTGTTGTTATGTTGTTGATGTTTATGTAGATATTACTGGGAAGTTGACCGTGTGGACCTCAAGGGTCGCACATCGCGGCTTGTTTTTTTAAATTCAGACGAAATCGTGTAAAGTGTTGTTCGAGAACACGGTTTGTTGGTACAATTCACCAATATAAATAAAATTGGATGTGTTGCTGGATGCTAGGAAACGTTACCATAATAAAATTAGTGAATATCGAATTTCGCTAAAACAGAATAGTCGCAGCCACCACCTTCAATAAAGAGCGTACATATTACAGCGTATGGTAGAACCAACGTACAAAACTGAGCCAAGTGTGAGCATCAGACTATGTAGGTAGTATAATATTTTCAGGACATCCAAAAGTGTGCCAGGAAGTGGGCTGTGTAGACAAAAAATAACACGTTTGTTTTACATCCGAATGAGATAGCATTTGGTGAAAAATTCTTTTTATCACGAAATGAAAAATTAAAATTGACTTGTTAATGAAAACCAAACATTGACCGGCATGCAAAAGTTGTTATTTATGTTATTCAGAATCTAGAATAAACTCTTAACAATTCTTAAATAACGATGGTTACTAAATATTCGTCACATTTGCATATGTTGAGTACTGAAATATTAACAGAAATATTTTAAAACAATATGTTTGTTAGATCGAAATGTTAATTATGAACAACGCAGAGAGTATTAGAGGTAATTAATGCAAACATAAAATCCAACACCATGGTATCTAATTACGGTAAGTAACTTTGAAGCAAAGTAGATAAAAGATATTTAGTTTCTATCATAATTTTCAAAAAAAAGTTTAGTATTAACTCGTCTGATATTAATAGCACTAAAATCAATATCCTCATTAATTTAGAATACAGGTGATATCAAATATAAACAGAATAAACAAAAGCTTACGAAAACTATGAAAGTCATCAATGTATCTTTGATAGCCACTTACATAATTGAAGTTGAAGGACATTTTTGAAAAATCAGCTCATTTCAAATACGCTCGTCTAAATGGTTATTAATAATTTTGCAACACGTTAAAAAAAATTTGAAACTCTTACAGGTAATGATAATTTGAGATCTTACAAAACAGGAATTTGCATCTATATGTCACTTTAGTTAATTTTTGAATGCGTGTTAGAAAATTGTTAAAATTGTAATTTGATTAAATGCATCTTCACTTAATTTATTGTCAACTAATGCCTGCAAAATGAGTACATGGGAAGTTCTTGCTATTGCCCCAAAAATTCAAATTGAAGTTTTCAAATTATCTTTATGTTTAAGGATCTTAAAAGTAAATTCAAAGTGTCTTTAAAAACCATTCTGGGTGAGTATGCACGTGCATGTGACAACAGTTCGCGAAAGAAGAATTGTATTTCCTTTTTTAAAGTTTCAATCGAAGCGTATTAGCATTTTCATGATTCCTTGAAATTTTGAATGAATTGTGAAACGGCATTTTTCAATTAAATCAAAAATATGCCATAAATTATGTATTTGTCAATTTTCGGCTTGATTTATACTTTGCACAACTATTGCTCATACAAATCATATGGTCTAAGCTATTCCTATCAAAAAACAGGTTGGTTCTTTTATTGAAAAAATTAAAACCATAATAAAATCTCGCGATAGATAGGTTGATTATAAGGAGTCAATACAAATAATATTACCTAGCTTCTCTTATTTTTTAGGTAATGTTCTGGTGCCCATGAATGAACGTTTGGTGAACGATATTGCTACGAAATTTCATAGCAACAAGACTTGGAGTGATGGCCTGCCAGCAGCCATCACTCCTCCAGCTAGGTAGAGGCCTCGTCCCCAGGACTTAACGTCCATTGAAGGCAACGAGATGAAAGTCTTGTTGTCTTGAAATTTCGTAGCGATATCGTTCGTCAACATTCATTAAATTACAGACTCTAGCAGATTTTCAATATTTTTAATTCAGCCGTTTTTATTTTTAAAAAATCGCTGCTTATAAATTTTAAAAAATACCGTTTTTTCTTCAGTTCAATCTTCACATAGCCTTGGTATGTAAAATGATGCCAAGATTTCTTGTTTATTGAAAAATTATGTTTTATGATCACAACACAAGTTCTTCCAAATTTATAAACGATAAAAGTTTCGCGATCCTTAAGGTCCACACGACTAACTTCCCAGTAAGGTGAATAAAGAAACAATGATTCGTTTTTATTATAAACTAGCTGCCCGGACAGACTTCGTTCTGTCAAAAGTTATTGGTCTGTCGCAGTCCAATAGAAAAAATAATTTTATTAATTAAAAATTAATTTTTTTTTAATTTTTCTTAATTTTTATATTTTAAAAAAATAGCCGAATCGGTCGAGGCGTTCTCGAGTTTTACGCTTAGCAACACATGTGGCGATTCATTTTTATTCATATAGATTATTTCATTAGAATTCCAAATTATTAACTGGACTACTGTCACTACTGCCATTCGCCAAAACCTGATAATATAAATCTGAAATTTTATAAATCAATTTTGTTTTTGTTTATAACTATCGTTTCAATAACAATTTTTACAACATTGATCAGAATTTTGCTCAAATAGGTACACAGTTGACCGTTGAAAGGGCACACCGATTTTTGCAGGAAAAGTTGGGAAATAACTCGTATAACAATAATTGACTTATGCTTCCTCTCAAAAAAGTCGGGAACATTAAAAAAATCGAAATATTTAAAAATTAAAAAAAAACGTTATTTTCTTCCTCTTTTCACCGTTAACTTTAAAAGGTTCATTTTAGGTCAAAGTTTATTGGCAATCAAAGTTTCGTAATTAAATTTTCTATAAAACCATAAAACACTTAACCCTTGCCGCAAAATTGCAATAAATATAAATAAAAGAAACAGGGAGAAAAAGCCTTTTTTATTTAATTTATTGTTACCACTTAAAATGCACTTAGAACCTTCATATTTCTTCTAAAAATCTTTACAATTTCATAAAATACTAAACAAATTTTCATCAAAATTGATTTGGTAGATTGCATAGTTATTATGATTTAAAAAAATTAAAAATTTTGAAAGCTTGCAAGTCAAAAACTTAAGCTTAAAAAAGTTTGAAACTTTTTTCACATATGATAGAGCATTTCACCTATCAAATACACTGTACAAAATTAAAAAGGAATTATAAGGCCGGCCTCAGCATTTTTGCTAAACTTGGTCATAAACTCTAAAACAGTGCTGGGTGCTGCGGACTGTGTTGATGGAAGCATGGCTCCTACGACTGAAGCTAGTTTTTTGTATTTTTTTCAGTTTTTTCAACCTCAATAAAAAACAGCTGAAGTCATTTTGCTGAAAACTCACTCAGTTTTAATTTACGTAATTATGCATCAGTCCCCGTCAACATTATTCTTGGTTTTCGAGATAATTGTGACAAAAAATAATTACGAACAAACATACGAACATCCGCAGATACGCACATACGTACATGCAAACACACATCTCTCTAAAAACGATAGATTTAGTTTTTTGACATCTTAAAACAGATCTTAAAACACACAAAACCGGTCCCATCACAAAAACTTCACACTGGGAACTGGAAAGTTAATAAATATTTGTAATGAATAATAATGAATTATATTACCTATTTAACTTTCTATAATAACCATTTTGTAGGATCTATCAATTTGTACTAACATTTGTATGATTTGACGCAACTTTCAACAAATTCAGTGCAGGTTCTTTTACTTTGATAAAAAAATCGAAAAATTTGAAACAATTTTCTAAAAATCTGATTTGCACTTATGAAAATCAATTCTTCATAAAATCATGGGGTTTAAAATTCACAATGAATGTTTATGCAGAATAAAGGTGCGTTCGTTGATTACGTCAAGATAATTTTTCATATTTTTGAGTTTATACAGAGTATCTACCTTGCCTTAGATTTTCTATTTATTTTACATGGATTTTGACTAAATATTGTATGTCGCTTTATTTTTCTAAATAATTTATACCGGCAAAAAAGGACAGATGTATACGATGTGTATGCAGCAATATATGGAAATTTTGGACACAAAGACACAAATGTTCACTTCGCGATGAAATCTAATTCGGTCAGCGCAGAAATGTTGCTTAGATCTTTTCTAACAAATTCCGTCCATTTAAAATAAGACCTATTTTAAAAAAATTTGTTATGATTATAAAACTATGCAATTTTTTTGCAAAAATACGCCCGGAAAAATTAAAATGAACTGATCCAAGAATGATGATGCAACAAAAATTATTTGTAGCTTATATTGCCTACGTAAATGAACTTATTGACAAAAACACTTATTCTTTTGAAAGAAACCATTGAAATGATAACATGACTAGTCGTCTGATAGTCTGTAAACTGATATTTTTTTAAACATCTACCTTTGGCCCCAACATCTGAGTGCACTTCTAAGCCACTGAAGACACTACTCAGACTGTCCAAGTATCAATTTAATGCACTTTGTGAAGTTTAATTAAATTCAAAAGTATCCTCCAACTTTATGCTTTTCATGGGTATTTGCTTCTTGTTGGTGGATTACGCATTTTCCGGCCGTTGATTAAATAGTTAAGCTAAAATTTCTGATACTTGGTATCTTGGCGTATTAGATTACTTTCTTGTAGAATTCCGTGATAGTACGGTTGTTGGCAACTTGGAATATCAAAATCTTCATTGAAAGTTAAGTACAGCTCCAATTTAAATGGTGCTATTAACTTTTCAGATTAAATGGCTTCGCCGTCACCAAAAATAGTTAGCGGTCAGAGTAAATGGAATACTTTCGAATACTTATTACTACTTGGTAGTAAATGATAGAGAATTTGAAATACCGCCAGCACTGTCAATACTAACAAAAACATTCTGTTGAAAATATATATCTGTTCGTATTTTAGTCAAGTTCATAGCAAATTATGATACATTGAAAGAAACTTTCCAGTTGTTGTTTTTAATTCAAAATAGAGATTCAAAACAAAATACGGACGAACAACTTGCCAGTAAGGTATAAATATCAATATTGTAAAAAATCAATAAATAATAACTTAAATTCATTGTATATTACAGACTATCCACAAAAGCCAGCATTTGTAACATTTGCATTTCATTGCGGCCGATCAAGTTGAAGAAAATAAAAGTCCCGAAAGATTTTCGATAACCACTTAGGATCCAAACAACCCAGGAACAAAGCCACCCACATTAATGATTCTAGTTGGTAACTGACGCTCGTAGAGTAAACACATGACTGAAATTATATTGTGGTATATGATTATTATAAATATGTACAATATACGAATGGATTATAGGAAGTAAGGAAGAACATGAAACTTATTCATTATTGTTATGATATGATTGACTCATTTTATAAGAGTTCTTAGAGAGCGCCGCTCCAATATCACAAGCAACAACGACCAAGAGATCGCGAAGCAGTCAGTTAATACTTATTGGAAAACGAAATTGAAGATGTTGACAATCCAGCAAAAATCTAGCCGGAAACTCTAAAAAATGTGCGTGGCGAGCCCGTGTCAAAAAATGGAACTTACACGATTTTATTATCTTCCCCTTTTCAACAACTTGGGTAGTCTCTGAAGCTCCTGTACCCAGATATTGACAATAACAATAGAAACCACGCCATTAGCTGGTATCTAGTGGCATAAGCTACGTAGACTAGACTTACGCAACTAACTTACCATCAGGATCGCAATCTTTTTGGGTTGTGTTGTGATTAATGACCAGCAGGATCTAGGATGAAACTGATAGCATTTTAAGACCTTTGTATGAAAACGTGGAACGCAGGTATTCTTCTTGGGTACGTATGGTAATATCTGAACGTAACAGTAAAATACCCAGCGATTGGGATAATATATGAATTGTGGGAATGTGAAGAAGAAACAAACCGCAAAGTTCGACCCTTGAGGTCCACACGTTCAACTTCCCAGTAATATCTAGATAAACATTAAAAATATCAAACACAATAATAATTTTGAAAATAATACTACTTTAAATAATAATAATGAGAGGTATTCATAGCAGTAACAGGAATGAGTTAATATTAATCATATCATCTACGGGAGCATCCATTGATTACGCAAAGCTTTTGGTGGATGGGTGATGATGATCGATTACCACAAATGCAAATTTGATTGAAATGATGATGGTTTCCAAAATTTAAGCCGCTTCTTTTAATTAAAAGACTGCAAAAACTATTAAAAATCTGCTCAAATTATACAAATATTTGAAAACTTTGATTGACTTTACAACAAAGTCTTTATAATAAAAGATATAAGGTAATATCATTCGGAAGGACCCTTTTCATATGATAACTTTGAATGATTTTTTTAATTGAATTTTTTTTTCAGAATGATGAAAAAAGTTTTGCAGGTTTCTCTTCAAAAACTGATAGGAATGTATAAATTTTATAAACATTTATTACTGTGTTGTGCAAATCAGCTTTATTTTTTATGAAAAAACCCTAAGTTTTCGCATTTTCTTCTATTAAATTGAAAAAAACGCTGAAACGGATTTTTATATTGTAAAAATAATCAAAAAAAATTTAAAACACGTCGATTAACACCTTAATGATGCAAATATTATATCCGATTCATGAGATAAAGTGAATGGAAGAGATGACCTTGAAGATCATGATGACTGTTAATATTTTTTATTTTTTATTTAATATTTATTGTTATCATGAGAATAAGCTTTGATGATGTTTTTTTAAGCATTGCTTGAAGTATATAAATTTTCTAAAAATTGATTACTATGTTCATTAAATCAGGTTAAAAATTTATTGTTTATGAAAAAAAAATCCTAATTTTTTGCTCTTTTTATCTTAAATTAAAAAAACTGTCCCAAAGATTTTTTTCAAAATTTGAAGGATTTACAATAATGTTAATATGCGTCGATTGACACTTTAACAATGCAAGTCGCATGTTTGGTTCGCGAGATATAACGCATGACAGAAATGAACTTCAAGATCATGATGCCTGTTAATGATTTTTTTATTTTTAACTTCCCAGTATATTGGAAGTTCTTGTAATCGCCTCGAAAATCGTAATTGAAATTTTCAACTTTTCTTTACGTTTTGAGGTCTATAGAGTATAAATAAAGTGTTTCTGAAAGGGAGATGTACGTGTGTGTGTGTGCGTTCGGGGACACTTTTTTCTACGAGCATAACTCACGTAAACAAGGTGTCAATCGAAGCGTCTTTGCAATCTTAAAAGCTGATTAGTTTTTGGAATACTTCGGTCGGGGGGGTTGCTGTTTTGCCCGTTTGAAGGTTGAAATGTTTAGTTTTGAGTTTAGTTTTGTTTTCTTTGCAAAAGCCTATTTGACACCACCATTTATTATCAAAGGATATCAACATAAATATGATTTAATTTGGTTGTTTTTTAGTTAACTTTTTCAGAACCAAATTAAACTATATTTAAAGACATTAAATTTAAAACTGTTAGTACTTAAAAATGTCTTAGGAATATTGAAATGCGCTTTAATGCGTCAAAACACTTTTTTCTTGCAGATAAAAAAGTTGCTAAGCGGTAATATTTCCAAATTTTTAAATTATCCGCACCAGTTTGATATTTTGTTGATACCAAAATAATTTTTCAATTTTGGTGTTCTCATCATGGTTCAAGGATGGAAGTAGTATTTAATAAATTCAATATGTTTTGATATTGATTCGTGATTTTTATATACAATCCGTTTATGTTGACTTAACTTTCCCAAAAATAAATATATCATCATCAAACCCCAAGAAAGGGTTAATTATTATAAGTTTGCTTAAACCCATTCACCATATTCAATGCAAAATTTCTGAAGAAATTCAACAAATTGTGTCAATTAATCTTTGTCAAAACTTTCAGGCTTTTCCTTTTCAAGTTCATCAAACTGTCAACCGTTCCTTAAGTCACTTGAAAACAATCTAATCCACATTTGCCACCACAATCTGTTGGGACTCGTTGTTGGCTTACTGCCTCGTTGACGAGAACAACATGAAAAACTATCAGTTCCCGAACCTCTATCAACTGTGTGTAAGGACAATTAAAGGCAGGTTGATAAATGGTATGTGTCAACCCTATTTTCTATTGTGTATTATCCGTTTGTTCAACTGTAATAGAATGATTTTATGCTGAACAGGATCAAACTCGTAACTTTCTATGCAATTCATTATTGATTGCATACCGCAGTGGTGGAGATTCATACAAAGGGCATTGAATGTTGTTGAATTGAGCTTCTTCATTTTCCTGGTTAAATCAAATGTGATGATTCCTTTTGATGAAAAACCTTTAGCATTTTGTATTAGATGTTAAAAGTAAAATCACAAAGTTCACAGAATTGTCTGGGAAAATCTAGCTTTGAAACACGTGTTTCACCCTTCATATTTAAAAATACAATAATTCTCAATTATCAAATTGTATTTTTTCATCAAAAAACATCAATTTTCAGGTAACTGAGCCTTGCCTTTGTAAACAACCGTAAGTAAAACGCTTCAGTGTTTCGAAAAGATTTTTTTTTCACTGGCACCAACTGAAATGAGTCTTTTATATTTTTTTGTATTGAGTATATGTTTTGCTGTCTTGCTTAGATGCTTACGTAACTTTTTTATAAAAGTTTGTAGAGCACTATATTGATTCAAGTGTCACGCTGTATTATAAAAAATAAAGAAAAAATTCTAATCCTGAATTAAAATTATTCTATTTAAAATTTCAAATAAGATGTCATGAATATTAAAACAATTTTTTACTATTTCTTCAAAGAAAAAAATCCAATTGTTTCATACATTTCATTTGAAATTCAAACAAGAAAATTAGAAAAAACAGCAACGGAATTTTTGATATTGAGTCATCTAATCTGGTTTAATTCTTGTTATTTTCTTTGATGTATTTTCTCTAGAGCATATTTTCGGATTTTGGTCGAACTTCCTACTCCGAATAAAAATGATGCAAACGTCTTTCTATATCCAGACAAAAAAGACATTATCGAGGGTAATAGACGAACAAATTAGAAAATATATTGCAAACCTTTGTATTTGGTTAAATGGAACAATAAATTGACTTTTTTTATGCCTCTCAACTATATACGAGTTTGTTTCTTTTGTTGAATTCTTCAAAAATATCTGATTTTTCAAATTTGTGGGCAAAAATACAAACTGTGAAACTCGTTGTTTGTAATCATTTGATTTAAAATAAAACAAGCCGCGAAGTGCGACCCTTGAGGTCCACACGGTCAACTTCTCAGTAATATCTAGATAAACATTAAACATATTAAACAAAATAATAATTTTAAAAATATTACTACTTTAAATAATAATAATGAGAGGTATTCATAGCAGTAACAGGAATGAGTTGATATTAATCATATCACCTACGGAAGTTTTTTTTGGACTTTCAACATTTTTTTATTAACACTTAAACACTGTAAAAATTATTAAAAATCTGCTCAAATTATGCAAATATTATAAAACTAAGATTGAATTTACAACAATTTCCTTAGAATAAAAGACATAAATTAATGTCATTCGTATGAACCCTCTATACATAATAACTTCGAATGATTTTTTATTTTTTATTTAGTTTTTTTTATAATCATGGATTATGGTTTTGCTGGTTTCTCTTCAAAAACTGATAAGAATGTACAAATTTTATAAACATTTATTACTGTGCTGTGCAAATCAAGTTAAAAAATTATTTTTTATGAAAAAACCTTAAAACCCTAAAAGCCTAATTTTTTCCATTTTCTTTTATTAAATTAAAAAGCGGCTGAAACAATTTTTATGTAATGTTAAAAAAATTGCCGCAATGTTAATACACGTCTATTGACACCTTAATGATGCAAATATTATATCTGGTTCGGAAGATAAACTGAATGATAAAAATGACCTTGATCATCATCACTTTTAATTATTTTTTATTTGTAATTTAATTTTTTACGTAATCATGAGAAAAAGTTTTGAAGTTGTTTCTACAAACATTGTTTGGAGTATATAAATTTTATTAACACTGATTACTATATTTCGCAAATCAGGTTATAAATTTATTGTTTATGAAAAAAAATCTATTTTTTTGCACTTTATTCTCTTAAATTAAAAAAACGGCTCCAACAGTTTTTATAAAAATTTGATAGATTCACGAAAATGGTAAAACGCGTCGATTGACACCTCAACATTGCAAATCGTATGTTTGGTTCGTCAGATATAAAGCATGACAGAAATGGCCTTGAAGAACATGATGACTGTTAATGATTTTTTTATTTTTTATTTGATTTTTTTTTGTGATCATGAGTAAACAATTTTGATGTCATTTTCTATAAAACTGTTTGGAGTATATAAATTATATAAACATTGATTACTTGCACTTGTAAATAAGGTTAAAAATTTATTGTTTTTGAAAAAAACCTTATTTTTTGCACTTTTTTTAAAAAAATTAAAAAACGGCTCCAAAGAATTTTTTTAAAAGCTTGATAGAATCACAAAAATGCAAAAAGGCGTAGATTGACAACTTATTAAAGAAAATCGTACTTTAGGTTCGCGAGGTATAACGCATGACAGAAATGACCTTCAAACGGGCAAAACAGCAAACCCCCACGACTGAAGTTTCCCAAAAACTAATCAGCTCTTAAGGTTGCAAAGACGCTTCGATTGACACCTTAACGAAGTCAATACGACTTTGTTTACGTGAGTTATCGTCGTAGAAAAAAGTGTCCACGAACGTACATACGTACGTACGTACGTACGTACATAAACACACACACACACCTAAATCTCCCTTTCTAATAACACTTTATATATACTCTATAGACCTCAAAACGTAAAGAAGTGTTGAAAATTTCAATTTCGATTTTCGAGGCGATTACAAGAACTTCCCATATACTGGAAAGTTAATAATGCTGGTCAAAATTGATGAAATAATTGTATATTTTTATTTATTAACTTCCCAGTGTATCAAAAGTTCTTCCAGACGGCCCAAAGATCCAAACTAAAATTTTCAGCACATACTTACGTTTGAAGGTCTTGATAACAAGTTAAAAGATCTTTATCTTCTAAAAACCGCTTTATTAAAACTATTGATAATAACCTCAAATCGTACAATCATTATTATCCCTTGATTGTAATCAGTCAGATTACGTAGTAGTATTCGTATCAACATTTTGTTCATTATGAATATTACATTTTTATCGTTTTAATAACATTTTTTTTTGAAATCATGTAAAAATGTGATTTTTCATTTGACGAAATTTTTTTAAAGTTGACGATTTCAAGTGTTGAATTCTTAAAACGCTAGTTTGGCGATATTTTGCAAAAGAAACCTGAATACATTATATATTATTTTATTGAATTAACAAACCGTTGCACTTAGTTCATTTAAAAACTCAACATAATCATACGGATGTTAAAACACTACGATGCACTTCTTAAAACTTCCTTATGTCGTTGGCTTTGTAAGATACAGTATGTGACAGAAATGACCTAGGGTGGGCCGACACAAAAAAGCCTACCGGACCAAAGCAAGCCAAATTGTAACCACCTCTTGAAATCATTAAAATGTTCGATATATACCTTAACAAAGTCGGTATTATTTTTCTTTCGAGAGCTTTCGTTGTAGAAAGAAATGATCCATCAATTACGTACATATAAACACACACCCATACAAGCAAACTTCTTTCTAGAAATACTTTCAAGCCCCTAAAACGTAAAGATGTGTTGTAGATTTCAGTTTGGATTTTTGTACCTGTTACAAAAGATTTCAATACGCTGGGAAATTAATAAAAATGGCACAGTTAAAAACAAAGAATTAACTTTAAATTTAAAATATTAATTTTGATTTAAAAATATTATTTTTATATATAAACAAGCCGTGAGGTGCGACCCATGAGGTCCACACGGTCAACTTCCCAGTATTATTTACATAGATATTAAAAATATTAAACACAATAATAGTTATGGAAATAATATAACTTCAAATAATAAAAATGTACTTCTCGTAAAAGTTATTGGAATGAGTTAAAATTAATCATAACATCTACGCGAGCGTCAATTGATTACGTTAAGATTTTGGTGTATTGGTTTGATTGATTATTCACGCGGATCAATCGGAGGGGGGACAGGTTTCAAAGCAGTTTTTTCATTAAAGTTAAAACATGGTGCTGTGAAGACTATTGAAAATCTGCTCAAATTTTGCAAATATTAATAAACTTTGATTGACTTTACAACAAGGTCTTAAGAATAAGAGATTTAAGGTAAAATGATTCGAATGAACCCTTTTTACATGGTGATTTTTTTTTTATTTTTGCTGGTTTCTCTGCAAAAGTTGATAAAAGTTTATAAATTCTATCAACATTTACTATTACGATGTGCAAATCAGGTTAAAAATCAATTTTTTTTTTAAAAAAACACTACTTTTCCAAAAAAAAATAATAAATCAAAAAAATCGCTTTAACGATTTTTTTAAAATATATAAAAACATCATAAAGATGTTGATACGCGTTGATTGACACCTTAATGATGGAAAGATTATATTTGGTTCTCGAGATATAATGAATGACGTAAATGACCTTGAACGTTTAATGATTTTTTATTTTTTATTTAATTTTTTTTGTAATCATGAAAAAACTTTTGCTGGTTTTTCCACAAAAACTATTTGGAGTATATAAATAATATAAACATTGATTACTTAGGTTTGAAAATCAAGTTAAAAATTTTGTGTTTTTGAAAAAAACCCTAATTTTTTGCACTTTTTTTTAAAAAATTAAAAAACGGCTTCAACGATTTTTTTAAAAATTTGAAAGATTCATGAAAATGTTAATACCCGTCCATTGACACCTTAATGATGAAAATCGCATGTTTGGTTCGTGAGATATAGTGCATAACATGGTTGACCTTCAAGGGGTGAAAACAGCAAACCCCCCGACCGAAGTTTCTCAAAATTTAATCAGCTCTTAAGATTACAAAGACGCTTCGATGGACACCTTATGAAAGTCGATACGACTTTATTTACGTGAGTTATGCTCGTAGAAAAACTGCCCGCGAACGCACGTACGTACGTACATACACACACACACATACATACTTCTTTCTAAAAACACTTTATATATACTCTAAAGACCTCAAAACGTAAAGAAAAGTTGAAAATTTCAATTTCGATTTTCGAGGCGATTACAAGAACTTCCCATATACTGGGAAGTTAATAATGTTTTCGTATTGAATCTGCTCTTATTTGTCCATCTTTCGTTTCCGAAAGGTTTAAAATATGCTTAACGTGCTTGCAGTTGCTTTTTTACATTTGTGATTCATCGAGAGATGGAAAACAAATGTGTTTACAATTAATTTGATGGAAATTCAGCCATGGAATTACCAAGCTACCAGGGGTAGAAACGAGTATATTACAAAAAATAACACGTCTGAAAAATGTGAAAAATGACAAAAGAGTTGAGGCAGTCCAGCCTGTGGCTATTCAAAAATAATTCAGTATCGCGAAGCATGCTGCTGCTACATTTTCAATTTACTCCACACAAAAAAGTAAAATCATACGCGACTATTGATAAAAACAAGGGTTTTGAATTTTTTATTAATACACATTTCACATTATGCACTATTTTTCCAATACGAAACAGCTACAATTATCGATTCTAAAAATAATTCATACAAAAGTATTGCAGAAAATGTAGAAACAAGTTTATATTTGTTAACAAATGGCAACTATTTAGCATAATTCCAATATGTTCAGAAATGCTTGTATAATATCCTTGCTTTTTGGAATTTTATTAGTTCATTCAACTCATTTGCCAGCATTAAGTTAACAATTTTCAAAGTGATCAATGCATTAAATTTATATTACGCTAGATTCAATTGAAAGCATTTGAAATCCAAAGTGAAATCAATTATTATTATTCTAACTGAAGTAATGAAATATATTTTCTGAAACTTGCCATTTTTTATTTGATCTTGTGGAGAAAAAAATTAATTTAACGATGCTTCCACCGACTTAATCCACAGCCGCAGCTTAGCAAAAAATACTGAGACCACCCATATAATCCGATTTTAATTTTATAAACTGCTTTTAAAAGATAATATGTAAAATTGTAAAAGTTTTGAATTTTTTAAATAAATTTAGAATGCAAGATATTATGCGAAGTCTACTGAATCGATTTTGATAAAAATTTGTGTGCTGTTTTATTTATTACAAAGATTTTCTAGGCAAATTATCAAGGTTCAAGGTTCTAAGTATGCAAATAGTAAAAATCAAATCAAGAAAAGCTTTTTCCTTTTTTATATTTATTGCCATTTTGCGGCATGGATGAAAAATATTTAAATCTCTTAACCAATCATGTCTTATAGTAAATTTAATTACACACCGTTTATTGATGCACAGCTTTGCTCTAAAATGAATCGTTTTAAAGTTAGACGTGAAAAAAGTAGGAAAAGTCGGCTTTCTTAAATTTTTTAAACATTTCGATTTTATTAATGTTCCCGGGTTGTTTGAGAGTGATGATAAGTTAATTATTGTTAAACAGGTTTTTCAACATTTTTATCTGCAAAAATCAGTTTACCTCGCTCAACAGCCAACCGAAAAAGATCCGCCCTGGCCTAACAATAAAATATAAAAATAGATGGTCCACTCATATCCGAGTATTTCTTCAACAAAACTGCACTAACCAGATAATAACTCTTGATTAAAGTCCATTATTTATTCATGGATTTCTATCAATCAATAACGCTTCCTAGTCGCGGATATAAATATTTCCATTGCTCTCCAGTTTCCATGTATCTTGCGTTCAACATGACGGTATTTGTAGTGCATGATTTTATCTTTAACCTATCTATCCCAGGTCTGCTGCTGTTGCAGTTTCATGCTAGATTATTGCTAATATTCCTTCTGCGTCGGATAGCCACAAAGCCAGGCGTGCTATCATTGTGGTAGAGACCACAGGAGCAGCCATATAACCATATGGCTCCAGTATCTGCATTCATCTGAAATGTGTAAACGTAATTACATATCTGCATTATCAATGAGTGATTTCATGAGCAACTCAATTAAATTATTGATTTCGAGAATATCTGTGTAATTGTTTCGTAGTCTCCCTTCTTTTCCATAAATCTAATCACATTTTCTGCGTAGTCTACAAGCTTTCCTACTGCACTACAACTTAGTTTGAAGCTGCTATGAATCTTTAAAAATATGTTATATATATCGCAAACGTCAATTAAGTCCGAGCTCTTAATTTGAATTTTTTTTTTGTAGGAAGTGTGGTTTCGGCGTGTCGGATGGCATCCTCTTCAGGTGCTAATTAATTAGGAACCAGCCTAAAATCTGGAACAAAAAAGAACCTTCATTAATGTGCATTAAATAGTGTTAGCAGAGCTGTGAACCAAAATTGCACACTAGAAGACAATGTTGTTGACTAGGAGGTTCTAACACATGTTATATCTTAATTTGAAGATTTTTACATCCAATCATTTTCAATCGTCAACCCTTCACAAGAGTTTAAATTGTTTGTTTTTCATCATTTTTCGTCACATATGTGTTCAGGCTTTTCCGAAAAGATAGTCTCATTAGAGTATGGTAAGAATCTCTCTAAAGAGATTTTTAATCAAATGTTTTTAGAAAATTTAGTTGACATGAGAATTTTTTCATTTGATGCACATATTTTCACAATGATGATGTCTGATTGACATTATGATAAATGTAAAAAATATAATAAAATATAATAAAGTTTCAAGGGCCATGAGGTATGTATCTAGCACCAGTTGCAGATTGACAGTGGCTGTATTGGCCTGTGAGAAGATAGCAAACAATGTAATGGCATAGACAATAAAATGCACGGATACAAAAGTCAATTTTCTGCACATTTATTATACAACCAAAATGTGGAATTTTGCATAAATATAGGTAAATTGTCTGTCCGTGTCCTCAACATGAGCGAATGAGTGAAAAAATTGCATTTGAATTGTTCTCGCACAAAAAACAGAGCTGCATCTCTGTCTTTCATCATCATCTCTGCGAACTGTCATTGATGTCATTGATGACAGCTATCAGGAAATCGTGTGCAGTAGAATGTAAGTTTTTTTGAATGAAGATATCAATAAATGATTCTGGAATTGCTTGAAAATAATGTGTTCCAAATATATCAGCATTGGTGCACTATTGAGCAACGTGTAGTGACCAAAAAAATGGTATTTTCGTCATAGCCTAGGAACGTATGAACAAATGGCTGGCACGTTGCGAAAATAAAATATGGTTGCTTCTTCGCTATTTTATTAACTTCCCAGTATATGGGAAGTTCTTGTAATCGCCTCGAAAATCGAAATTGAAATTTTCAACTTTTCTTTGCGTTTTGAGGTCTATATAGTATATATAAAGTGTGTGTATGTACGTACGTAAGCACGTACGTATGTGCGTTCGCGGGCAGTTTTTCTACGAGCATAACTCACGTAAACAAAGTTGTATCGACTTTGTTAAGGTGTCCATCGAAGCGTCTTTGTAATCTTAAGAGCTGATTAGTTTTTGGGAAACTTCGGTCGGGGGGGTTTGCTGTTTTCACCCCTTGAAGGTCAACCATGTTATGCGCTTTATCTCACGAACCAAACATGCCATTTTCATCATTAAGATGTCAATCGACGGGTATTAGCATTTTTATGAATCTTTCAAATATTTAAAAAAATCGTTGGAGCCGTTTTTTAATTTTTTTAAAAAAAAAATGCAAAAAATTAGGGTTTTTTTCAAAAACACAAAATTTTTAACCTGATTTTCAATCCTAAGTAATCAATGTTTATATTATTTATATTCTCCAAATAATTCTTGTGTAAAAATCAGCACATTTTTTTTCATGTTTAGAAAAAAAATTAAATAAAAAATAAAAAATCATTAAACGTTCAAGGTCATTTACGTCATTCATTATATCTCGAGAACCAAATATAATCTTTCCATCATTAAGGTGTCAATCGACGCGTATCAACATCTTTATGATGTTTTTTTATATTTTAAAAAAATTGTTAAAGCGGTTTTTACGATTTATTAAATTTATTTTAGAAAAGTAGTGTTTTTTTCATAAAAAAATCCATGTTTAACCTGATTTGCACATCGTAATAATAATTGTTTATAGAATTTATAAACTTTTATCAATTTTTGTGGAGAAACCAGTAAAAACTTTTCTCATGATTACAAATTAAATAAAAAATAAAAAATCATTCAAAGTCACCATGTAAAAAGGGTTCATTCGAATCATTATACCTTAAATCTCTTATTCTAAAGACATTGTTGTATAGTCAATCAAAGTTTATTAATATTTGCAAAATTTGAGCAGATTTTCAATAGTGTTCACAGCACCATGTTTAACTTTAATGAAAAAACTGCTTTGTAACCTGTCCCCCCTCCGATTGACCGGCGTGAATAATCAATCAAACCAATGCACCAAAATCCTTACGTAATCAAATGACGCTCGCGTAGATGTTACGATTAATATTAAATCATTCCAATAATTTTTATGAGAGGTACATTTTTATTATTTGAAGTAGGTGTATTTCCATAACTTTTATTATGTTTAATATTTTTAATATCTATGTAGATATTACTGGGAAGTTGACCGTGTGGACCTCATGGGTCGCACCTCACGGCTTGTTTATTTCTGAATTGAGCGCAGCAAAGAAATTATTGCGTTTCTTTGGAAAAGAGTTATACGTGATTACGTTAGATTGTGGTGTTTTTCTAACCTTCTGTTTTATTTTCTTTAGGAACTTACCATGCAAAGACTCATTTTTATACAACCACTCAAAATGGAGCAAATTTACTTCTGAAAATCACGTTTTCTGCACCACATTTAGAAAACGATTTGTCAAACTTTTGGTGCTCATAATCGCACATCTGAGCAGCACATACGCAATAAAATGGCATGATTTATGTATGTTAACGTCAACTCTACTGAACAACGTACAGGGCGTTCCGAGGCAGCTATATCTGTTGTAGAGGGTAGTGTGACTGAGGACCTAAAAGTATCTCAACAAGTTGGCGTCTGTCCGTCCACTACATGGAACATTTTGAAGAAAGATCTTGGGCTGAAGCCTTATAAGATCCAACTTGTGCAGCAATTGAAGTCATTCGATCATCATTTGCATCGTACGTTCGGTGATGGGCTGAGAACGTGTTGGAAGTTTAACCGCATTTACACCGTCGAATCATTTTTAGCGAAGAGTCTTATTTCTAGATTAATGGGTTCGTGCAAATTACCCTTTTTGGTGTAAGGATAATCCTCTCAAGACTTTGAAAGCCCCATTACATCCCGGAAAAGTGACTGTGTGGGCTGGTTTGTCTGCCGATGGTATAATTGATCCTTTCTTTTACAAATCTGAAGACGTAACCAACGTTAATGTTAATGGCGATCGTTACTGATAAATGATTCGTATTTTTTTTCATCCTCAACATCAATTCCAATCGTCTGAAAGACAAATAGTTTGCAACATATTATCCAGTGCGTGAAACCATTACTTTATTGGGCTGAACCTTTAGTGAATGAATCAGCTGAAGTGATTTGACTTTATTGTACTACTTTTTGTGGAATTATGTAAAGGTACGTGAAGGTGCGTCAAGTCACTGGTCTATGCAGATAAAATGGCACGTATTGATGAGTTATAAGCCAACAATCGACGCTTAACTGGTAAAATAAGGCCAGCTATGCTGAAAAAATGGTGAAAAATTAGACGGACAATTTTAAGAACATTAAATGCCATAGGATTTGCAAGCTAATGAAATCAACAAAATGGCTTTTTCGATGAATATTTTGTGTTTCATTTGTTCAAATAGTTATATGCCCCAAAAACACCCTTAACTATGACAATACCTGTAGATCGTTCGAGAGTGTACACCGAAACAGCGTTTTTTACCATATAAATATCAAATCATAAATAAAACCATAGCATTTACCTAGCAAAATATGAAAAAAGCAAATGTTACGAACCCATAAACAACATTCATTTCATTGGAAACGGTGCTCTTTTTTTCCATAAATGCAAAATTTCCTAATATTTGCCGCTATGCAAAATACCTTCATATGATCGATGAAATTTCAGTTTAACTCATAAATTGCAATCAAATTATATAAGGTTTTGTTATATTGACGCTTCTTTCAATTCAATTTTAATGACAATAAATTCAAAATCAAAAATAATGAAGACCAAAAACTCAATCAACTTACCTAAAATTATACTCAAAAAATGTGGTCTAAGTGCGACCCTTGAGGCCCACACGACTAACTTCCCAGTGGGGTGAATAAAAAGCTATCATTTGCTTTTATTAATAATTACTATTATTAAACATTATTATTCTAAATTAACATAATTACTTTTATTATTTTTATCAATTTTTTATCTAACCATAAAAGCTTTGGTAGAGGAAGACGTCTCCACCACCTGGTCATCCTCTACCAAAACCTCGGCAACCTCGTCCTCTTCGACCTCGTCATCCTTCTTGTCCTCCACTTCGTCCTCAACCTCGTTCTCCATCTCGGCCTCGGAATCCACAACTATTATTGAGGGTATTTATTTATTATTTACAATAACCATTCGTTATTAAGAATGTTTGACCGTTACTGAATAATTATAATTGACTTTTTATATACAATATCAGATTATAACTAATATTATTTGATTGTTATTAACAATATTAAATTATTTATAACAATATCCAATTATTAACTGCAATAGCGTCATTACTCCCATTCACCTAAACCTGATAATATAAGTTTGGAATTTTATAAATTAATCTTTTTTTTAAATAACATTTTTTACAAATTTGATCACAATTTTGCTAAAACGCACAATAATAACAACATTAATATGAAGGTATTTGGTATCTGCACGAATTAATAGTGCGTATCAACAGTTTAAAAATAAGCAATTTTTAGTCGTTTTTTCAGTTTTTTCATCGTAAATAAAAAACGGCCGAACCGATTTTGTTGAAAAGTCATTCAGTTCTAAGTTACGTAATTACGCGTTGTTTAATACCGGTCCCACGTCAATCCACTCTTTGGTTCTTGAGATAAACGAGACGAAAAATTATTCCGAACGCACATACGCACATACGCACATCCGCACATACGCACATCCGCACATACGCACATACGTACATACACACTCACAGACATCTCTCTAAAAACGATGGATTTGGATTCTAGAGAACTTAAAACGTGGAGATATGTCAAAATTTGGGATTCGCAAAATCGACCCCATTACAATAACTTCCCATAGGGAACTGGGAAGTTAAAAATTTCCAATTAATCGAAATTTAGATGAAATGTGCAGCTATCAATCAATCACATGGAAAATCTCATCAAACGATTTTAATTGCATCATATTCATTTGGTGAGCTTTACCAATATTAGTGCTTTATTAAATTTAAAATTAATTTAGCTGTAACATCATACTCTCAAACGTATTATTGTAGCTATGCTGCATCAAAATCAACCCCGATAATAGAGTTTTCCTAGTTTTACCTTCCAGCTTTTAAATCAATTTTGCCAATATTTTACCACAAAAGAGTATCGCAGCAAATTTTCTTACATCGTTACTAAAATTCCTTTGAAAAACAACTTTGCTTCTGATATACTGTTTTCCTAGAATGAATTTGCTCACTGACCTGAAGTTATAGGGACTCCATGTAACCGCTACAACGCCGGAGTCATATTTCAAGATTATCTATACCGAAATCGAAATCGTAAATTACATAATTCCTTTTCCATTAAACATATCCATCCTTTCAGCATAGAATACTGGATCAGGATACGTTGGTCGTGGGTGCTTGGCCGATGAAGGTTTCCTTGTTATAAGTCGTGTACATTGTATTCTTACGGCATGACTCGAACACAAGCTCGTATAATGTTTGCTATCGATTCGATATATTTACAACACATCCCAGAACACGATCAAGACTTTGTTATCTTATATACTGTAGGAGAATGTAGGCGGACGTCAACTAGCACAACGTCAAAATCAAAAAGAGATTTGCAAACAAAGAATTCCGTGTAGGGTTATATTGTATACTTGAGTGCACACACGCAAAGTATGAACAGTTTGTACGTCGTGTATACAATGACTATTTTTAACTTCCCAGTATATGGGAAGTTCTTGTGATCGCCTCGAAAATTGAAATTTTCAACATTTCTTTACGTTTTGAGGTCTATAGAGTATAAATAAAGTGTTTTTAGAACGGGAGATGTATGTGTGTGTGTGTACGTACGTACGTCTGTACGTTCGTGGACACTTTTTTCTACGAGCATAACTCACGTAAACAAAGTCCGATCGACTTCGTTAAGGTGACAATCGAAGCGTCTTTGCAATCTAAAGAGCTGATAAGTTTTTGGGACACTTCGGTCGGAGGGGTTTGTTTTTGTGCCTCTTTGAAGGTCATTTCTGTCATGCCTTATATCTCGCGAACTGAACATACGATTTGAATTATTGGGGTGTCAATCGACGCGTAATAACATTTGCTCGAATGTTACGCGAATTGTTGGAGCCGTTTTTTAATTTAAGAGAAAAAAGTGCAACAAAATAGGTTTTTTTTCATAAACACTAAATTTTCAACCTGCTTTGCCAAACAAAGTAATCAATGTTTATAAAATTTATATACCGCAACAATGTTTGTTAAACACCATCAAAACATTTCGTCATGATTACGTAAAAAATCAATAAAAAATAAAAAATCATTAAAAGTCATCATGATTTTCAAGGTCATTTTTATCATTCACTATATCTCACGAACCAGCTATAATCTTTGCATCATTAGGGTGTCAATAGACGTCTATTAACATATTTGTGATTTTCAATATTGCAAAAATTCGTTTCAGCATTTTTTTAATTTAATAAAAGAAAATACAAAAAATTAGGGTTTTTTCATAAAAAAATATTTTTTAACCTGATTTGCACAACATAGTATTAAATGTTTATAAAATTTAGAAATTCTTATCAGTTTTTGAAGAGAAACTGACAAAACTTTTTTTCATGATTAAAAAAAACTAAATTAAAAATAAAAAACCATTCAAAGCTACCATGTAAAGAGGGTTCAAATGAATGATTTTACTTTATATCTTTTATTCTAAACAGATTGTTGTAAATTCAATCAAAGTTTAAAAATATTTGCAGTGTTTCTACAGTCTTTTAATTAAAGAAAAACTGCTTAAATTTTGAATTTGTCCCCATCGACCAAAAACCTTACTTAATCAATGGACCCTCCCGTAGTTGATATGATTAATATTAACTCATTCCTGTCACTGCTTTGAATACCTCTCATTTTTATTATTTAAAGTAGTATTATTTTCAAAATTATTATTGTGTTTAATGTTTTTAATGTATATTTAGATATTACTGGGAAGTTGACCGTGTGGACCTGAATGGTCGCACCTCGCGGCTTGTTAAAAATGTACCTATAGTTTTTTTTAATATCAAAAGGATTTTTTGTACAAAAGAGCAAACGTGTGAGTCAAACGTCGTAGATCAGCAGCCAAACAAAAACAATATTTGTTAGAATAGAGTGAACTGAATTTGGCCCACCACTAGATGAAATGATATACTTTTAAATTCTTCTATCATCTCAAGAATAAATGTTGCTAAAGTTAATACCAACTAGCAACACCAATTTTCAATGTTTTTTGAGCTTGACAGAAATATGTTTATGATGGTAAAAAATGGTAGAACCATGTATTTGATGAAAATAGGGAAAAAATCATTAGGCTCTTTGAATTGAACACAGTGGAAGCACGAAAGTGACTCTATCGCATCCGCCAAAAATTTTAAAGGTAACACCCGTCTTCAGTCGTCAAAGAAAACAGATCCACGCGATGAGAAGATAATGCAGCTATCGGTAGCGGGTCTTGCTGTGGAATTGTCCGCAAGCACCAAAGCCTGGTTTTGACGATGCGAGAGCACATTCAAGTATTCGTTTTTTTGTTGTAGTGTTCTGAAAATCGATGGGACATTACTGGTGAAATTTTTCACGTAAATTCTCGGGTGTATCTTACAGAATTCGAATTCCTAACAATTTAATTATCTGTAAATATTTTTAATAAAAAGCGATAAAAATCGTCCGCTTCATTTTTTTAACGAACTACATGAGCACATTGAAAGTCTTAGTATCAACAGTTTCTAAGGAGCAAAAATAATAATTTTTACCAATATCCAAATCGGATTAATATTATCTCAATTGGAGATTGTAAATACGATTTGAAATCTCAAAATTTTTTCAACAATCGAAGTCTACAGCATGAAGAAAGTAAATGAGCAAAGCACATTTGGACAGAGATACCGTGAAATCAATTTACTTTAACATTGTTGTAATAGTTTTAAGAGTTTCGTACAGTTTGACGAAACCCCATTGTTATGGCAATAAATTTGTCCGGTTCTGCGTCACAGACTTTTAACTGTTGAACAAGCTGGGGACTCGATTTGAAATTAACAAGTAATATGTAAATTTTTGGCATCAAAACAAATGTTAAATCAGAGAGGTACAGAGGAATACATTTTAATATTTTTACTATGCTCGTACCGGGGTATCGTTCGAAAGAGCTTTCTTTGCAAAGCAAAATTATAGTTTTAAAATTATTTTGGCTTGGAATTGATACACTTGGAGGGTGTCAAAAACACAACTTTAACATATTTGGCTTAAGAGCTTATTTTAAAGGTTTCCCATAAATAAGAGCCCCACGTGTGCGAGTTCAGTTCGATATTCATTTCCGACATTTTGTGTAAAGTTTTTAATACTCCAACATGAATAAAGTACTTGCTGTTTGACCATATCATAAAGAATATATAGTACTGACACTCTGAGCTGTCAAAAAAGACATGAGACAAAACATGCCTAAATCACCCCTACATCAGAAAGAGCGCTCTGGCTTTCACCTCCAAGGTCACGCGCAAAAGAGTAGGTTAAAATTCGTATTCGAATTTCACCAGGTATGAAGAGAAACGAGCTCGCCATTTTATAAAAGTTAACCGTGTACGTGTACATGCCCAAATCAGCTGACTTAACGCTAGTGTACGTGGAATCAACGAATGCGTTCCCGATGCGAATACGTGAATGATCGAAGCATTTAGGGCTGCCCGAACAACAGAAACAACGAAAATACGCGCCATTGCAATTTAAAACAAGCCGCGAGGTGCGACCCTTGAGGTCCACACGGTCAACTTCCCAGTAATATCTACATAAACATCAACAACATTACAACAATGAGAGGTATTCATAGCAGTAAAAGGAATGAGTTATATGAATCATATCGTCTACAGGAGGGTCCATTGATTACGTAAGGTTTTTGGTCGATGAGGACAGATTGAATATTCACGCGGATCAATCGGTAGTGGGCCTTTTTGGTCTTGAAAATTTTTGTTGGTTTTCAAAATTTAAGCATTTTTTTTAATTAAAAGACTATATAAACTATTAAAAATCTGCTCAAATTATGCAAATATTTCAAACCTTTGATTGAATTTACAACATTTTTTGAGAATAAAAGATATAAAGTAATTGCATTCGTATGAACGCTCTTTACATGGTAACTTTGAAGGATTTTTTTTATTTTTTATTTAGTGTTATTTCATAATCATGAAAGAAAATTTTGCCGGTGTCTCTTCAAAAACTGATAAGAATGTATAAATTTTATAAACTGGTATCACTGTGCTGTGCAAAGCAAGGTTAAAAAATATTTTGTATGAAAAAACTATAATTTTTCGCATTTTCTTCTATTAAATTAAAAAAAGGCTGAAACGAATTTTAATAATGTTAAAAACTTCACAAAGATATTAATACACGTCAACTGACATCTTAATGATGCAAATATTATATCTGGTTAGTGAGATATAGTGAATGATAAAAATGACCTTGAAAATCATGATGACTTTTAATGATTTTTTTATTTTTAATTTAATTTTTTACGTAATCATGAGAAAAAGTTTGGATGTTGTTTCTACAGACAATGTTTGGAGTATGTAAATTTTATAAACATTGTCTACTACATTTCGCAAATCAAGTTAAAAATTTATTGTTTATGAAAAAACAAAATTTTTTGCACTTTTTTTTCTTAAAATGAAAAACGGCTGCAACGATTTTTTTTAAAAATTCGACAGATTCATTGAAATGGAATTGCGCGTACATTGACACCTCTACAATGCAAATCGTATGTTTGATTCGCGAGATATAACGCATGACAGAAATGACCTTGAAGATCATGATGACTGTTAATGATTTTTTATTTTTTATTTGATTTTTTTTTGGAATCATGAGAAAAAGTTTTGATGGCATTTTTTGAAAACTTTTTGAAGTATATAAATTATATAAAGATTGATTATTTGGACTTGACAATAAGGTTAAAAATTTATTGTTTTTAAAAAATCACAATTTTTTGCATTTTTTTTAAAAAATTAAAAAACGGCCCCAACGATTTTTTTCAAAATTTGACAACTTCACATAAATGCTAATACGCGTCGATTGACACCTTAACCATGCAAATCGTATGTTTGGTTCGCGAGATATGTATAACGCACGACAGAAATGACCTTGAAAATCATGATGCCTGTTAATGATTTTTTATTTAATTTTTTACGTAATCGTGAGGAAAAGTTTTGATGTTGTTTTTACAAGCACTGCTTTAAATATATAAATTTTATAAAAATAGAACACTGTCTTTCGTAAATCAGGTTAAAAATTTATTGTTTATAAAAAACCCTAATTTTTTGCACTTTTTCTTCTTAAATTAAAAAACGGCTCCAACGATTTTTTTAAAATTTGAAAGATTTGCACAAATTTTAATACGGATCGATTGACACCTTAACAATGCAAATCGTATGTTTGGTTCGCGAGATATAACGCATGACAGAAATGACCTTCAAAGGGTCAAAACAGCAAAGCCCTCCGACCAAAGTATCCCAAAAACTGATCAGCTCTTAAAATTGCAAAGACGCTTCGATTGACACCTTAATCAAGTCGATCGGATTTTGTTTACGTGAGTTATGCTCGTAGAAAAAACTGTCCACGAACGTACAGACGTACGTACGTACGTACACACACACACACATACGTCTCCCTTTCTAGAAACACTTTATATATACTCTATAGACCTCAAACCGTAAAGAAAAGTTGAAAATTTCAATTTCGATTTTCGAGGCGATTACAAGAACTTCCCATATACTGGGAAGTTAATAAGGTGTTTTTCCAGATCAACTAAACTGCGGAATTGTTAATTTCACACTTTATTAGGTTTTAAAAGTTCTTTGCAATCTCTCTCTTTTACTGAATTGCAATTTTTCAGTTTCTGGCGCACCTTTACCTATCACTCAGAGCATATATTCGAAAACGAACGCAAAAACCATTCACACATAACGAAATTTTGCATAAAATAACAGATTTCAGTTAAAACCAGCGGTGCAAGAAAATACTGTTTTCTTTTCAAAATAAAATAAAACAAAATCCAATTCGCATTTTAGGCATATACACAGCATTGCTTAGGTATCCAGGAAAATTAAGTGTGACCTTGCTTTATTAACTTCCCAGTATATGGGAAGTTCTTGTAATCGCCTCGAAAATCGAAATTGAAATTTTCAACATTTCTTTACGTTTTGAGGTCTATTAAGTATATATAAAGTGTTTTTAGAAAGGGAGATGTATGTGTGTGTGTACGTACGTACGTACGTACGTATGTACGTTCGTGGACACTTTTTCTACGAGCATAACTCACGTAAACAAAGTCTTATCGACTTCGTTGAGGTGTCAAACGAAGCGTCTTTGCAATTTTAAGAGCTGATTAGTTTTTGGGAAGCTTCGGTCGGTGGGTTTGCTGTTTTGCCCGTTTGAAGGTCATTTCTGTCATGCGCTATATCTCGCGAACCAAACGTACGATTTTTTTGAACAAGGTGTCAATCGACGCGCATTGACATTTATGTGGTTCTAGCAAATTTTTAAAAAAATTCTTTGAGCCGTTTTTTTAAAAAAAGTGCAAAAAATAGGTTTTTTTCAAAAACACAAAATTTTTAACCTGATTTTCAAACCTAAGTAATCAATGTTTGTAGAATTTATATACTCCAAATACAAAGCGGTTTTTCTAATTTATTAAAAAAATGGAAAATATGTGTTTTTTTCCTAAAAAAAATCATTTTTAACCTGATTTGCACATCGTAATAATAAATGTTTATAGAATTTATAAACTTTTATCAATTTTTGTAGAGAAACCAGCAAAAACTTTTCTCATAATTACAAAAAAAAATTAAATTAAAAATAAAAAATCATTCAAAGTCACCATGTAAAAAGGGTTTATTCGAATCATTATACCTTAAATCTCTTATTCTAAAGACATTGTTGTAAAATCAATCAAAGTTTATTAATGTTTGCAAAATTTGAGCAGATTTTCAATAGTCTTCACAGCACCATGTTTTAACTTTAATGAAAAAACTGCTTTGTAACCTGTACCCCCCTCCGATTGATCCGCGTAAATAATCAATCAAACCAATGCACCAAAATCCTTACATAATCAATTGACGCTCGCGTAGATATTACGATTAGTATGAAGTTATTCCAATAATTTTGATGAGAGGTACATTTTTATTATTTGAAGTAGTATTATTTCCATAATTATTATTGTGTTTAATATTTTTAATATCTATGTAGATATTACTGGGAAGTTGACCGTGTGGACCTCATGGGCCGCACCTCACGGCTTGTTTTTATTAATAGCTTAGCTTCTTTTGGAGGTAATGATAAAAAGTGCATTAATTTGTCATCTAGTAGATTTTTTTTAGTGGCGATATACCAGCCCAAGCGTGATGTACTCTTTTGTGGAAGTGACATGCAGCCAGAAACAAACAAAATGAAAAATGCCACTGACTTGCTAACTAACAACCCAGCCACAAAACACCTTTAAGGCACGTTTCTGTAGAGTGCATCTAGCACGGGAGTCGTTCCACCAACCCTTGCCGACTACAATACCCTGTGCTGTTTTTAAGGAGTGTCATAGCCGACACACGTTAACTTTCCTAATTGCATTCGTGTCAAAAAGTCATTTTTCAAGAGCACTTCTGCAAGAGGAGCCTGAAAGCGCAAAAGTAACAAAGCGAACATTAAATCGAAGCGGGAAAATGTAAAGATTGCGATAGTATTGAAAGACATGCTACTTGGTGCTTGCTGCTTGTTCCCGCCTGCCAGTGCTACTTCTTTTCACAATTCCAGACGTCAGCACTAGTAGTTTTTGCTTGTCTCCTTATCGTTAACTCATATTCGGACTAACAAGACGTCCCTAAGAATGTTGAAGCACTCTCCAGAGTAAGACCATTATGGAAGCTCGAATCCAAAGAGAATGGGCACGCAAGTATTTGCAGAGAGTGTGGGTAATGCACTTCACAAGGTACGACAAATCGCAGGAAGTTTAATTAAAAATTACACTTGAGGTAAGCAATAAAGTTGGAATGTGAAAGTTAGTTGGCTGATTGTCTCTGTTATAACTTCAAGTTTTGCCACGGTCATTGGAAACTGAGAATGTTGTTTGCAGTTGACAAAAAAATTAGGGAGAATAAGATTTATGGTTAAAACACAGCGATTTTAACTAGGTTTTGTCCAGATCACAATTTTAAGGATTTTATTACGGGTATCAGAGTTTCATTCAGGGAATTTTGAATAGTTGCCCTCAAGCTTTCTATGAGTGTTTCATAATCACTGAATTTGTATTTTTTGCAATTTTACATCAAAAAAACTAATAATCATATCAGATTTGTCATTATTGAAATTATTATTGAAAATAAAACATTTACTATGCAGCAATGTTCAATTAAATGCAAAAAAATATAAAATGTTACTAAAGATGCGAGATAAAGTAACCGAAATCTAACGAACCTTAAAAAGTTGAACCACTAAAAATTACGATCTTTAATTGAGTAATATTTTTTAAAGCATAAGCTTTTGAAAACTATTGACTAAATAATTCGTTACGAGTTAATATTTTTCTTATCAATATTTACCATGACTATTAATGATTTTTGATTCTTAATTTAGGTTTACTTTTGTTAAAATAAAGAATAATTTACTGACATTTCTACAGAAACTGTTTAGAGTTTCTCAATTTTATGAGCATTGGTTGAATAAGGGTAATAAGGTTTAAAATTTCTAGGGATAGTCCCAATTTTTTTTACTATTTTTTAATACATTTATAAACGGCTACAAATTTCTAGATTTAAAAGAACCAACAAATCCCATGTTTGGTTTGCAAGATACGATGTTTGACAGAACTGACTTTGGGGAGGTCATAACAAAAATACGAACCAACCGAAGTTTCCCAAAAACTAATCAGCTCAATGCAACTTTTTTGCGTGAGTTTAGCTTGTAGAAAAAGTGACGTACACACACATACAGACTTCTTTCCAACGCAAACTCGTTAAATATATTCTAAAGTCCTCAAACCGTAAAGACATGTTGAAACTCTCAATTTCGATTTTCAAGGCTTTCCATATACTGGTAAGTTAAAAACGTATATTCCCAGTAACTGCAAATGAATAGAACCATTTGCATACTTTAAGTTCCTGTTATCGAAGAAAAGCTTATTATAAAAGTTCGGCCAGCAAATTCTGTCAGAAATTTCTGTTTACACTTACTTTCTATTTTATGGTGAAATCCTTTCGAGCTTTTTTTTAAAAAAAAAATATTTTTTTAAATTTTCCCGTTGCATTTTAAACTTCCCAGTATATGGGAAGTAGCTGTAATCGCCTTGATAATCGAAATTTAAATTTTCGGCATTTCTTTACGTTTTGAGGTGTTTAGAGTATATTTAAATAATTTTTAGAAAAAGAGATGTATGGGTGTGGGTACGTACATACGTACTGTTACGTTCGCCACGCAACATGGTCGATCCAAAAACCCATAAGGACAAAATGGGGGTCTGCCCTGTTCTTGAAGACCCTAAATCATCTTGCGAGTAAACGCTGTCTTGTTTTAAAAAAAATGATAATGTTACGTTTGCTACTTGAATGATATAAATATAGAGGGGATGTAGTTATGTAAGGATAATGGATTAGGTAACCAAGTAAGTAGTAAGGTTTTCATGGAGAGTGTTCCTGACCGTGCGCGCGAGGCTACATAATTGTAGTATCTTCAACAGCTAAATGCATTACAGTCAACGTCACAGGCCCTGCAGATAAGTTGCCAGCAATCACGGCAACAAACAACGCTCATCCAATCGCCGCAACTGATCCAAATCCAGGCTCTACCCGGTCTACGATACGCCAATGGAGTCCCGTATGCGCCTGTGATATCTACAACCATTGGTACTTGCAGTTCACCACGGTTAACGACTGCCACGATTATTTCACCAGCACTCCAACCACATCCCACTAGCAGCAGTCACAGCATTCCCCCGCACCGAGGTGCAACGCTCTGGCCAAACCCACGAAGCTTCAATCGCCAGCTGACGTGCGTCACCAAAACCGGTCCCACGCTAGGAAGTTTTGATGAGGTCAGCAAACTCGTGGGCCATTTACCGTCGATGTAGCAACGGGATCGGGATTTTCACATAAATAGGGTTGCGGGAACAGCTGACGGGATCTTTGTTGGTTCGGAGCTGGATAAGTCGGAGGCGAGTGCGTTTTGGGTGTCGATCTTTATTGAGTACGAAGCTTGAGCGGTGCAGTTTTCGAGTTCAGATCTTCGAGTAATAATAGTGCGGTGTGTGCTGTCATGACCACGCAAATCTTACAGTGGAAATTTTTCTAGAGTAATTTCCTAGTTTTGGTTATGAAAATATATAGAGAAAGTAAAGGCAAGTGCTGAGACCAAGAAACCGAATTTTATTAACATTTAGACGAAGTAAACTACTCAAGAATTGATCCATAAGAATATTTACGATATTTTTCCGAGAGTTTTAAGTGGATTCAAAGGATTCTTTTGAAGGTCAACAATTTGATAAAAATACCAAGTGCCAGAAGAACACTCATATAGTAGAAGTGAAAAGGAGTTTTCTGTAAACTAGTGTGTACGCGTGTCTCCAACAGCCAGACGAGCGAATAGAACCAACCCAACCCCCACAACATCGAACAGTACGACGAAAGCGACATCTACGCTAGCTTATAAAGATTGTACGAATTCGATGAATAGGAGGAGTGGAGCCAAGTTAGAAAGGACGGCAACAATAACAACAATAAGGCCGAAAGTTATTGACCCTACCAGCATTACCGAGCCACAAGCGTTATTCGATTACGTGCGGCGTGAATAGGCTTAAGAAGAAGAGACAAATTGTAAGTAAAATTAAGTATTTATAGATAGGGATAGATAGGTAGGTTTAATAATAATAAAAAAAGAAGAAGAATAAAATAGTGCCTTGAATAGATTGATGATTTGTGTGAAGTGGCAAAGCGGACGTCCCGTTTCCGGCTTTTGTGTCCCTTGTTTCATGCTCCTTATTTGGTTGTTGGTTTTGGGGTGTCATGAATTCTGTTCCCATTTCTGGATTCGCGGACAGGGCTGTCCTGGCGCAGAAACGGTTCGCACCTTTATTGAAAACTATTCCCACACTCCTCTTCGCGGGTTTAAGCTGGGTGGGACTTTCCAAACCGTGGCCAGTATCGGCTTCGGTGTAAGAGTGGACGTTACGCAAAATATAGCAGTAACAGTACGTTTGCGGACAGTTTTTCTACGAGCATGACTCACGCAAACAAAGTCGTATTGACTACGGCGAGGAGTCAATCGAAGCGCCTTTGCAATCTTAAAAGCTGTTTAGTTTTTAGGCATTGACATAGCATTGACATTTATGTGATTTTAAAATTTAAAAAAAAATGTAGCCGTTTTTTAATTTTTTTTAAAAAAGTGCAAAAATTAGGGTTTTTTGAAATACGATAGATTTTTTACCGGATTTGCAAAACCCAGTACTCAATGTTTATATAATTTATATACTCCAAACGATTCTTCTAGAAAACCCGGCAAAATCTTTTTCATGATTAAAAGAAACATGAAATTGAAAATAAACAAGCCGCGAAGTGCGACCCTTGAGGTCCACACGGTCAACTTCCCAGTAATATCTAGATAAACATTAAAAATATTAAACAAAATAATAATTATAAAAATATTACTACTTTAAATAATAATAATGAGAGGTATTCATAGCAGCAACAGGAATGAGTTGATATTAATCATATCATCTACGGAAGGGTTTTTTTTGGACTTCTATCATTCAAGCAGTTTTTTTATTAACACTAAAACACTGTAAAAACTATTAAAAATCTGCTCAAATTACGCAAAAATTATAAAACTTCGATTGAATTTACAACAATTTCCTTAGAGTAAAAAATATAAATTAATGTCATTCGTATGAACCCTCTATACATAATAACTTTGAATGATTTTTTATTTTTTATTTAGTTTTTTTTTATAATCATGGATTATGGTTTTGCTGGTTTCTCTTCAAAAACTGATAAGAATGTATAAATTTTATAAAAATTTATCACTGTGCTGTGCAAATCAAGTTAAAAAATTATTTTTTATGAAAAAACCTTAAAACCCTAAAAGCCTAATTTTTTGCATTTCTTTTATTAAATTAAAAAGCTGCTGAAACAATTTTTATGTAATGTTAGAAAAATTGCAGCAATGTTAATACACGTCTATTGACACCTTAATGATGCAAATATTATATCTGGTTCGTGAGATATAGTGAATGATAAAAATGACCTTGAAAATCATGATGACTTTTAATTATTTTTTATTTGTAATTTAATTTTTTACGTAATCATGAGAAAAAGTTTTGAAATTGTTTCTACAAATATTGTTTGGAGTATATAAATTTTATAAACACTGATTACTATATTTCGCAAATCAGGTTATAAATTTATTGTTTATGAAAAAACATCTAATTTTTTGCACTTTATTCTCTTAAATTAAAAAAACGGCTCCAACAGTTTTTATAAAAATTTGATAGATTCACTCAAATGTTAATACGCGTCGATTGGCACCTTAACAATGCAAATCGTATGTTTGGTTCGTCAGATATAAAGCATGACAGAAATGGCCTTGACGAACATGATGACTGTTAATGATTTTTTTATTTTTTATTTGATTTTTTTTTGTAATCATGAGTAAAAAACTTTGATGTCATTTTCAATAGAACTGTTTGGAGTATATAAATTTTATAAACATTGGTTACTGCGACTTGAAAATAAAGTAAAAAATTTATTGTTTTGGAAAAAAACCGTTATTCTTTGCACTTTTTTTAAAAAATTAAAAAACGGATCCAAGATTTTTTTTAAAAACTTGATAGAATCACACAAATGTAAATAAGCGTCGATTGACACCTTATTCGCGAGATATAACGCATGACAGAAATGACCTTCAAACGGGCAAAACAGCAAACCCCCCCCCCCGACCGAAGTTTCCCAAAAACTAATCAGCTCTTAAGATTGCAAAGACGCTTCGATTGACACCTCAACGAAGTCGATACGACTTTGTTTACGTGAGTTATCGTCGTAGAAAAAAGTGTCCAGGAACGTACATACGTACGTACGTACGTACGTACATACACACACACACATACATCTCCCTTTCTAAAAACACTTTATATATACTCTATAGACCTCAAAACGTAAAGAAATGTTGAAAATTTCAATTTCGATTTTCGAGGCGATTACAAGAACTTCCCATATACTGGGAAGTTAAAAATCATTAAAAGTCATCATGACATCCAAAGTCATTTATGTCATTCATTATATTTCGCGAAGCAAATATTTCAGTGGCAGGTGCTTTTTAATAATTAATTTTTTTTATTTTTTAAAGCAACTCATGTGCTTGACGAGAGTGTTTCAACGGATCGATCAGAATGGTTTTCTTAACTGACCTCAATTCTAAACTTCTTTGGCTAGATTCTTTTTTTAGCTTCCTGGAAATCGTTACGGATATTATAATCACTTATTGGCTTTTCACTAAAACACTGTGAAATATTAAGTCAGTATAACATAAAATTGTGACAAAACCCGAATTGCAAAAAAAAAGAAATTTATTTTCATATTCTTTATTTACGGTTCATTGAAAATTCACTATTTATTCATGTAAATTTACTGACTAGAAATATACTCAATTATCTGCGGAAAAGACTAAGCACACGTTATTTTCCTCTGGAAATTTCAAATTAAATTTTATGCTGCTTCATTCGAAATCACTCGGCTCGAATGCAATTAGATGAAGCGATGATTAGGTAAGTACCTACTCGACAATCTCATCAAGGAAATTGGAAAAACGTCAGAAGCAGGAACAAGCGAACGAGTGCAAGCTGGGTACAAAGTTGGGAAGGATACCGCACACCAAGAAGTGACGGTACCATTAGCAACAAAATTCGTGACAACATCGAACGGTGAGAGATAAAAAGGAACATAACAAGCTACGAATAATAAATCACAGACCATTAGTAAATTTACTGAAATTCAATTTCATTTCCCTCACGTTCGCCGTGGTAATTTAATAAATCTAAATGGGAGAGCTTCCATCCTCACAGGACCTCGGCAAGTGTCGTGACCTAATGAATATTAATGCCACTTAGATCGTTAGTCTCCCGATTTGAATGGAAAGTGGGCAGATGGGGGAGTACTCCTAAAATACGACGAGAAGGATCGAGGTCAGGAGTTCTTGTAGACTTCAGTTCATGGTGGTATTTTCTTGTTGAGGTTATTGGGGGAGGATCTATCTATTGCCATTATTTTAATCAAATTTATTATGGCTTAATACTGAGCATATGCTTACACTAGAACATGGTTCATGTAAACACGGTTTTGGAATTAACGCGAATTAACAATATTTTATTTTTCCGCTGCAAAACATTTTTCTAGTCATTTTTATTCAAAAAACCGTATACAATAATGGTTTCTACATTAAATCATCTTGACTGACTTTTTTTTATGCAGAATAGTAGATGAAATTGATGGGTGCTAAGAACTATCAAAAGTCATTGTGTAGTCTGCATATTTTTGAAACTTTCTAAACTTGAAACTCCAAATAATTTTTTTATTATTTTTGAAAACTTTTCATGCAAACCCAAAATTTTTGTCTGAATATTCACCTAATAAAATTGAGTCGGAAAAAAATCATAAAAAAACAATTAAGTTTTCTTTAAACTGTATTTTTATTACCGTTCAAAAATGTTCAAAAGGTTTTTATATTGTACTTAACTGCTACCATTTTGTTTATCAAAACCTACATAACTACAAAACTTCCATATTTCGATTTAGGTGTTGTTTTTTGAAATATTTTTCTACACTATTTTCAATTCCACAAATGCTATCTGTTGATACTGAGTCATAAGCTAAAAGGCAGGATTTCCAGTTTTTCGTTTTTGATTTCCAAAATCAATCAATTTTCAATTAATATTATTCATTCTATTCATGTTTGGAAACTTTTGCAAACTGAAAAAAAACTGGTGTCAATTTAAAAAAAAACGTATGAAAGCATCCAAATGTTTTGAATTTGTTGCTACTATACAATATCCTAGGTGAAACTTTAATTGGCGGAAAAAGTAAGTAAAGTAAGTTACAAAAGTATAGACTTACTTCGCAAATGTTGATCTATTTCAATTTTGCTGATGTTTATCTGTGTTCCAAGTCTAAACGTTGCCGAAGAATATTATTCTCATCACGTTATTGCTAATTTTTAATAACTTCATGGACACATCTTGTTAATAAAAGGAATTGACGAGACAAGTATCAGAAAAGATGTGAAATGGGTCTCACAAAAGCATTGGTATATGCTTGTTTTCTTTGGAACATAACCCTTGTTATACCATAATTGAGTAGTACAAGTTTAAGGTTTGCCAGTACTTGAAAGCGGACGTTTGTTAAGTTGGTAACTATAAATCTGGCAAAAATGCGTGACATACGTGACTTACATTGAAGAAAAACATGTCGAAATAGCTGTTTCCAAAAAAAATATTAATCCGCAGTGTGGCAAGTAAACCGATAACAGGGCAACCAAAAATTTCGAAGAAAACAGCATATCAGCGCATTAGAAGATACGTAAATAAACATCTGCAGATTTCAGCGGTACAAGTTCGCAAAGTGTTGAGACAGTTCGACAATCGATAAGTTGTCCAGCCAATTGATCCTGAAAATGACGTCAACCGTTCATTTTCGGGACGGGCAGTTTGAAAGATAGTCTAAGTTCAAGTTTCTTGGAATAGCGATGACACCCTTCAGAAAAGGATTTCAAAATAAAGGATACAATGTTTGCCAACTAGTTACAGTCAAATCAGTTGCAGCAAAAATCGAGATCTTTGCGAAAAATCAATCGAAATATACTGAAAACAGAAAGCCCCCGGTAGTAAATGACTCCCCGGAAGCTTTTTGGGCTCCATCTTAAAAAGAAGAAAAAATGGAACACCCTTATTTCTCGGAAACCGTGGGTCTCACAAAAAGTTGGATATGACAAACATATGTTAACCCTTTGACGATCATATGGTTTTGAGAGCTTATTTGGTGAGTGTAATGATAAATCATAGTTAATAAGGCATAAAATGGAAGGTTTTCAAGGATAAAGAAAAAAAATCAGTTGGTTTTTTTATAAATTGATGGGACATATGTGTCCCTATGGTCATTAAGGGTAAATTTTTACTTAAAATTCATGATAATCTTTTAGTAAATTATTTATTATAAGAAGTTTTAAAGCTAACTTTTGTAGTATATAATTTTAAAAAAAAACATTTCCTGTGGCATATCTAACAAAATAGATAAACTGACACTCTAAAACCAAAAAAATCAACCGTGATATTCAGCAAAACAATTCTTTTGGTTGTTGAAACATAAGTGGACTTTACATATGGGGCAAGTGTTATTTGTACGGTTTTCTTGCTTTCCTTTGGCGCATATTTCTATCTGGTGGGGCAGATTTTGGGAGATGTTTTCGGTTGCTTCGAACAGTTCCGCAAGCTTCAATATTCCTACCAATAAGGTCGTATTGCAGCCTAGGCGAGTTGAAAAAATTGTCAATATAAATTTCGTTAGGTTAGTGCCATCGATTCCTAATAGAATGCAAAACATTGATACACCGAAAAGATGTTGGTTCAAATACCATTCATTCCTTTTTATCATATAGTTATAGACTTTTGTTAGTGACTCAATAGTTTTATTAATCCATTATCCTGACCATAATTTTACTTTGAGAAATATTCATCATAAACTTTACATATTCTGGACATTTTTTATTGAACTTTTAAATAACTAATAAAACTTTAAAAACTGTTTATATTTTATTCTTGGCGCTAGTAAATATACGAAAAATTGAACGTTGTTATTAAACTTACGAAACACAATATTATTGACTCATCATAGTTTTTGCTACTGTGACCAGCCATTCAAAATTCCCTCAATATATTTTCATCCTTTAATTTTTTTACTGTCTTTTTTTCAGTTTGTCTTCCATATTTTTCCAATTTCAAATCAAAGTCACGAAGTTCACTTGAATAGTACTTCACCTAGGAAATGTAAAGTTAATAAAATAGTATCAGCAACTACAAAAACACGAAACTTTTAATTATAAAACATGGATAGCATGTGCTAACACAAACCCTTTTTTCGATACCAGACTCCTTTTCTCTTTCTGGACTCGATTTGAAAATTTGTAATTGCATTTAGCATGATTTATCGTAACACGTGAAACATTAAAATAAAGAGTTTTGAAAATAAAAAAATTAATAATTATGACTATGAATAAACTTTTCCAACGGAAATTCATAGGCACGTATTAGGTCATCAGTGGGCATAACACTCGTATACCCAGTGGCGTACCCAAGGGGGGGTTTACGGGTTCAAACCCCCCCCTTGAAGAAAAATTGAATGCTGAGTTGACTCTGTGGTACAGAGAGATAGGGCATCTTGAAATAGTAAACCGCCCCAAAGCGGTCATAGATGGGTTAAGCATGTGTAATTCAAACGTTTTGCCGAATATATCGAAATTGCTAGAAATATTGGCTGTTCTCCCAGTATCTACGTGTACAAACGAACGATCATTTTCAACATAACGACGACTAAAAACACACTTGCGAAATTCCACCAGCAATGAACGACTTAATGGATTTGCACTTCTAAATATCTCACTCCATCTACAGAAGATGTGTTAAATGAGCTAATGAAAAAAAAATCGTCGTTTAGATATTTCACTATAATTTTATTCGGCGAAGGGTTCTGTTTTATGCTTGGACATAAAATTTGAATCCCATTTTACACTGTTTCTCACCGTTACTTTAGATGAGTTTTGAATACTAACTTTGTATCATTATCGGCATTTTAAAACTTTGATCACCTCTTGTAAATTTAGAAAATTCGAAGACTCGAATGTTATGAATTATACATCTCAAGCATATTTACATAAGGCCTCGTCATTGCCTGGGAAGAGGTTGGTAAAAAAAATTATCGATGGTGCAACCGTCATGATTGGTTCTTCAGGCAATATTAGAGTTATTTCATTTATTTGACCAAGGATGTGAAGTGGTCAGGAACACGCTCACCCGTGATTATTACCCTGATTTGATTCAGGTTCTCATTGACAGCTGAGTGAAATGATAGTGCGGCATCAAATCTCATTCCCGAAAACTATTTGTCGACAAGGAGCCTCGAACTAGCGTTAACCACTATGTCACCCACTTTAACAATTATTCGCCGAGACACTATGGAACGTGGGAGTTGAGTGAGATTCAGTATCTCTACGCAATTAGATCTTTCATCTATTTCACAGTAAAACCCATATGGGTCTGATTTACGGCCTATGGTGCTTTAAAGATCTCACCTAGGGGTGATACGGGCATAGTTTGCACAAATTGGATCCGTGTGTGCCGTTATCTTTTACTTATTGTATGAAGCCTAGCAATTTTATATATAGATAAAGAGTTGGTAGGAACATTAGACATTGTTTTTATTTTGCCATATGACTTGTAATCTGAGGATTAGGCCTATTGGGAACACCTCATTAAAAAAAACGCGTACAAAAAGTCTACCACATGGTTCACGTGGAAATGACGACAAATTTGCTTGAGAGCGCAGAGTTGCTTCATTGTATGGGCTGCAAACAAGCTTAGCCAGCCCTGATAACGATAATACTCTGTCTGTGCTTAGTGACAGTTTCACTTTCCCACGGCATTTACTTCATTAGTTGCTTTCTTTTCTGGCCTGTAAGTATTGAAGGTGTTTCAATATATGTACTTGCAAACATGCATATACACTTTACGGTTCCAAGGAAGTCTACAAATACAGTGTAGATTCTTTCACACGTCCAGCGCATAATTTTATAATTTGAATGAAAATATCATGAATGATTCAAGGAAATGAAACCAGACATGCAATCGGGCTAAAATCTGCCAGAATTATTTTTGAAGGACTCCAACTTTGACCGGTGAAAAAGTATGATTACATAATTATATCTTCATATCTACACCGAAGAACTAGCAAACGTACCTAGTCAAGACTTCAAAAATATAACCCCCCCCTTATCAAAATCCTGGGTACGCTACTGCGTATACCACCCTATCTTTTCAAACATACATATACAACTTTCATTAATTTAGCCCAAAAAACTGTCATGCTAAGCTATGCATAGTTTTATTTTTAGTTCACAACAAAAGAAACTGGAATTTCAGCCATGCAATTTCGTCACTTGTCTGTTTAACTTATTTCCATTTCCTTGTATTGCTTCAAGCTGTCGCTGAAACAATGGGGGGTTGCTAAAGAGTTAATGGTCACCAGACACGAAAGCCATTTCATGGTCATAAACATAAACCTCCATGGGTAAACCTACATTTTATGGGAATAAACAGATCGGGGTTGAAATGCCAGCGTAATAAAGTCTACAAACATAACATTCTCAAATGGCAAATATTTTGTAAAGCTTTCCTTAGTATTCCGTGTTTAAGTCAATAACGATATTATTTTTCAAAATGTCAGCGATAAGATGGATAATGATAGTTTTGGGGTGGAGTTTGGAAGCTGAATTTTGGCATATTTGGGTATAAAATTCTATTAATATTATTTAGTTGCATATTTCAGTAAATTCCTTTGTGAAGTCTAACACATTCCTGTTTTATTCTAACTGAAAACTATGTTTCAATTCAACGTTTTGAATGTGCAGTAGAATTTTAAGAACATTCCAAACAATAGTTTGCGGTATTAGTATTAATGTTATCTAATATCAACTTTTCAGTTAACATTTAAGCACCTCCTTACAAAAAAAATTTTTTGAACGACTGACGAAATCTACATCTGAAAGAGAATTGTTTTTATATTTATTTTGTGGTTTGCATGAAACATTCCTCCTCTGGAGTATCTTTTTAAGTGCTTTTGTTTTTGATCATAAAGTTTCAAAATAATTTAGCTTCTTTAAAAATACTTATTAAGGAAACCAATAGCTACGTGACGAAAATCATGTCACTAAAGATTAAAATGAATTTTCTTGCAGGATTTGTACTGTGATACTTTTCTTAGTCTAAAGAATAAAAGAGAAGTAATATTCTGACTGCAGTTAAAATAAATTTGATGTATGATAACGATAGGACAAAATGAGTTTTTCGTGAGAAGAATATAGATTTCACTATTTTATTTAGCATTAAAGTCAGCCTGGGAACTAAGCTGCTTTTACTGTATAAACATTTAAATTATTCCTTGAGAGTAACGACCAAAATGAATTCCAGGTGACAGATGAAACGTGCTTTGAAATCAAAAAACCAGGTTTAAACTTCAAGGAATACCATCGGTTGGAATGGCGGTTAATTTTTTTATAGCCATCATGGCTCAAAATTTCGAATAATGGGAGATTAAGGTAAAACAATGTAAGAATAAAATTTTATTTTATGCTCGTACTGATGACTGACATGGATATTGTTTACGGTTCAGTTAAGATTTCTGTTTGCTGTGATTTTTTGACTCTCTTGAGTCATTCGACATTTGCTTCAGATGTATATGAGCCTCGTTCAATTTTTTTGGTTTTCTCACTCAAAACATGAAAATCTGAACTTGTAAAATGCTGCATACTTAAATAAACTTTCAAGTTGTGCTGGTCATTTTTCATTTGCTCATTAATCGCATAAAGGATTTGGGTCAATGTAGAGTTCCACTTTTTCTATATTAGTTGTCATAACATCCACAGCAGTAAAATTGATTTCTTCAATCCAATATTTTTTTGAGAAAATTGAATAGGAGCCAATGTGAACGTCAAAAAAAGTAAATGCGTTTATGACTCATGTATAAATCTTTTATATTAAAAAGTAATTAGTATGAGATATAAATTAGTGTTGCAAAATTCTTTCCTAACATATTACGAATTGAATCTAATGTACATATTTGATGAAAAAGAAGGAAAGAACAAAATATACATTCTAAACTTTGAAAGTAGATGATTTATCGGGTAAAAAAAAACAGAATTTCAAAAACCAAAGTTTAACTGTTTTCAATATTTAGTTTGTTTTTCTTTGGACTTAAGGGAGTAGTAGCGGTTATAATTCTAATTTCTAATTTCAGAAGTTACGTCAGTTTGAGCTCGCACGCCGTTTTTGTTTTGTAAATGATATTTTTGGTAATCGAAACTTTAAACGCGTTTTTCTCGAAATGATGTTTTTCCAACTGCGGACACTTATTCTCCGGATTGGCCGAACCGATTGAAGTCAAATTTGGTGTGCTACCTTATTCAAGTATCTAGTGTGGTAATCTTCAATATAGACGTAAAATCAATCTAAAAACATTGGCAAGTGAAACAAAGTGAAAAAAGTGATTTTTCGAAGAAGAAAATTACAAACAATCATTAACATTGGTGTGATACTATAAATTTGAAAAAAATTGTTAGAGCCGTTTTTCAATTTATCAAAAAAAGTGCAGAACATTAGGATTTTTGCATAATCAATAAATGTTTAGTCTGTTTCGCAAAATCCAGTGATCGATGTTTATAAAATTTTTATACTCCAAATAGTTCTTGGAAAAAACTAGCAAAATATTTTTATTTTTCATTTAGTTTTTTTCATAATCAAGGAAGAAAATTTTGCCATTTTCTCTTCAAAACCTGATAAAAATGTATACATTTTATACACAGGTATTACTGTGCTGTGTAAATCAGGTTAAAAAATATTTTTATGAAAAAAACTATAATTTTTTGCATTTTCTTCTATTAAATTAAAAAAAAAGCTGAAACGAATTTTTATAATGTTAACAACTTCACAAAGATATTAATACACGTAAACTGACACCTTAATGATGCAAATATTATATCTGGTTCGTGAGATATAGTGGATGATAAAAATGACCTTGAAAATCATGATGACTTTTAATGATTTTTTATTTTTAATTTAATTTTTTACGTAATCATAAGAAAAAGCTTTGATAGTGTTTTTATAAAAATTGTTTGCAGTATATAAATTTTATAAACATTGTCTAGGAAATTTCGCAAATCAGGTTAAAAATTTATTGTTTATGAAAAAAACCCTAATTTTTTGCACTTTTTTTCTTAAATGAAAAAACAGCTCCAAAGATTTTTTTTAAAATTTGACAGATTTACACAAATGTTAATACACGTCCATTGACACCTTTATCAAGCAAATTTTTTGTTTGGTTCGCGAGATATAACGCATGACAGAAATGACCTTCAAAGGGTCAAAACAGCAAACCCCTCCGAACGAAGTATCCAAAAAACTAATCAGGTCTTAAGATTGCAAAGACCCTTCGATTGACACTTTAACGAGGTCGATACGACTTTGTTTACGTGAGTTATACTCGTAGAAAAAAGTGTCCACGAACGTACGTACACACACATACATCTCCCTTTCTAAAAACACTCTATATATACTCTATAGACCTCAAACCGTAAAGAAAAGTTGAAAATTTCAATTTCGATTTTCGAGGCGATTACAAGAACTTCCCATATACTGGGAAATTAAAAATTCATAACGTCATCATGACCTTCAAGTTCATTCATGTCATTCACTATACCTCGCGAAATAAATTTAGTATTTGATTGACTGAGACGTCAATCGATGCGTCGGAGCATTTTCATGATGTTTTCACGTTTCTTAAAATCGTTGGAGCCGTTTTTTAATTTAATAAAATTCATTTTCCATGATTATGAAAAAACTAAATTAGAAATAAAAAATCATTCAAAGTTATCATATATAGAGGGTTCATACGAATGATATTACTTTATATCTTTTATTCTTTAGACTTTGTTGTAAAATCAATCTAAGTTTTATAACAATTGCATAATTTTGAGCAGATTTTTAAAAGTTTTAACAGTGTTTAAATTTTAATGAAAATCATCATGATCAAATACAAAATTGTATTTTTTACGAAATAATTGAAATCTTACGAACACTAAAGAATAAATCTACTAAAAACTATAATTTTTATTTAATGGAAGCCTTCTAAAACATTTGATTTTGGAAAGTATTGCTTCCAAAAAACTTTACCATTCAAAGCGTTGATTACCACAAATGCAAATTTGATTAAATTTTTTTTTTTCAAAATTCAAGCAGTTTCTACATTAAAACAAAACACGGTATTGTGAAAACTATTGAAAATTTGCTCAAATAATGAAAATTTTGATTGGCTTAGCAGCACTGTCTTAGAATAAGAGGTGTGACTTTTATTGCTTTTTATTTGTAATTCAATGTTCTTTTGCAATCTTGAAAAAAAGGTTTGCTAGGCATTAGTAAAGATTTGAAACTCCTAATCTAGTCGACAACTTTCGCCTACTAGTGTGCTTTTTGGTTAGCAACTTGCTAACACTGTGCTTGCACATTGATGGAGGTTCATTAACTTCCAGATTACAGGCTGGTTCCATAATTTAATTAAGTGGGGAAGTGTGGTTTCGGGGTGACGGACGGCATCCTCTTCAGGTGCAGTCATTTACCATCCGCCACCAGACAGGCGAAAGTTGTCGACTAGACTAGGAGGTTCAAATCCTTACTAATGTATACAATAGCGACGTAGGCACAAACGAACCAGTGGCGAGGCGTTCATATAAGCCGATTCCCATCGGCTTCCCTTTCCAAATATGTTCCTAAAATGTCTAACACTTCAGTTTTGTAAACATTCACAATCGTTCCACTTGATCTCATTGCAGCAAAGCTTTCCGAGTCTCGAATTCATCAATAATTTAAGGTGCCGTGGGCATTCAACTCCCGTTTGTTGGAATGGCAGCTCGGTTTTCCTCAATAGGATATGGAAACAAATTAAAAAGCCGGTAGCGTTCCCGGCTTGCGAATCAGCAGCAAATTTAGTTGACAAACTAGAGGCTCTTTTTTCAGATCGACCCAAAAAAATTACCACGAGCCATTACTGAAATCAATATCTTTAAACGAAATCAAATTCCTTAATTTCGTATTTGCTTAATATATACATTCCTTGCCTATAAGGTCAAAAACGATACACATAACATAAAAATATAAATATTTCATAACTGATCGTAATTTAAAATGTATGCAATAGAAAGAAATATTACGGTAGTATTTCTCTATATGCTCATAATATACTGTTTTGTCTGTTAAGGGTCCATGTCTCTCAAATAGTAACCGGCTTACCCACAGTAATTTTTCACCCCTCGCCACTGATACGAACTAAAAATTGACAGTCATTATACTTCGCGGATACAAATAATTATAAAAATTAGTTGAAGTATGATGAGCTTAATCCATCAATAAGCCTAATCGTGGTCGTGCTGTCTGGTGGCGGATGGTAAATGACAGCACCTGAAGAGGATGCCGTCCGTCACCAGACAGCACACTTCCCCACTTAATTAGGTTTGCTAGGTTTTGTACAAAAACAGGTAAGAGTGAGATTCAATCAGTTTATTTACAACTTAAAGATGCAAATCGTATATTTGGTTCACGAGATATAATGCATGACAGAAATCACCTTCAAGTGGTCAAAACTACAGACATATTCCACGGGCTAAAAGAGCCCAAAAACAACTCATAGTATAGATACAAAAACTGTTTGCATACTCACGTGGAGCCCGAAAAAATCAGCTGTTGAAATTTGTTGCCAACTATTCGGGAAAGTAGTGATATTTTCTATGAGAGCAGCCAGAAGATGTCTTGTAGAAGCCAGACTACATGACTAATCGGAAGAAAAGAACTACGCACCGAGAAAAACTACGCAGGAAAACATTTCAACTGGGAAAATGAACTCATTCTTTGAACGACGAAACAAAAATAAATCGCTTTATCCCTAATGACAGCAGATACTCTTATGTAAAACGACCAAGAAGTAAGAAAATCGACCTTCGCTATACTTCATTATTCTTTAAGGACGGAGCTACCTCCATCAACGTATTGGGATGTTTTTCGTAGTTTGGTATTGGATCAATACACCGTAAGGAAGGAAAAGTAATCAAAGAAAAGTTTGTCAACACCATAGAAAACATCATGTTCTCATGTGCTGAGGAGAAACTTCGTAGCATGCAAAAGTTTCAACATGACAAATACCCCAAACATACGAAAAGGCTCAGAAGGAAATTTCTGGAGAGCAACAGTGGCGCCGTTTTAGACTGGCCAGCAACTATTCTAGACTAAAATCCAGTCGAGCACTTGTGGGTAGACATATAACGAGCCAAAGCTGTAAGAAATGTCACAAACATGGATCAATAGTTTGGAGCGGTGAAAGAAGCTTGGTTCCAAGACTTTATTGTCCTGTCGTCATTTAAGAGATATCGTAAGATTCATTGAAAAATTGAGATTTTCTTAGTAAACTACAAGTGTTTCTAATTTTATGCCCGAATCTGTATAATATGATGTTCAAAATGGTGGCGCATGAGCTTTTTTAGTGGATTGATTTGTACTACATTGCAATGCCCATTTTAGTGCAAGAATCTACAAATGTAAGCTCTGCATCTACTGCATCTCATATCGAATATAAAACTTAGATTGAACGTGATTACATTACATTACTTTATTACATATTTTATTACAACCAGTTTTAGATGTTAAGATGCTGAATTGAAATATAGTAATCTTTTGAGCTCCATGCGAACATTCAAAATAACAGGCTTGGCGGTTAATATGTAATCTTCTTTACGAAACGATGAAAAAGCACATAAACTTCCTTTTTCATGATTAACCGGTATGTTGTGACCAGATATATAACTTCAGTAGAATCCAAGTATACCTCTCTTTGCTGATTAGTTGAAGATAAACCAAACCAAACACCAGAACTATTTTCAAAAATTTAATTACTCCCTGAAGTTTCAATCTAATCTTGGCTAGGCGATAGATACAGCCATTTGTTCAACGGCCAACACTGAAATTTGCTCTTCTGAAATAGACAATTCAACACAATTTCAGCTACAAATATTTTTGCACCACTGCCACAGCATTTGCATTGTTCAACCGCCAACGCTGTCGCAAAGGACTACCACACATTCGCAAATTTCTTCATTGGGGACGTACCCATGTATCGGGTGATGGCTGCGATATATAAAATTGGGTTCTAACGGCCAGAAATTTTATGAGCCAAGGAGATACAATGCATTGTCACGGTTCAACCGGTGCTTCTTCGGAAATTGGATGGACTGGATCAACGTGCCAAGATATCCTGAAAATTGTGGCGATTGAATTGTATTATCCCCAGCAATGCTTAGGAGCTAGTTTTGTTTCATTATACCATAACCAAATATGAAGTTGTATATTATCAATTGTGTGATGATGTCTCACTAAATTTTGTGGTTGGTTAAATGAAGGGAATAGTTTGAAAGAAATTGTATTCGATTTTCAGTCCCTTGAAGTTATTGCTTATCATATTTGCAAATCAAATCTATTTCCAACGTGATATTATAAACTAACGTTTTGAATGTATTTTCAAATAAATTGAATCCATTACAGTAGTATATCCACAAACAGGGTATCCAGAAATTGCCACATATGCTTTCCACCAATCAATTTTTCAGGACATTTTAAGCAAACATTTAATAAATCTTCGTTGCCGTTTCTCACCTATTTTGAACTTATTAAAACTTCAATATTTACACTGCTTACGTAGGAAAACAACACCAAAACAAACAAGCCGCGAGGTGTGACCCTTACCGGTATATAAAAAGATATTAAAAATATTAAACACAATAATAATTATGTAAATAATACTATTTCAAACAATAAAAATGTACTTCTCGTAAAAGTTATTGGAATGACTCAATATTAATCATAACATCTACGCGAGCGTCAATTGATTACGTAAAGATTTTGGTGCATTGGTTTGATTGATTATTCACGCGGATCAATCGGAGGGGGGAGAGGTTACAAAGCAGTTTTTTTTTTAAAGTTAAAACATGGTGCTGTGAAGAAAATCTGCTCAAGTTTTGCAAATATTAATAAACTTTGATTGACTTTACAACAATGTCTTTAGAATAAGAGATTCAAGGTATTATGATTCGAATGAACCCTTTTTACATGGTGACTTTGAATGATTTTTTTATTTTTAATTTAATTTTTTTTTGTTATCATGAGAAAAGTTTTTGTTGGTTTCTCTACGAAAATTGAAAAAAATTCATAAATTCTACAAACAATTATTATTACGATGTCCAAATCAGGTTAAAAATGAATTTTTTTATGAAAAAAACACTACTTTTCCAATTTTTTTTAATAAATTTAAAAAAAATGTAATTATGAAAAAACTTTTGCTGGTTTTTTCACAAGAACTATTTGGAGTATGTAAATTATATAAACATTGATTACTTAGTTTTAAAAATCAGGTTAAAAGTTTTGAGTTTTTGGAAACAAAAACCCTAATTTTTTGAACTTTGTTTTTAAAATTAAAAAACGGCTCGAAGAATATTTTTAAAAATTTGATAGAATTAAATAAATGTTAATACGCGTCGATTGACACCTTGTTCAAAAAAATCGTATGTTTGGTTCGCGAGGTATAACGCATAACAGAAATGACCTTCAAACGGGCAAAACAGCAAACCCCCCGACCGAAGTATCCAAAAACGAACCAGCTCTTACGATTGCAAAGACGCTTCGATTGACACCTCAACGAAGTTGATACGACTTTGTTTACGTGAGTTATGCTCGTAGAAAAAAGTGTCCACGAACGTACATACGTACGTACGTGCATACACACACACATACATCTCCCTTTCTAAAAACACTTTATATATACTCGATAGGTCTCAAAACGTAAAGAAATGTTGAAAATTTCAATTTCGATTTTCGAGGCGATTACAAGAACTTCCCATATACTGGGAAGTTAACAAGCCGCGAGGTGCGACCCTTGAGGTACACACGATCAACTTCCCAGGAATATCTACAGAAATATTTAAAAAATTAAATAATTCCATTCGTTACAGAATCATCGACAAACCTTCGCTGGTTTCTCTTCAAAAACTGATAGGAATGTATAAATTTTATAAACATTTATTACTGAGCTGTGCAAATCAAGTTAAAATTTATTTTTTATGAATTTTTTTTTTTAAATTTTTCGCATTTTCTTTTATTGAATTAAAAAATTGCTCAAACGATTCTTTTATGAAGTTAAAAACATCACAAAAATGTCAATACACGTCTGATGCAAATATAATATTTAGTTCGTGAAATATGGTGAATGATAAAAATGACCTTGGAAATCATAATGACTTTTAATGATGAGTTTTGCTGGTTTTTTTACAAAAACTGTTTGTAGTAAATAAATTTTATAACCATTGATTACTGTGTTGTGCAGATCAGGTGAGAAATTAATTGTTTATGGAAAAACCTAATTTTTTGCACTTTGTTTTAATAAATTTAAAAACGGCTCGAACAATTTTAAAATCTGATAGAATCACACAAATTTTAATACTCGTTGATTGACATCTTAACCATGCAAATCCTATGGTTCATGGGATATAGGTTCATGAGATATAGCGCATGACAGAAATGACCTTCAGAGGGTCAAAACAACAACCGAAGTGTCCCAAAAACTAAACTGCTCTTCAAATTGGAAAGACGCTTCAATTGACACCGTAAAGAAGTCAATACGACTTTGTTTACGTGAGTTATGCTCGTAGAAGAAACTGTCCATAAACGTACGTACGTACGTACACACACACACATAGATCTCTCATTCTAAAAACACTTTTTATATGATTTATAGATCTTAAAACGTAAAGAAATATTGAAAATTTCAATTTCGATTTTCGTGGCGATTACAAGAACTTCCCATATACTGGAAAGTTAATAAGGCGAATGAGATATATGGATATGGATCTTCCTTAGTAAGTTCTAAGTGTTTCTTATTACATGTTAGCAGCTTTATGAACAATAAAAATCCAGAAAGTTTGACAATGAATTCAAAATCTGCGTAAATATGATTTGGCTCTTAACCTTTTTGGTAAGGTGAAAAAATAAGGGACAAAATAGTATAGAGTAATATCTTTAATAAATTTGGATCATTGTTAAAATACATTGTAAAAATGTAGTTCAACTAACCTCCGTTGATTTAAAGGTTTGATGCCTCTTTGATATTCATGCACTTCAAATTATTCACATCAGTGGAAATAAGAAGAAGAACAAGTATGGCAAGAACTTGTTCTTTTCATCGAAAAAAAGCCTTCAATGCAAAGAAATCAAAACGAAACCAAACATTTGATTCTTTGTTGAAATTCGCTCGCAAATTTCTCAGTTTCAAATTTGTGTTCCATATCTTTTGCAGCTAGGGTGTTTCAAAATTTAAATAACCGTTTTGAGTATTAGTAAAAACTTGATTTACAAAAAACTTTTTTAGCTAAAAAGTACCCAGCTGCTATAAAATAATGCCTCGAAATATTTCATATATACAGAAAACACCATCCAAAAGGATAATTATTTATTTAGTGAAGATACCTTTTAGTAGTGGTATAGTGTAACTTGAGCTGAAAATAGAAATGCGAAGGATGAAGTTAATCATTACACTCCATAGGACGTTTATTTGGCCGACCTTACGACCAGCACTTCAAGGAAGTGCAGAGAGCACTTTTACATTTCCACTATTACTTTCGGTTCTATCTTTATCAATCTTCCAAACTACCGGCTAAAATGAAGAGCGTGCATATTAAAGCTCCATCTTGCTGAAACATAGCAGACCTTTCCTCCCTGGTTTTCATAAAAAGTACCAGAAATTGATGATTGGAATCAGGGAGAGTTTGTCTGTGTAGCTGGAAATCACTTAAGGGCCCTTAATATCTCAATACCGTGAAAGTACTAGTGCCGAAGTGCAAGGAATTTTTTAGAGGATTTGTTTTATTACTACTTTTTGTCAGTTTTATGGATTTCACCGTAGTGAGCATTCGCTTCGGGCTAAGATACTTCATCAGGCTTAAATGCTATCGACCATAACAGCACACATTTATGACTGTGCGGTTTCAACTACGAAAAACTCAATTTTCTAATGCCCAAAGCGAGTTAGGGTTGTTGCTGTAAAAAGTCAGCCAGCGTTTAGGAAAAACTGAAACAAAGTTCCTCCGAGGGGACACATGAGCGCGTATATGAAAAGTTTTTCGAGAAGCAACAAAACACAAGAGCTAATATTCATCGCACATATCGCTCAGGGATGGACGTTGCCTGTTTTTGTTGATGATACGATAAAAGTCGTTTCAGCTCGAGGAACAAATGTAAAAGCTATATGAAAGTGGGAATGGGAAGGATTTATAACCTTAGTTCAGAGCTAGAATAGATGCTGTATTTTATCGCTTTTGAATTATACTAAATATGGTTTCAAGAACGTTACAAGATGTAATAATAATTCCAGTAATTTTATAATTTTTACTGTACTGTACTGTACTTCATGTTTAACTTTTTTTTAACATGGCATCATTTTTTGCAATGTGAACACTGGCTTAATAATAATTTTTTGCTACTTGCGACTGATAATTCAATTTTTGATTGCTCTAACTTCATTCTTTGGATTGTGAGAAATTGGAAAGTGTAATATTAGTGAAGTTTTGATTATTTCTAAACCTTTCTAGCATTTTCCAGAAGCGATAGGATAAGAGACAAAGGGTACATTAATTGTTAGTTTAATTCAATGAGATCTCAATTCGCTTCAAGTTTTTAGGCAAAAAATTGTCTCCTTTTAGTTTGCTGGAACAACTTTCTCATATTCTTCAACTACCAAAGCTTTTCCACTATTTCTTCCAGAACTGAAGCATGATGATGTTGTTTCTGAGACTAGCTTTGAATGCTTGACTAAGAAATTATCTCAACAACTTTATTATCCTCGGAAATGTTTTAAGCAAAGTTTCACATTTTCAACCGACTTTCCTGTTATGACTTATTCAACTCGACCTAGCATGTGTATTGATTTCAACTTCGTTGGCAGGCTTTGATCAATGCATCCTCAAAGTTACTTTCTAAATTCTGACAAGCAGCTGTGCCAGATGAAACCCCTTCACAGCGATATCTCATTTTCATTTGTCGTAAGGTAAAAATACTTGCAAGTCAGCGACATCATATTCAAAGAGTAAGTAAGTGAGCTAACGACGAAATAGGTACACCTTGAGTTTTCTCACCTTTCATGAAAATTCAACGAAAATTCTAGTCACCTTTCAGCAATGTTCTACGTGCTCCCATAAATTGGTCACTTATACTTGGTTGTCGTCGGTGAATGATAGTGCAGAAGGTATCAGAAGTGTGAAACTATGTCATTATTTGTTCTTTTGATGTACAAGCATGACTTCACAGAATGTAAGGAATTATATCCAAAGACTCTGATATCATTGGATATTCACTCATATGAAAATTGCTTTAGGCAAAATACTATGTAGTAAGCTGCTTAGGGAAGGACATTTATGGATGGATGTCGTCTAGTTGGCTTAAATATTAAAATTTTGGTAGAATAGCCATATGAACTTATCAGACCGAAAAAGTATATAGATTTCAAATTAAAAATTGAGCTTTTCATATAAAATAACTACGGAATGCTTGAAAAAGACTATGAATCGTTTCTACAACTACATAGGAATACATCTTTCGCAATGAGATCAATATGGAATCCAGTCGGTTTATCAATTATCGCCTGATATCTTTTTGTCCAATTCTGACTCGATTTTTGTCGTATTCTATAGTAAAAACTTGCCATATTCTCGTCAGAGTCCCGGTGAGCTGCCTTTTAGTATACCTTTCCCTTTCAGTTTCTTTTTCTTTTGTGAACATATCTTGATTTTGTGATACTCAATCCGAAATTGTGACTCCGTTTTCTTTTTTTTCAGCTGGTACAGAGACGACTTCGACGTGAAGGATCGTAAACCTTTCGCAAAATCCAATCGCAATTGCTGGCTTCATATAAACTCTTAGCAGATTTAAGCAAACTATTTTTATAAAGTTTGATCATTAATTCAAAATTCAGGGTTTTGGTCAAAACGTTTCGCTTTTAGAGTCCCCTTTCCGAGAAGCATCCGTAAACGTGCTCATTTTCGGGTATTTCGCTGTACGCTGCAAAATTGTTTCACCATTTTTCGTAAAGGCTCTCTTCCAGTAATTACATAAAACAAGCCGCGAGGTGCGACCCTTGAGGTCCACACGGTCAACTTCCCAGTAATATCTACATAAACTTCAACAACATTACAACAATGAGAGGTATTCATAGCAGTAACAGGAATGAGCTTATATGAATCATATCGTCTACGGGAGGGTCCTTTGATTACGTAAGGTTTTTGGTCGATGAGGACAGATTGAATATTCACGCCTTTTTGGTCTTGAAAATTTTTGTTGGTTTTCAAAATTTAAGCATTTTTTTTAATTAAAAGACTATAAAAACTATTAAAAATCTGCTCAAATTATGCAAATATTTTAAAACATTGAATTTACAACAATTTTTTAAAATAAAAGATATAAAGTAAAACCCTCTTTAAATGGTAACTTTGAATGATTTTTTATTTTTCATTTTTTTTTCATAATTTGCCAGTTTCTCTTCAAAACCTGATAAGAATGTATAAATTTTATAAACTGGTATTACTGTGCTGTGCAAATCAGGTAAAAAAATATTTTTTATGAAAAAAACTATACTTTTTTGCATTTTCTTCTATTAAATTAAAAAAAGGCTGAAACGAATTTTTATAATGTTAAAAACTTCACAAAGATGTTAATACACGTAAACTGACACCTTAATGATGCAAATATTATATCTGGTTCGTGAGATATAGTGAATGATAAAAATGACCTTGAAAATCATGATGACTTTTAATGATTTTTTATTTTTAATTTAATTTTTTACGTAATCATGAGAAAAAGTTTTGATGATGTTTCTACAAACATTATTTGAAGTGTGTAAATTTTATAAACATTGTCTACTACATTTCGCAAATCAGTTTAAAAATTTATTGTTTATGAAAAAAACCTAATTTTTTGCACTTTTTTTCTTAAATTAAAAAACGGCTGGAACGATTTTTTTAAAAATGCGACAAGTTTACACAAATATTAATACGCGTTCATTGACACCTAAATAATGCAAATCCTATGTTTGATTCGCGAGATATGTATAACGCACGACAGAAATGAGCTTGAAAATCATGATGCCTGTTAATGATTTTTTATTTTTAACTTCCCAGTATATGGGAAGTTCTTGTAATCGCCTCGAAAATCGAAATTGAAATTTTCAACATTTCTTTACGTTTTGAGGTCTTACGAGTATATTTTAAGTGTTTTTAGAAAGAAGTATGTATGTGTATGTGTGTGTGTATGTACGTACGTCCGTACGTACGTATGTGCGTTCGTGGACAGTTTTTTCTACGAGCATAACTCACGTAAACAAAGTCGTATCGACTTTGTTGAGGTGTCAATCGAAGCGTCTTTGCAATTTTAAGAGCTGATTAGTTTTTGTTATACTTCGGTCGGGGGGGTTTGTTGTTTTGCCCGTTTGAAGGTCATTTCTGTCATGCGTTATATCTCCCGAACTCTGATATCATTGGATATTCACTCATATGAAAATTGCTTTAGGCAAAGTACTATGTAGTAAGCTGCTTAGGGAAGGACATTTATGGATGGATGTCGTCTAGTTGGCTTAAATATTAAAATTTTGGTAGAATAGCCATATGAACTTATCAGACCGAAAAAGTATATAGATTTCAAATTAAAAATTGAGCTTTTCATATAAAATAACTACGGAATGCTTGAAAAAGACTATGAATCGTTTCTACAACTACATAGGAATACATTTTTCGTAATGAGATCAATATGGAATCCAGTCGGTTTATCAATTATCGCCTGATATCTTTTTGTCCAATTCTGACTCGATTTTTGTCGTATTCTATAGTAAAAACTTGCCATATTCTCGTCAGAGTCCCGGTGAGCTGCCTTTTAGTATACCTTTCCCTTTCAGTTTCTTTTTCTTTTGTGAACATATCTTGATTTTGTGATACTCAATCCGAAATTGTGACTCCGTTTTCTTTTTTTCAGCAGGTACAGAGACGACTTTGACGTGAAGGATCGTAAACCTTTCGCAAAATCCAATCGCAATTGCTGGCTTCATATAAATTTTTAGCAGATTTAAGCAAACTATTTTTATAAAGTTTGATCATTAATTCAGAATTCAGGGTTTTGGTCAAAACGTTTCGCTTTTAGAGTCCCCTTTCCGAGAAGCATCCGTAAACGTGCTCATTTGTCGGGTATTTCGCTGTACGCTGCAAAATTGTTTCACCATTTTTCGTAAAGGCTCTCTTCCAGTAATTACATAAAACAAGCCGCGAGGTGCGACCCTTGAGGTCCACACGGTCAACTTCCCAGTAATATCTACATAAACTTCAACAACATTACAACAATGAGAGGTATTCATAGCAGTAACAGGAATGAGCTAATATGAATCATATCGTCTACGGGAGGGTCCTTTGATTACGTAAGGTTTTTGGTCGATGAGGACAGATTGAATATTCACGCCTTTTTGGTCTTGAAAATTTTTGTTGGTTTTCAAAATTTAAGCATTTTTTTTAATTAAAAGACTATAAAAACTATTAAAAATCTGCTCAAATTATGCAAATATTTTAAAACATTGAATTTACAACAATTTTTTAGAATAAAAGATATAAAGTAAAAGCATTCGTATGAACCCTCTTTAAATGGTAACTTTGAATGATTTTTTTTTCATTTTTTTTTCATAATTTGCCAGTTTCTCTTCAAAACCTGATAAAAATGTATAAATTTTATAAACTGGTATTACTGTGCTGTGCAAATCAGGTAAAAAAATATTTTTTATGAAAAAAACTATACTTTTTTGCATTTTCTTCTATTAAATTAAAAAAAGGCTGAAACGAATTTTTATAATGTTAAAAACTTCACAAAGATGTTAATACACGTAAACTGACACCTTAATGATGCAAATATTATATCTGGTTCGTGAGATATAGTGAATGATAAAAATGACCTTGAAAATCATGATGACTTTTAATGATTTTTTATTTTTAATTTAATTTTTTACGTAATCATGAGAAAAAGTTTTGATGATGTTTCTACAAACATTATTTGAAGTGTGTAAATTTTATAAACATTGTCTACTACATTTCGCAAATCAGTTTAAAAATTTATTGTTTATGAAAAAAACCTAATTTTTTGCACTTTTTTTCTTAAATTAAAAAACGGCTGGAACGATTTTTTTAAAAATGCGACAAGTTTACACAAATATTAATACGCGTTCATTGACACCTAAATAATGCAAATCCTATGTTTGATTCGCGAGATATGTATAACGCACGACAGAAATGAGCTTTAAAATCATGATGCCTGTTAATGATTTTTTATTTTTAACTTCCCAGTATATGGGAAGTTCTTGTAATCGCCTCGAAAATCGAAATTGAAATTTTCAACATTTCTTTACGTTTTGAGGTCTTACGAGTATATTTTAAGTGTTTTTAGAAAGAAGTATGTATGTGTGTGTGTGTGTGTGTATGCACGTACGTCCGTACGTACGTATGTGCGTTCGTGGACAGTTTTTTCTACGAGCATCACGTAAACAAAGTCGTATCGACTTTGTTGAGGTGTCAATCGAAGCGTCTTTGCAATTTTAAGAGCTGATTAGTTTTTGGGACACTTCGGTCGGGGGAGTTTGTTGTTTTGCCCGTTTGAAGGTCATTCCTGTTATGCGTTATATCTCCCGAACCAAATATGCGATTATCATCATTAAGGTGGCAATCGACGCGTATTAATATTTATGATTCTATGAAGTTTTTAAAAAAATTCATGGAGGCGTTTTTTAATTTTTTTGAAAAAAGTGCAAAAAATTAGGTTTTTTTTTCATAAACAGTAAATTTTTCACCTGATTTTCGAAACACAGTAATCAATATTTATAAAATTTATATGCTCCAAACAGTTTTTGTGCAAATATCAACAAAGCTTTCACTCATGATTACAGAAAAAATTAAATTAAAAATCAAAAATCATTAAAAGTCATCATGATTTCAAGGTCATTTCTGCCATTCACTATATCTCACGAACCAAATATAATATTTGCATAACTTAGGTGGCAATCGACGTGTATTAACATTTTTGTAATGTTTTTATAATTAAAAAAAAGCGTTGAAGGCGTTTTTTTAATTTAACAAAAAAAATGCAAAAATTTAGGATTTTTTCATAAAAAATAAATTTGTTAACCAGATATGCACAACATGGAAATAAATGTTTATAAAATTTATAAATCCTTATCAATTTTTTGTGTCAAGCCAGTAAAATCCTTTTCCATGATGTTTAAAAAAATAAAATTAAAAATAAAAAATCGTTCAAAGTCGCCATGTAAAAAGTGTTCATATGAATGATTTTACCCGACTACTCTTATTCTGAAGACATTGTTGTTAAGCCAATCACAGTTTATTAACATTTGCACAATTTAAGCAGATTTTTAATAGTCTTCATAGCACCGTGTTTTAATTTTTATATCAAAACTGCTTAAATTACAAAATCAAAAAAAATTAATCAAATTTGCATTTGTCGCAATGAACGCTTTGAATGGTAAAATGTTTCGTAGTCAATACTTTGCTAGATCATATGCTATAAAAAAAGCTTTCATCAATATGAAAATAACAAATAACGTAGAACCTTCCCCCCCCCGCGTGAATATTCAATCAAATCAATCTGTCCCCATCGACCAAAAACCTTACGTAATCAATTGACGCTCCCGTAGATGATACGATTAATATTAAGTCATTCCAGTTACTGTTATGAGAGGTACATTATTATTATTTAAAGTAGTAGTATTTTCATAATTATTATTTTGTTTTGTATTTTTAATATTTATGTAAATATTACTGGGAAGTTGACCGTGTGGACCTCAAGGGTCGCACCTTGCGGCTTGTTTATTTAATTTTTTACGTAATCATGAGAAAAAGTTTTGATGTTGTTTTTACGAGCATTGCTTGAAATATATAAATTTTATAAAAATTCAATACTGTCTTTAGTAAATCAGGTTAAATATTTAATGTTTATAAAAAAAAACAAATTTTTTTTTCTTAAATTAAAAAACGGCTGCAAAGATTTTTTAAGAATTTGATACATTCACACAAATGCTAATACGCGTCGATTGACACCTTATTCATGCAAATCGTATGTTTGGTTCGCGATATATAACGCATGTCAGAAATGACCTTCAAAAGGTCAAAACAGCAAACCCCCCCGACCAAAGTATAACAAAAACTAATCAGATCTTAAAATTGCAAAGACGCTTCGATTGACACCTCAACGAAGTCGATGCGACTTTGTTTACGTGAGTTATGCTCTTTGAAAAAACTGTCCACGAACGCACATACGTACGTACGGACATACGTACGTACATACACACACACACATACATACTTCTTTCTAAAAACACTAACAATATACTCTAAAGACCTCAAAACGTAAAGATATGTTGAAAATTTCAATTTCGATTTTCGAGTCGATTACAAGACTTTCCCATATACTGGGAAGTTAACAAATGGAGAATCATCAGTAAAAATCACGTTACTTTCATCACGTTTCAAAATTCGCTTTGTCCGACTTAGTATCTTTTGGATATGCTTTTAGGCCAACAACGGCTTCAACTTTCAATGCCAAATTCTTGCAATCTCTACGTTAATATGGTAGTTGATAAACTAACTAATTTTCTCAGTAGTTTATGTTTCGTATGTCGTACAGTCAGTGCCGGATTCTTCCCAAAAAAGCTACAGACGACCTTATCTTGCCTTTTATAGGACGCTCTCTTAGGACCTCTACCTGGCTCACCGTCAACATGACCAGAATATTTAAAAGTCTTATCCCACTTCTCAACAAACGAGGCAAGAATTTAAGTATATCTTGCAGCCTTTGCGAAAGTGATGCTTTGTCCTTTTGGATTATAAGGATTTTACCTTTACGCTTTTACACTACTTCAAACTGCCTAGTAGAAGTAGAGAGGCATGTATATAGCCTCTCTACTTCCCTGTTTGCATGTCGTTTCCAAATTAAGTATTTTCAAATTCTCAAATAACATTTTCGTTTTTCAGGAAAGAGTTTACATATTATGTGGAAGTATCAAATCGACATCTCATTTCGTTTCAAAACTAGAAACCTGTGATAGACAAAAGAATAAAGTGGCCACAACAAGGATTTTGTTAGACTCTCCGTAACAAAGCCCAATGGAGACTATTCTTATTCTTATTACTTTATTATAGACTATTTTTCATACGCCGAAAATTACTATATAACCAACGCATATGAGAGGGACGAGTATCGGCTTGTAGAAAAAATATGCGGTTTTTCACCGCGGTTGCTAGAAACATCCGAGTTATTCTTCTGGTATACATACGCAGCGTATATTATTTGTATAATCAAAAAAATGGGGGATGGGATGACAGGATATTAACAAAGGTTACAGATAGTTTGTAGCACGTGGCAATCTTAAACTCAAATACCCACAATCATAGGCCGTCGGCATCCTAAAGACCTTAGAAAACATACATAAACTCACCACTTGACCTACGTTTAATTTGAAATATTTTTGAAATAGTTTCATATGCATGACGAAGAAGCACTCATTGTTTTAAAAAAATGAGTTGTCATTTTTAGACATCTGAAATATTATTTGGCTTCTTTCCATGTTAGTTTGAAGAAACGTTGTAGTAACTTTTCATTTCCTCAATCCTTTAATTATATTACGTTTATATGCTGTTTTTGACAACTGACTGCATTTCGGCTTCAGAATAATTACTTAGTCAATGCGAATCGTAAGTAATTGTTAATATAATATATAATTTCAGTTAATATTCGTTACCAATTTCAAATCTAGATGCAAAGTTTCTTATTTAGATAAGAGCAATAATTGTGTTCCTGTTGCGTACATAACATAATGTTAGCTAATAAACAGAGCCAATTTTACTTTTAAGTTCACAATTCACACGATGATCCTTTATTTTTCATTAAGTCTAGGAAAACTTTTTTGTAACTTTCTACTTTTCAAATATTCTCTCGTACACGCCACAAAACGATGCTCATTATCCTTGGCTTTATTACTTTCGAAACACTAAAAACAACTTTGCTGACACTTTGTTTGCTGATATTCTAGCAGGTTCACCGCACCGGTAGTGTTGGACTCGAAACGTTTCCTATTATCCTGGCTGCTGCTGGAAGTGGTAGACATAAAAGCTTACATTAATGTTATTTTGTCTTCTACCGCGACGATATGTATCAACAACAGTCCAAGTTTTCGCACTTTGGCTTCGTGGAAATAGGAAAGTAGAAAAAGTACCTGGTGCTCTTAGTCCTCCAGGGAATCAAGATGAACGTACAAACTGGGAAATATTTGAGATAATGAGTACTATAAGATGACGGGGAGTCATAAATATTATAAAGTAACCGAAGGGACAAGTCGTAATAAATAAAAATGGGCGGAAACTTGCAAGACGAAAAGTTTCGCCCTGACAAAGTTTATTTTTCCGATGATTTAGGATTGTGGACCATTTGAAATATGGGACATTAGGGGAGCCACTTTGTGAATTTATGGCAAATGTGCTAAAATTGGAGAGTATTTCAATGGCCTGAGATTGCTGATAAGGCTACAGATTGAAAGGATATACGATATTTATGGATTTCAAGAAAACAGTCCTTTTGGTCAGGTTAAGCTGATAGAGATGACATATCTTGAATTTATAAGATAATGTAGATAGATGTACATACATCAATTTTATACATTTAATTTAATACATTAAGTTTAAATGGAGTTTCGTGTAAAGAACCTTGATGTTAGCTTTCTTACAGTGAGAAATCTCAATTTGTCTTGGCATTTATTATTTATTGGTAACATTTAATATTTGCTACAAATCTAATGGCAACAAAACAGAAAGAAACTGGACTATACTATATGTTCTGATGCTTTTATTTCAGTAGCATCAGTTCCTTTAAGCTTCAGAGTATTCTAATTAAACTAATACCGAAAGCAAAACCGCAATGATAATCATACCATTCACCTCACTTCGAGCGTTCGAATTCTCACAATTATCCAATCAATTAAGCAAAAATCGATTGGTTTTATTCTCACGTTTTGCAAATATTCCCATTCTGTGCGTCAAACCTTTTGGAATTCAATATCCAGTTTGTAAGCAGCAGAGCTGTCCTAGAAATTCGTCTGTGCTTTAATACACCACTGTCGGAGTCCTTTCTTGAAAGCAGACAGAAAGCGTCCTCATCACGTTTTCGAAAAGCCTAGGTCATTTCTCCCTCATTTTATGCGATACCCTTTCAACCGTTTGCTGACTGCAAAAAAGATGAGTTTGTGTAGGAAGGAAGCACATCACTGTACGATAAGCAGGCTTCATGTTGTCCCAATACGGCAATACAGAACTAGCTATTCTTGCATGCCGTATTCGTAGTTCCATACAATTTATCCGTTTGAACGAACAATTTTAGGGCATGTTACTTCAATTTTGTTTTCGCTCCGTTACCATATTGACCCTCGTTCAGCAATTCACCAGTAGTCGCCCGAATGGATGGCTCTGTACGTGTAGGGATGATAATAGGCGACATGTTCAAAAGTGCTTGCAATTTCTCCGAGTAGACAGGGAGACGATGGAATCAAAATCTAAATATTTTCAATTGATATTTCGGAAAGAAGGAAATAAAATATGTTTGAGTGGAAATGGAAAAGCACATATGCTATTGGAGGACCCAGGAATAATTTGAGATAGATTTGATAGAGATATTTAGAAAAGTATTGCGAGGATATTTGCCACGCATGTTACAATGTTTACATTAACGGGATGGAATCTTCGTCATCTATTCAATATCCATTCCCAGTAAAGGGAGAGGTGAAGAAGCCTAAGCAGCATAATGGCAGTGAACTGTAAAAGTTAATTCTTTCAGTGGGCTCTGCATAAAGACAATGAATAAATGAATGGAAAACTTCAAATCCTTGGTGTTTGCATCTATTCTGATTTCTGGAATATTTCAAAGCTTGTTGCATATGCTAGACATTGATCAAGATTTCAAACATCCTTTCACTTAATACAGCTTTCAACAATGAAATTTATAAGTGCAGCCCAAGTCCTATTCACAAAACTTAATCTTCTTAATCCATAACGGAATGCTTTCTGGCTTCCTGTAATTGTACAAACTCAACCATCTTTCCGGCCTGCAATTTAGGTAGGTAGATCCTATCTGCCACACAATCAAATCAAACTCAATTCACCATGATGACGATCTTCTATTGTATCCTTCCGCTAATCAAGGATATTGTTCTTTTCGAACAGTGAACTATTCTAGGGAAACTACAAACTGCAGAAGTAAGGAGGGCATCGGTTGTTTCAGATTGAAAGTCAAAATTTCCATCTGAATGGTAGATGTCATGCAATGCTACGTATCCTTTTAGTCAAGAGATAAATGTATTTGCAACCTGAAAACCATTTCACTCTTGTCATTTTTGAGCTCAGCCCAAAATTGACTTGGACGGATTTGTTTTGTGCGAGTTGGATCATTTTGAAAGCAGCTGGCTTTGCGTAAAATGTGTTATGCATGGTGTTTAATACGTGGTATTTCATGCTGAATTGCATTTCTTACTCCGAAAGGTATGGGTACTAAACAAAAGTTTTATAATTCGTTTGGCAAAAAAATTACATAAACAAAAATTTCACGCATTGAAATCAAGAAATCGAGATACTTGAAAATTTCATCACATACCAAAAAATATTTAAGTTCCGAATGCAACCATTTGGCTTAGGATCAATTGAGCAAAGTAGCCTCAGCGATTTGTAAAAGTTGTTAACATCTTTTTTGCTTATAAACAAATTAAATCTTTCCAAAAAAAACATTCAAACGGAAACAGTACGCAGTGAATATGTATAATGAATAAAAATCCATCCATTAAATATGAAAGAGCTGTTTGTAAAATTTTCGAGCTCACCTTATATAAGGGTTCATAAGATTTAAGTTGAAGTAACTTCGTCTATCTTAAGTAAAGTATTCGTATCTTTTACATAGAATCACGCATCAAATTTTTACTGCGTATGTTGTTTTGAGATCAACTTCAAAATAAGAAATGATTGATAGTGTAAAAAGGGAAAGTTGTGTCCAAGTACAGATACAATAGCAGTCAATACATTTCAATGTCATATGCTTAAAAAAGCTTTCATGAAGTAAAAAATTGTAGATTTTTTTTTTAGTTTAGGTATTAAGGGTTCGTAAGATTTTAATTACTTTTTATTTTTTTATATTTTACATAGAATTAAACAACGATTAGTTCCTGCATATTCAATTTTTTCGAGATCAACAGCAAATTTAAAATTAATTATTAGACACTTTGATGAAAAATGGTGAAAATATACAAATTCAGTGATAATGCCACAGCCATCGAAATTTCAAACGCAACTATTCAAAATGGTCCTCAGATTATTATGGTGTGTAATGTTTTCAATATTTATGTGGATAGCACAACGAAGTTGACTTTATTAGCTACAAGGGTCGCACTTTGAGGCTTGTATAATATGTATGTGTTAAACTCAATTAATATTGAGGTCATTGATAAAAGATATAGATGGTATTTAAGGAGAAGAACCCTTACAGTGTTTTGAATCTTTTGCGAAGTATTAAAAAGTTTTCAAGATCCCGATCTCTTAGTTCATTCTAAGCTGATTTTCGAAATTGTACATATTAAAGCTCTTGAGCATTGCCATGAAAATTTTATCAATGCATCTAGATAGCGTGAATGTAGATAAACAGAAACATTCGGTTTTACTGTGATCAATAAACAAGTCAGCTACGTGGGTTGCGATCTCATAACTTCTCCCCCAGAAAAATTGTAATCGTAAAACTATGAGTAGAAATACGTCAAATAAATAAAGGTTTTACAACGCTTCGTTTTACAAGAACAGTACAAATTGATTTGATTCGAACCCATAAAGCTTTATAGATACATAAACCGTTTGAAAACTTTAATAGTTAACATAAAGAAAACTCGTGAATATACACCCCAAAAAGGTTGATGAAATGAGAAAAGGACGAACGTTTTATTTTATTCCTATTATTTTTGTGGCTTTCGTAGATATTCATGTCCTCGTTTGAAGACGGTGGTGCCGTGACCTCAGATTATTTGAACACTTATCTGTTATTTTGTATGATGGAAAAATCTTCACCGTTTGCGAGGAAAAGCGTTTTTGTTTTGATGGGCCTGTTTTAGGAATAAAATAGTTTCAGCCGTTTCGTTACAAAAATTTCAGGAGCATATATGTAGCTTCTATTCAATTTGGTTTCTTGTTTTTGTCCACTAACACACTATGCATATATTTACTGAAATATTTAATCAAATGATTAACAAGAAGGCCAATCTAGGAAAACAACATGTTATTGATGAAGCAATGAGATAATAAGCTTTGTGCTGTGAATTTGAGTTGCTGCAGTCAAAAAATTCCAAGAAGAGGCGGCAAATAGATATCTTTGAAGCAGAGCAATTTTTGAAAACAAATTTTTTGTTCAAAACCCATTATTTAAAACAAAATTCTGAAACACACTGAGGAACGATATCATACATAGATGTCTTTTGTTCACCAATTTTTGATTACATTGAAGTTAATATATTGCTAAAGAAGTTTTTTTCTTCACAAAATACTACGTGTGTTTGTTTTTTAAAAAAGAAAAACTTCCTTTTAATGGGAAGTGTGGTTTCGGGGTGACGGATAACTTCCTCTTCAGGTGCTGTCATTTACCATCCGCCACCAGACAGCACGACCACGGTTAGGCTCGTTCGGTCTTCCTGAGCGATTACGGTCCAAAATCGATCACGAATCCAAATAAAGATACACAAAATTAAAAGGAAGTTTTTCTTTTTTAAAAAAACAAACACAAGTCTTTGCTGTTTAATGGTTTTGGGATTAAATAGATGATTAGCTTTTTTCAAAAAAATTTCGAACATTTCTCATTTTGATGAATTTTAAATCAACACTTCAACACTATTATTAAGACTTTGAAGAATATCTTGTTGTAGCAAATTCCTTTTTAAAGGTTTAAATAATGGAAAACAGCTACTTTGGCTGGAATTCGTGCTGTGATAAACGCCAACTTCAGTTTAACGTTTTCAAAAGCCAGTATTCATCAGCTATAATTTTACTTGAAACATATATTTCATTGAATAATCATCCAATTCGTTTTACTGATACTGCAGTATTTATTTCTATAGCACACCACCATAACATCACATGCTCGCAAAGCATAGCCTTCACAAATGAAAAATACACATGAAGTAATCCTACTCATCATTCAGAAGAGCCATTCTCGTAAACAGTAAAAGCTGCCTACAACAGCCACCCGCTGGATAGCAAACTAATATAATTATTGCTAATAACTTGTGCCACATTAAATCCATAATGAATCGTAATAAATTTAATCGACCATTAAAAGCTAAAACAACGTTTATCTTTCAAGGAACAATCTTCAAGCCATCATTGCGTGTCCCTCAAGCGAATGTCCTAAATTAATTTCATACGTCAAACCCTGAAACGGGCATAAAAGACAGCCTTGGCTCGTCCCAAATACACGAGCGACAGATTCGAAGCCTTATGTCCTTCATAGATACAGATTCCAAACATAACAAATAATTCGATGAAACTACACAAAAATCTGCTCGACGTTGCAGAAAGCTTCATGTAGCTGATGCCTGGCAGTCGTCGGCTTCCAACGACCGTAAGGACACACAAAAGAACAAAGATAAGAACGCAGTCGATATTAGATGACCACCCCTTGGTGTATTAATCTTCAATTGTGTTTTATTTGTAGCGGATGAAATAGATGAACATTTTTTGCTCATTGTAAAGACAGTGCCTTCGTCGATTTTCCAACATTGAAAAAAATTAGACATCAGAAAAAAGCATTGTCAATTATCAAATTCATTGGAAATAACCCTAAAAGACAAGCTCGTAAACATAGAAGCCAACCGCAGGAGGTGTGTCCTGGTTTGAGTTTAGATGGTGAATACAGATTTTATAGATGTTTTATAGGGCGCTGTTGCTAGTTTTTCTCTCAAATGTCAAAAAGAACTCCTGAAATAGATCAGTATTAAGATTTACTCACAAATTAAAAAAAACCAAAAAGATGGGATTAAAAAATTTTTTAAAAACATTTTAAAGTAGATAAGAAATATTCGATGTTTCACAAAAAGTGACAGTACAGTAGAATCTCGAAAAAGTTAACCGAAATGTCCCAAGGGTAATAAACTTTTTCGAACTATTAACTTTTCTAAGTGGTTTTCAAAAGTGAAAAAATACAATAATAAGTATAGATTTTTCGTAAATAACACGCTAAATTTATTTCAATGACTTAGTTTTCATCATTACCATAAAAATTTGTACCGGCTGGTTTATGGTTCTCAGTCATTCTTGATCATTTTCGTGCGATATATTAATTAATTTTTGTGGAGTCGTTTGAAGAAGCAGTCGAGACTTGTTTCTTTTCTTTTGTGTAATAGCTCTTGATCATTTTCGTACGCATATGAACAAGGTCTGCCACCTGATTTGCATCGTTATTATTTTCAAACAATTTTATCAAGATATTGATGCTTTCAACTGCTTTCTTGAAGCTCACTTTTGGTTGTTGAATATCTTCCTCGATAATTGACCCGTCGTTATCATTATCGGAAACTTCGAAATCATCGTCATCTTCCGCAATTTGATCCTTGTTCCAATTTTCAATGCTGATGTCAACATTATCACCCAACTTCGACATCAACAATTGAACTTCTCGAAGTGTATCGTCGTAAGCACTATTTGATTTAACCAATTTAGACAACGGAATGTCGTCTTCACTATCGTATTGATAGGAGCCAAATTGCCCCTTTAGTGACCGAAAAAAGCGGTTGGTTTGAAAAATTCATACGCTCAGAAAAGTTATCTTTTCAGAGCGGCACGTGGAAGCTGAAATTCAGTTAACTTAACCGAGTGATTAACTTTTACGCGAGTTAACTTTTTCGAGATTCTACTGTACTTCATCCAGAAAACATCATAACCTATTTATTAATAAGTTAAATTACATAGAACAATTTTTGAAAACCTGCATACTTTAAAGTTTTTATAGTTTTCAGATAGGTAGACTGCTAGAAACTACAATGCCTAAACGGAAATGCCTGTTCAACAGCGATTTGCAAAATAAATTTCCAATGTTAAAAAAAGGTGAATATGACTGGGAGGCTTTCTGTACAATTTGTTCAACAAATATTTCGATCGCGAACAAAGGCGTTTCTGACATAAATGAACATTTGAACACACAGAAACACAAAACTAATATGAAAAATCAAGCAGGATCTTCAAAAATATCTACATTTTTTGTAACATCAAACCCGGAAGACCTTCAAATTCGAGCAGCTGAAGGCGCACTCGTTTATCATACAGTCAGCCATCACATGTCTTTCAATTCTCTGGATTGTACTTGCGCTCTCGATCGCGAAATCTTTTCGGGGTCAGAAGTAGCTAAAAAACATTCATGTAATCGTACTAAAGCTACAGCAATAGCTACAGGAGTTTTAAGTCCTTTGTCGATTGCCGAACTAAAAAATGACTTACAAAACATTCCGTTTATAAGCACAGCTACTGATGCTAGCAACCATGGCAGGGAGAAACTGTTTCCTTTGGTAATTCAATATTTCGATGCTAGAAATGAAGGAATCACTACGAAGCTCCTCGAAGTAGAGACCACAGTAAATGAAACTTCCGAGACCATTTCTGAATTGATCATAAACCAACTTCGAAAACATGATCTTTTGTCTAAGTGTGTAGCGTTTGGAGTGGATGTGACTTACTACCAGTGGACGCTGAGACTATCGTCTTGAAAATTCACAATTATTTTTCTATATACACAGTTCGAACCGAATCCCTCAAAGAGTTCTGTGAGACAGCTGATGTCGAATACAAACAGCTTCTATATCATTCCAAAACTAGGTGGCTTAGTCTGTTTCCTGCAATAGAAAGACTTCTGAAGCTCTTCACTCCACTGAAAGACTACTTCGAAAATATACAAAAACCACCTGTCGTGATCAAAGATTTTTTCCAAAATCCGCTGTCAGAGGCTTATTTGCTTCTAGTCCACTCCATTATGCATATCTTGCACAGCAAAATAGAAAAATTAGAAAAAAGCGACAATTCCGTCTTAGAAACTCGAAACATTCTTGGATCTATAACAAAAAGCCTAGACGATAGAATCAAAGAAAGCTTCGTACCCTTAAGTATTAGAAGCATTTTAAACAAACACGACGAGAACATAAAACAAGAGTTCAAAAACCGTACTCTGAGTTTCTATAATGAAATAAAAACGTACATTGAAGATTGGAACCAGCCTCTTCAACAATTTGATAAATTTGACTGGATGTTTTTGCCGAATATAAATGAAAAGACTCAATGGGCTGTTATCGAAGATACTATTGCATTTTTGAAAGACAAGAATATAGCAATTGACGACACGAAATTGATAGATGAGTGGGTGAATTTAAAATCTTTTTGCCAAAATCTCAGCGCAGAAGATAAGCTTTTAAATGCTAATCAACTATGGCTACAATTCTTTAGAACACCAAATGCCCATTTATATTCAGAATTACTTAAAATAGCTCAATATTTTTTTTGCATCCCTGCGCACAATGCGCATGTTGAAAGAATATTTTCTCTCATGACGCAACAGTGGACAAAAGAAAGGAATGCATTGAATCCTGAAACAGTGTCGTCACTACTCAAAATTAAATTCAACTTCAGAGGCTATAAAGATTGCACCGAATTCTATAAATTTTTATTAACTAAGAAAGAAGTTCTCAATGCTATTGGTAAATCCGATAAATATAAGCTATTATAACTTTCTGAATTTGATTTAAGATTTAAGTTCTTTTAAAACTAAAGTAAATATTGTTAATTGTATGGAAAAATAAAAAGTTAAACAAGTTTTCATTTAATTTTATTAACTGAGTAACTAATATTGGGTTTGTTTATCTTTTATTTAATACCTAAGAAGGTTAAAAAATAAAGCAAAATTACTCACTTGTCGTCACAACAACGATTAAACACACTATTTCATGCAACAAAAGAGACTTAAAATTAAAGTTTTCTTCTATCAAGTACGGAGTAAAATATATTTTAATCAAGATGTAAGTGAATGAAAAAAGTATGGAAATGTCCGGGGTGAAAGCTCCAAAATCCGGGGAACTTACGCTTCCGGTCCTGGGGGGCAGGTTTTAGAGATGGCAGCCCTATTTGTAGCAGAATTTGAGGTAATTTTTGAAATAGGTATATTTTGTGCCAAGCCGTTTAAGAGAATAAATATTATATTAATATTTTCCATGAATTATATTTGTCATAAAATTATGAATTTATGGTGTTTTCTTTTAATTTGAAATTATAAAAAAAGGAGAACAGATTTTTTATTTTCACACACACACATGTGTGTGAGCATACACACATCCAATCATTAGTAAATGTGTATGTGTTCTAATAAATGCTCTAGAATGCTCGAAATAGACGACAATGAAAATATTCACATGCTCCGAAATTTTTACCGAAATAGTGCATTCGGTTTTTTACGCATTACTTTTTTCGACTAAAATTGTTAAACGTTGATATATCAATTACTTTTTATTATACTAAAATAAAACAAAACAAAACAAAATTCTTCAACAAAAAATGCCACATATTTTTTCTCCTACATTTTTTTCTATCTCCTTAATTTTTTGAGATAATTTTTGAAATAGGTATATTTTGTGCCAAGCCGTTTAAGAGAATAAATATTATATTAATATTTTCCATGAATTATATTTGTCATAAAATTATGAATTTATGGTGTTTTCTTTTAATTTGAAATTATAAAAAAAGGAGAACAGATTTTTTATTTTCACACACACACATGTGTGTATGCTCACAAAAACAAAGAGGCATATAATCCTGCCGACATTAAGTAGCGTGTAAAAATAAAGTAACAATAAATGACGGTGCAGAAAAAATATTCGATTTGAATTTTTCACACGTAAACACCTACATCTGCCGGAATAATCTGCATCAAAGCGTTCTAGTAAAGTTGTCACCATATCACTTAGATACACTGACCTTCAAAATAGGTTATGGTTTTAAAAATTCAATTATTTTGCCTAAATCAATCTTTTCTTTCAAACAACGCATTTCAAATCAGCCAAACTTCCAAAATCTATTGTCCATCAACCCTTCGATTACACACCTATTTTTTTCGATCATCGAGAACATATGGGGTCAAATTGACCCCAACCAACGTCTATAGAATCGTCACCAATAAAGACTTTCATTTGAACAAGTTTTAAGGTTTGAAACCTCTTTCAATAGTTCTCACACATTAGAAGTGCCTTAAATGTCCATAACATACCTAAAAAAATTCGCGAAAAATCAGTTTCGGCGCAAATCAGTTTTTTTCATAAAAAAATTCGTAACTCTTCAATTTGCAATATTTTCCGCTACAAATTAAGGCGGATACTCTCAAGACACGACGGAATAAAGGAAGAATTAGCCCTATAGCGGTCCTTGAAAAAAAGGTATTGACTTTACATATTTAAAGTGGTGATTTTGAAAATTTTAAAATTTACATATACAGTGACCGAAATTCAATTAGAACCACTCACTTTTTTTGTTTCAGAAGAATCCTGTTATCTGAATTGATTTCATGAATGCCTTCACAGCGAGCTTCTTGCCTGTAATTATTACGTGTATGCATCAAATGGCAAGCAATAGTACTTTGTTTTGTTCGAAAAATATACAATTATTGAGTTTTAAAGGGCGAAATTCAATTAGATCCACGTAAAGCGAATATTTTTTATTATAATGAAAAGTAACACAACTACAAAATTAATATTTGGTGTGACCTGCTTTTTGCCTGATGACTTCTATTTGCCTGTTTTTCATACTCAAAACTAAATTTTCGAGTGTTGTCTGCTCGATTTGTAGCCAAGCCTTCAAATAGCATCTTTCAACTCACGTACAGATTTATATTGGTTTCCGTCACCGTATACAGCTCTCGCGGGAATTGCCCATAAATATTCTATGGGATTTAAGTCAGAAAACACTGCTGGCCAATCGAAAACTTCTATTTTTTAGCTTTGAACCACTCCATTACTATCGATGCCTTATGAATTGCGGCATTGTCTTGCTGGAAAGTCCACGTGTCTGTAGGTTGCTGCTCTCCAAAGACGATGGGAACCTCTTCCAGCAAGTCATAGTAATTTCTGCTATTCATTTTGGTCGTTATCCAGCACATTGGTGATTTACCATAAAACGAAAAAGCAGCCCAAACCATTACTGTGCCCCCACCGAAGTTTTGACTCATAGTGACATCCTTTTGCTTCGTCCAATCGTGCCAGTAGAACTTAAAACCATCCGGGCCATCCAAATTAAACTTCTTCTCGTCGGAGAAAATCACTGTTTTCTACATTTCTCCAAAAGCTATACACATTTCAGCAAACTGAAGTCGTTTTGCTCGATGACGATCCACCAACAATGATTTTTTAGCACGTTTCTTCCATTTAAATCGCTTTGACGCTGCTAAAATTTGCTGGATTCTCCGAACGGAAATTCGTAAATTCAGGTCCCGTTTTATTTCTGGTGCTGTGACTCTTTTAGATGATGCGAGCCTAAAAATGTTCCTTCGTTCTCTATTTGATATTTTTACATTTCCTTTTTTTTCCATAAACCTCTTTGTTTTTTATATAAAACCCAACGCAGGTGTGAGATCTTCCTATCATTCTGCCTATTTCCCGATTGGAAAAGCCTTGCTCCTTGTAGGCAACAATTTTTCAACGCTCTTCATTCGTAGGGATTCGCCGCTTGCCCATTGCTCCTTTACGCCAGTTGATCTGTTTATTTTTGGTTTCAATATTTACTTGTAACTCACAAGCACTTCAAACGCAAAATTTAAAGGCTAGCTTACGTCCAACTTTTTTGACAACCAGAGAAAATTGAGTGGTTCAAATTGAATTTTGTCTTTTAATACCCAAAAACTTTCTACTTTTCGAACAAAACAAAACAAGATAAAATTATCTAGCACTTAATGCAATTAGATAGTAATTACAGGCTAGTACCTAGCCGTCAAGGCATTCTTGACATCAGCTCAGGTAAAAGGATCCTTTTAAGCGTAGAAAAATGATGTAGTTCTAATTGAATTTTGGTCACTGTATAAAATAAAAACAATTATAAGTTCGTTAATTCTATATTTTGATCTAAAAATTCATACGGATACTTTCAAGACATATTCAAATAATAGAAAAGTATTAAAGGTTGCATATTGGTAATGAAAGTTTTGAGAGTTTAAAAAATCATGATTTTTTACGTTTAAGAGTTGAAAAAACTTTGTTTTATCCATTAAAATATATAAAAGACAAAACAAATAAGAAATAAGGAAACTACTCATATTCAGCACAATATTTGCACAAATATACCCGATGATCGTTGCACATCAGTCGATTCCAGGATGGGCACACCATATTTGTTTTTTGGTCCTGCTGAAGAGAGCACAAAGCACACCTTGGTCTTTTTATGAGCTGAACACGTTCCAATCTAACAATTGGGGTATTTATTCCTAAAATATGTTCGATCCTTTCTCGAATGTCTGTACGCATACAAGTGTTCTTTATTTTTTCTCGTAGATATGGCTCAACGAGGTGAGCCACAACTTCTTTCAAGGCAAGAAGGGCAAATTTCTTTTTGGTAGCGTCACCGGCGTATTTACAAGTGGAAAAGTACCTGGCATTCACGATAGCTTGATTGAGCATACCAAAAAGCATCGCATTGGCCAACGCTTTGTTGCGCGGGATTTACTGCCGCCAAAATCTTCACCTATGTCTTCAGCCAGCAAAGCGTTATGCACACTAGATCGCGGATTATAAGACATATGCTGAAAAAACACTTGCAAAATTATTTTTAAATAAATCTTAATCCATTTATAAAGTAAACAAGCCGCGGTCAACTTCCTAGTAATATCTACATAAACATCAACAACATTACAACAATGAGAGGTATTCATAGCAGTAACAGGAATGAGCTAATATGAATCATATCGTCTACGGGAGGGTCCATTGATTACGTAAGGTTTTTGGTCGATGAGGACAGATTGAATATTCTCCCGGATCAATCGGTGAGGGCCTTTTTGGTCTTGAAAAATTTTGTATATGCAGTCACAAATAGGTTCAATTGCATGTAAAAAGTAAAATGTATTACAAATGATGATGGGTATTGAAATCTTACGATTACTAAGGAATGAATCTACTAAAAACTACAATTTTTTATTCGATGAAAGCTTTTCAAAGCATATGATCTTGCAAAGTATTGACTACAAAACATTTTACCATTCAAAGTGTTGATACCGCAAATGCAAATTTGATTGAAATGTTGTTGGTTTTCAAAATTTAAGCAGTTTTTTTAATTAAGAGACTAAAAAAACTATTAAGAATCTAATCAAATTATGCAAATATTTTAAAACTTTGATTGAATCGACAACAATTTTTTAGAATTAAAGATATAAAGTGTTATCATTCGTATGAACCCTCTTTACATGGTAACTTTGAATGATTTTTTTATTTTTTATTTAGTTTTTTTCATAATCATGGAAGAAAATTTTGGTGGTTTCTCTTCAAAAACTGATAAGAATGTCTAAATTTTATAAACTGGTAACACTGTGCTGTGCAAATCAGGTTGAAAAAATATTTTTTTATGAAAAGACCCATAACTTTTCGCATTTTCTTCTATTAAATTAAAAAAAACGGCTGAAACGAATTTTTATAATGTTAAAAACTTTACAAAAATGTTAATACACGTCGATTGACACCCTAATGATACAAATATTATATCTGGTTCGTGAGATATAGTGAATGATAAAAATGACCTTGAAAATCATGATGACTTTTATTGATTTTTTATTTTTAATTTGATTTTTTACGTAATCATGAGATGATGTTGATGTTGTTTCTACAAACATTGTTTGAAATATATAAATTTTATAAGTATTGATTACTACATTTCGCAAATAAGGTTAAAAATTTATTGTTTATAAAAAAACCTAATTTTTTTCTTAAATTAAAAAACGGCTCCAACGTTTTTTTCAAAAGAAAGATTCATTGAAATGTTAATACGCGTACATTGACACCTCAACGATGCAAATCGTATGTTTGGTTCGCGAGATATAACGCATGACAGAAATAACCTTGAAGATCATGATGACTGTTAATGATTTTTATTTTTTATTTGATTTTTTTTGTACTCATGAGAGAAAAATTTGATGGCATTTATAAAAAAACTGTTTGGAGTACATAAATTATATGAACATTGATTACTTGAACTTGAAAATAAGGTTAAAAATTTATTGTTTTTGAAGAAAAATACCCAATTTTTGCACTTTTTTTTTTAAATTAAAAACCGGCTCCAAGAATTTTTTTTAGAAACTTTATAGAAATACAGAATTGTCAATACGCGTCGATTGACACCTTGTTCAACGAAATCGTACGTGGGGTTCGCGATATATAACGCATGACAGAAATGACCTTCAAACGGGCAAAACAGCAAGTTTCCCAAAAACTAATCAGCTCTTAAGATTGCAAAGACGCTTCGATTGACACCTCAACGAAGTCGATACGACTTTGTTTACGTGAGTTCTACTCCTAGAAAAAACTGTCCACGAACGTACAGACGTACGTATGTACGTACGTACACACACACACACACATATACATCTCCCTTTCTAAAAACACTTTATATATACTCTATAGACCTCAAAACGTGAAGAAATGTTGAAAATTTCAATTTCGATTTTCGAGGCGATTACAAAAACTTCCCATATAATGGAAAGTTAAAAAAAAATTACCTCAAAATTGACGTCGAGTACACAATAGGGTCAATTTGACCACACGCTTGCTTCAAAGGCTTCTCAACGACAACTGATGACGTGAAATTGTCTGCAAACGGTGTTAACTTATAGTCAAGACACAGAAATACACTTAGATGTCTATAGTACCCCCACTCTCCCGCAGGCTTAAGCGCTGCGATCGGTCAAAGTCGCCACTTCCGCCGGTGTCAAATTGACCCCTTGTGTACTCGAAGAGTTAAGTAATTTGTTAAGGAATAACATTTAGTTTCAATTTTAAAGGTAATGTCAAGTATCATTATTGATTTTTAATCTAAGAAATAAAGACGACAACTTTATTCTGATCCTAACTCCGTCATTTTTAGTTCTAATAACATTTATGAGTGCTCGTTTTAAAGGTCTTTTTAAACACTTTAAAAAAGACGTCATATGTTTTCTGCAAAAATTCACCGTTTCCCGTTATTTAACGTTGCAAGGTTTAATTTCAGTTTACCAAGAATACTAGTTTACGTTTGACGAGTCATAGCTCAGTCCCTATTGCATCTCGGAAAACGAAAAGCAAGCATTCTCTTTGTTATTAAATGTACCTCATTTTTTTCTGATTGCCTTTTTTTGAATAAAAAGTATAATTCTTCAGTTATTTGTGTAAAACAGTTCAAAATCATGCATTTTTTCAATAAAATACCGGCATGTTTGATCATGAATAACTCAAAAATTATTGATTGAACAAAAAAACATTTTGAAACATTTTTTGCGTAGAATTGACCTTTCAATAAATTTTTGCGGTTATTTTTAATATTAATTTTTCCACCTCCAGGGCAGAAGCGACCATTGGCACTATATAACTTGTTTCAATCCACATTTGACGTCAATCCGTCTTGACTGAAAAATTTCTGAGGTAGAAACCTGTAGAACCCTGAAATCTCAAATTTCCCAAAATTTTCGCTTCTTCCTTTTTGGCTTTCCAGCGTCGAAAAGATAATAGGCACCCACTTAAAAACGGTTTTGTAACGTGTATTCTTCCAATTACTTCACTTAATATTAACTCATTTGATTTACTGTATTAAGTTCTTTTCAGGATTATTATATAAATATATATATATATAGTTACATTTATTTGTATTATTATCTCTAATAAATTTAATATTTATGAATAAATACTGGAAAATTATCCGTTTTCACCTCACGGCTTGTTCAAGTTTCTATAACCCTTGGAGCACTCCAACCTCTAAACTCATTTTCAATTTGATACTTCAGAACCCAATCATATACATATACTCTCAATTCAAATTTACTCAGCTACATCTATGGTTGAAGTTCATAGTTCACGTTACACTCGTTGTTATGTGGTTTCCGAAAGTTGCATTGTAATCATCCAAGTGCAGATTTGCCAAACATATCTGGAAACTTTTCTAGTTTCGCGCAGACGTACAAACATAGTTGTTATATAACACACCGAAGAGTAGCTACAGCATTTCGACTATTCAGATAAAGTGATGAAAGTAAGTTTACAACATGTTTTCTAAACTGCACAGTCAAACTGTATTGTTCAGCAAACTAATTACAAAACTGCAAGAAACATTTGTGAGGACTATGAGTTTTCGAACCGGCAGTTGAATCATGAAGCAAACAAGATCTGCAGGATTTTCAAGCTAGTTTCCTTTCTACTATTTCTCAGATTTGGATAAGGATTCTGGAGGAAACCCTTACATGTTGTATATACATATTTTCTAGACTGCTATGAGTAGAAAACAGTTTGTTCATATGTTACCGCAGATTTCTGCGCCGCCGATACCACAATGTATTCGCCGAGCAGTAATTGCTTGAAATTCGTATTTTGTAAACAAGCCATGTTTTGTAAACAGGACTTGATTGTGTCGAAGGAAGAATGACTTTTGTGTTTTGAATTCGTTGGGATTCATATGTAATGAGTTAATGAAACAAGCCGCGAAGTGCGACCCTTGAGTTCCACACGGTCAACCTCCCAGTAATATCTAGATAAACAATAAAAATATTAAACACAGTGATAGTTTTGAAAATAAAACTACTTTAAATAATAATAATGATAGGTATTCATAGCAGTAACAGGAATGAGTTAATATTAATCATATCATCTACGGGAGCATCCATTCATTACGCAAGGCTTTTGGTGGATGGGTGATGATGATTGATTACCAAAAATGCAAATTTGGTTTAAATTTTTTTGGTTTTCAAAATTTAAGCCGCTTTTTTTAATTAAAAGACTGCAAAAACTATTAAAAATCTGCTCAAATTATCCAAACATTTTAAAACTTTGATTGACTTTACAACAAAATCTTTAGAATAAAAGATACCAGGTAATATCATTCGGAAGAACCCCTTTCATATGGTAACTTTGAATGATTTTTTATTTTTAATTGAATTTTTTTTTCAGAATCATGAAAAAACTTTGCTGGTTTCTCTTTAAAAACTGATAGGAATGTATAAATTTTATAAACATTTATTACTGTGTTGTGCAAATCAGGTTAAAAAAATATTTTTTTATGAAAAAAACCCTAAGTTTTCACATTTTCTTCTATTAAATTTAAAAACCGCTGAAACGGATTTTTATAATGTTAAAATAATCAATGAAAATTTTAAAACACGATGATTGACACCTTAATTATGTTAATATTATATCTGGTGCGTGAGATATAGTGAATGGAATCAATGACCTTGAAGATCATGATGACTGTTAATGATTTTTTTATTTTTTATTCAATGTTTCTTGTCTTCATGAGAAAAACTCTTGACGGTGTTTTTACAAGCACAGCTTGAAGTATATAAATTTAATAAAAATTGAATACTGTCTTTCGTAAATCAGGTTAAAAATTTATTGTTTTTAAAAAGCTAATTTTTTCCTTAAATTAAAAAAACGGCTCCAACGATTTCTTTCAAAATTTGTTTGATTCACACAATTGTTAATAGGCGTTTATTGACACCTTAACCATGCGAATCGTATGTTTGGTTCGCGAGATATGTATAACGCACGACAGAAATCACCTTGAAAATCATGATGTCTGTATAGAATATTTTATTTTTTATTTAATTTTTTACGTTATCATGAGAAAAAATTTTGAAACTGTTTTTACAAGCACTGTTTGAAATATATAAATTTTATAAAAATTGAATACTGTCTTTCGTAAAACAGGTAAAAAATTTATTGTTTATAAAAAAAACCAAATTTTTTGCACTATTTTTTCTTACATTAAAAAACGGCTCCACCGATTTTTTTAAAAATTCGACAGATTCACAAAAGTGTTAATACGCGTCCAGTGGCACCTTAATTATGAACCGTATGTTTAGTTCGCGAGATATAACGCATGACATAAATGACCTTGAAGATCATGATGTTAATGATTTTTGATTTTTTATTTGATTTTTTTTTGGTATTCACGAGGAAAAAATTTGAGGACATTTTTAAGAAAACTGTTTGGAAAATACAAATTATATAAACATTGATTACTTAGACTTGGAGAAAAGGTTAAAAATTTGTTGTTTTTGAAAAAAATACTAATTTTTTGCACTTTTTTTTTGAAAAATTTAAAAACGGCTCAAAGAATTTTTTTAAACACTTGATACAATTACACAAATGTCAATACGCGTCGATTGACACCTTGATCAAGGAAATCGTAAATTTGATTCGCGAGATATAACGCATGACACAAATTACCTTCAAACGGGCAAAACAGCAAACCCCCCAAACCGAAGTTTCCCAAAAACTAATCAGCTCTTGAGATTGCAAAGACGCTTCGACACCTTAACAAAGTCGATCGGACTTTGTTTACGTCAGTTATGCTCGTGGAAAAAAGTGTCCACGAACGTACAGACGTACGTACGTACACACACACACACACACACACACACACACACACACACACACACATACATCTCCCTTTCTAAAAACACTACTCTATAGACCTCAAAACGTAAAGAAATGTTGAGAATTTCAATTTCGATTTTCAAGGCGATTACAAGAACTTCCCATATACTGGGAAGTTAATAATCTGTTGGAAATCGCATGTTCTGCATCACAGTGCTGCAGAATATTGTTTCAATTGGGCGATTCACGTTTTTAACTTCCCAGTATCTGGGAAGTACTTGTTAAATCCAGAATTGATAAAGGTAAGATCATAAAGTATATTAATAGGTACAGTTGTAAAAAGGATGAATATTGGAAGATAAAAACGCACATGCATACTTTGTTTCATTTAGAAGAATCTATGCAACAACTGGTATTAATTAAAGATTTTTTAAAGAGGAAAGATTGATGGTAACCTTAAAATTCGGAAACGGTAACAGAAGTGAAACTTATTCCGACAAAGAGTGTTAAGAAGATGTAAAAATTACTCGCAAGGAGAATCCAAAAAATGGTCCATTTTATCGCATATTGACGAGAATAAAGTTCATAGTGCCATCGTCAAAATTTTCATTGAAAATATTCCACGAAAAAATAAATGGATAACAGATTCAGTTATTTCTGTGTTTCTTTATATTATAAAGATGATATAAAAAATAGATAGATAGATATAAAAAATAAGTATATTGATAATTTCTAATTTCTTTCTTCTGTAGTGTGTGCTTTATTTCTTCTTTTCATGCCACAGATATAAACTAGAAAATATCAAACCAGCTTGGACCAAATAAAAGCAAATTTTCATAATGTACCACACTAGCAACATTTGTAAACAATTTTTCATTTGGGGCGCGAAATAATTGGAAATTAGAGCTTTGGGAACCTGTACAGTAAAATTGACATCAAGGATCAAGCAAAAATCGAAATACAAAGATATTTTTTTCGTTTTATTGAGGTGCCTATTATGCAATTAGAAAATTTCAAAGAAAAATGTACAATATATGCATTGGTAAAACGCAATATCCTAAAACCTGATAAAGATATAAAAAAATTTTAAAGTGTTACTATTTTGCATCTTTCAATAAAAGCACAACTGATCTGTGAAACTTGAAAAATTACTTCATGTCTATTTCTTATATTAACATTGATGAGCTTCGTGCTTATAACATGATTTTGATAAAATTACCTTCCCATGGTATTTTCAAAACGTTTGTGAAACATCTTTATTTTTGTAAAAATCCGTACGTTTTCGTGGCAATGTAAATTATCTTTAATAAGCACATGCTACTTTCAAGAACGCATACATCATGTACAGTACTTTAAACGCAATATGAAATAAAAGAAATCAATATTACCATAACTTTCTTTATGATAAGATTTTTTTTATATTGACTTGCTTATTTACAAATGTATATTTTCTGATCTTTACTGCAGTTTTATTCAAGTCTCGTTACAATGTAAACATTCCGCATTATGTCCTGGTCTCGTCACGTTTTCTTTACGAGCTGCCGAAAAGATGGCAATATAAAAGTTGAAGAGCATCTTTGCCGAGTGGATCATCATTTCGCGTTACTGCTCCTGAAATGTAATGCTTACAGACGATTTAGGGAGGTTAACGTGCCATTCAGGAAGCAATAACAAAAGGCGAAGCGACACACAAAACCGATTCAGGTGTCATTACAAATGCTTGAGATTGCTCCTTTCTAATGGCAAAAGGATGAATACTGAAGCTGTGATGTTGGTTTTGCATTTTGATGGTAGTAGTTATTTAACCCTGATTACGGGGTAATGATAATGGCTGAGCTTGGGATTACTGCAGCCATTTGACATCATGGAATTGTGTCCCCATTCAGCTCATATTCCCTGAGAAAGAGTTGTAATCTTTTCTTTCGAAATTGGATGCTTTATCCAATGGTTGGTGTGAATACATAATTTATACGTGTTCAAAGAGCTGAGATTCCAGAGAGGAAACGAATTAATGAATCAATCCTTAGTAGGAGCAGAAAGTATTATATAATTTGCTTTTAATATAATATCGATTCCCAAGAAAAAAACGCTACAAGTAAATAATCTAACATGGTATTTTTAAGCAAGTGCACTTCAAAATCGTGCAAAAATTATCCATTTTACATGTAAATGGCGTTTGCAAAAAAATTAAATCATAAATTTTCACTTTCACGTCGAACTACGGTTCTTGTAATCGCCTCGAAAATCGAAATTGAAATTTTGAACTTTTCTTTACGTTTTGAGGTCTATAGAGTATATATAAAGTGTTTTTAGAAAGAAGTATGTATGTGTGTGTGTGTATGTACGTACGTACGTACGTACGTACGTACGTATGTGCGTTCGCGGGCAGTTTTTCTACGAGCATAACTCACGTAAACAAAGTCGTATCAACTTCGTTAAGGTGTCCATCGAAGCGTCTTTGCAATCTTAAGAGCTGATTAGTTTTTGGGACACATCGGTCGGGGGGGGGGGGGGTTGCGGTTTTCACCCCTTGAAGGTCAAACCTGTCATGCACTATATCTCGCGAACCAAATGTACGATTTGCTTTATCAAGGTGTCAATCGACGCGTATTAACATTTCCGTGATTCTATCAAATTTTTAAAAAAAATCGTTGGAGCGGTTTTTTAATTTTTTTACAAAAAGTGCAAAAAATTGGATTTTTTTTCAAAAACATCAAGTTTTTAACTTTATTTCGAAGTCCCAGTAATCAATATTTATAAAATTTATATACTCCAAAATATTTTTACAGAAACACAATCAAAAATTTTCCTCATGCTTACGTAAAAAATTAAATTAAAAATAAAAAATCATTAAAAGTCAGCATGATTTTCGAGGTCATTTTTATCATTCACTATATCTCACGAACCAGATATAATATTTGCATCATTATGGTGTCAGTTGACGTATATTAACATCTTTGTAAAGTTTTTAACATTATAAAAATTCGTTTCATCCGTTTTTTAATATAATGGAAGAAAATGCGAAAAATTTTGGTTTTTTTCATAATTTTTTTTTAACTTGATTTACACAGCATAGTGATACCAGTTTATAAAATTTATACATTTTCATCAGTTTTTGAAGAAAAACCAGCAAAATTTTCGTCTATGATTATGAAAAAAACTAAATTAAAAATAAAAATTCATTCAAGGTGACCATGTAAAGAGGGTTCATACGAATGATATTACTTTATATCTTTTATTCTAAACTAATTGTTGTAAATTCAATCAAAGTTTTAAAATATCTGCATAATTTGAGCAGATTTTTAATAGTTTTTACAGTTTTTCAATTTAAAAAACTGCTTAAATTTTGAAAACCATCAAAATTCAATCAAATTTGTATTTGTGGTAATCAATGCTTTGAATGGTGATATGTTTTATAGTCAATACTTTGTAAGATCATATGCTTTGAAAAGCTCTCATCGAATAAAAAACTTTAGTTTTTAGTAGATTCATTCTTTAGTTATCGTAAGATTTCAATAACCATCATCATTTGTAATACATTTTACTTTTTACATGCAATTGAACATATTTTTGACTGCATATACAAAAATTTTCAAGACCAAAAAGGTCCCCACCGATTGATCTGCGTGAATATTCAATCTGTCCTCATCGACCAAAAACCTTACGTAATCAATTGACCCTCCCGTAGACGATATGATTCATATTAACTCATTCCTGTTACTGCTATGAATACCTCTCATTGGTATTATGTAAAGAGTATTATTTTCAAAATTATAATTGTGTTTAATGTTGTCGATGTTTATGTAGATAATACTGGGAAGTTGACCGTGTGGACCTCAAGGGTTGCACCTCGCGGCTTGTTTAATATAAGCTTTCAAAATGTAAAGATTGTTTCTTGGAAGAATTATATTCACAGCTTATTCAAATTGATATCCTTTCCTGTATTAACTCTCTCTCACAATAGATCTAGATAAAATTGTTGCACTGAGGACCCTTGAGTGCCTTAAATGCAGTTATTATTTCACTTCGTAAGCCGAGAAAAGTAGTGAAAGTCAGCGAAAACTGAATTTGGAGAATTGTGCTAGTGTTTCTGCAGTTCCAAACCAGCTTTCTGACTTGTGTTTGCAATTTATCTCGCCTAATTGCTTAGTTGGTTCATGCGACTTTCTTATTTGCTATTAAGAATTAGAGTCCGTAAATTAAAAACAATATTGTGTTAACTATTTTTCAACATTCTTTTCATTGGGTTAAGATCTTCAAAAAATTTAAGTCAGCTCTTACCACTAGTCATGTCAGATCTTTTAAAACAATTTTCTGCTCTTGAGAATCACTTTCTTCAAAAACCATTACATCAATTGCAATTTTTTGGCAAACGTTTGAAATCGGTATCAGGGATAAACTAAGCTATTTCCTCAGCATTTAAAAAAACTACTGCCATAACCTTTCACACTAAGTGTGAATATTTGAATTTTTAACGGGGCGAATAAATACTGTTTCGTCTCAGAATAAAGGTGATTAAATCTTGATTTTCTTTCCTAGTCAAAACAAAAACTGTTTTATTCAACTTAAAACTTTTCAAGATAAGCCCATCAAATTATAAGTCTCGTTTTCTTTTACTATTCTCGGTACCCATCGTGTGGAAACATTTTCGCTTGCACTTTGTCAGTAAAAATCCTAAGCCTAAGCTAGATGTCTTATGATAGTTCTTTAGTCTATTCTATCCTATATAAATTCGTCAATTTTATAATATTCTCCTCCGTGAGGAATATGAATATCAATACTTTTCGCGATATTCATGTTCCAAGAATGTTTTGCAAAGCTCAAACTTCAAGCTCCAAAGTACATAAAATACAAAACATAGATTGGGCATAAAAACGGTAAATTAATTGATTTATAAATACACATGCTCACTTTAAATATTATCATTCCTTATTAGGGGATGAACAAACTAAACTATCAATAACTTTGTTTTAAAGCTTGTTGCCGAATCAAATACAAATTATTATTGATTCTTATATTGAGTCCTACAACCATCAATATTCGATGCCAAAAAAACAGCTCAAAAATATCCAATGACAAAAAAAATCCAATCGCAAAATATAACACTAACAAAAACACTACACACAAAAATATTTGGCTTTAAAATTATTTATTGCAATAACCGGCAAACAATAAATGGCATGGTTTTAACTTTTTTTAGATGCATTAGATTAGGGGCGGCTTAAGGATCGATGTTTATTTTTGGCGAACTTGTTTGAATTGTTGAAACATAAATACGCTGAGATATATGTAGTTTGAAAAAAGCAATTATGGATGTTAAAGAAATTGCCGCAAATTCTAGCATTGAAGAAGAAGGCTTCATGAACACAAAACGTCAGTTGGATTATGAGCTACTTTTTGTTCAACGAAGCATACGTGTTGGTGTGCTTCGGTTTTTACACAATAAAATGAAAATAATACAATAAAATAAAATTGAAAAATTCTAGGAAATATGTTGATCTACAGTCTGCATCAACTCACGAAAGTCATAGTGTTGTTAATGAAAGCAACCTGAGTCAACGATAAAAATATTCAAATTGTTGCGTGCTCCCACTACCACACCTCCCTCCCAGCCAATCATCCTCCATGTTCCCCGCCAATTTGGACGCCTCATGAAAGATGATTGCCGAGAGGGGCTCCGTGCAGAGCACCCACAAACAACTGTGGCCGCATAGTGGCGACCGTAGAGTAACATTTTTGAAAACCAGCTAGCTAACCGGGTCGTGGGATAATCAAAAAAACATAAAACAACTGAAGAACCGGACAAACCGAATCGCGCACAAGCTGATAAGGGGAGAAACCATCAATAACAAATCACTTCATATTAGATTTCACTTTATTCATTCCTAAATTCTACTTTAATATTAATCATTACATCAGCACTTCAAAGATATCCACTTTTGTGGTTTTCAACAAAAAAAACAGTATTTCTATCTATTAAGAAATCACAATCATTGCTGAAGCCGCTACAAAACACATTTCACCAATTGATGGGAAAGAACAGAAAATGTATGAAAGAACCGTTTAAGCATTACCGTGACCTCCAGGCACGTTGTCTTCCGAATTCGAGCGCCTTATCCACGCCGAGAAGTCGGGTCCAAACCAGATGATCGACATCCAGAAGGTTTCTCGGATCCCGAGCATAACACCCGCCAGCAGCGTGCAGAAACCCAAGACATAGAAGCCCCGCGCCGTGTTGTCCGTCTCGATATCGAAGATGTTGGCCGGTATACTCCGTCGGATTGATGCCTTGATCCAAAGGCACTAATCAATATCCCGGCCAAACAAGGGCTTCACTCACTACGTCGTCCTTAAAGGGCGTCTTCAGCTCGTTCAAGCCGACGTTATAAAAATCGGCTGCTATAAAAAAAAATTTTTTTTTTCCGTAGATTTCTCAACGGTTATACTTCCTCGACGACAACTCACCGACTCCTTTTTTCACCTCTGCACTCACACCTCCAACTTCTCACTTCGTCTCAAATCGAAACATCATGCCTATATATGGCAATCTGCTAATTCGACCAATCAGATGGGCGACCGCACCCTAAGAGAGCCGCTTCTCGCTTGATGACCTCAACTCACCACACCAGAACAAAAAAAAACGCGTTTCTCACCTCTCGAGAGAGACAGTGCGAGTGGTGGATTAGCAATTCGGATTTTAGTACTGCCAATGGCGAATATTTGACAGTGTAACGATGCAGTTTAAATTGATTATCGTTTTGGTGGAAAAAAGAAAAATGTTATAAAATGATCCGCAACAAAATTATTAACAATATGGTATCAACAATCACTTTAAACTACTAAATATCAAAACAACTGACGTATAGACTAGAATGTTACAAATGTAATACACAAGTTTTTAATTTGACGAAAAAACATTGAAACAGTTTGTGAATTCTAGGAAATATAGGTGTTTCATTCTAGCAGTCTGGGCCATATTTATCACGCACTCATTGAAAAAAGTTCAATATGATTGTCAATGGAACGCCTATTGAAGAGAAAAAATTTGGGGTGGTCAAGTAAAAATCGACTCTGAAAACAAGATTTTTTTTTTGCATCGATTGCCATAGATTTCCTGTATGCATTTTGATTCGAAGTGGACAGCCGTTGTCGAATTTTTGAAGAAAGTGAAGAAAGTGTTTGTTTGTTAACACTGCAGTCATCTAGCCTGCGAACAAATTGCGAGTGATTGTGAAAGGACGCTGAGCTGGCGCCATTTTCTATAATAATTCAGTCTAGTGAACTTTTGAAGAAGCGGGCTAGAAATATCCCTAAAAGTGGATCGTGATGCAACACGCCAACAGCCCAATGGTGAAAATCCTCCTCCGAAAGTGGAGGGCCAGTTTTCTGTGGTCGAAGTGACACCACAGCCTCCTTCACCTTGTCTTCCACTCTTGAAGACACATTCCTCATCTAGAAAGAGGAAGGTAAACCTTAGGCAAGCACGCCTAATAAAACTCAAGCGAGCAGCGAAGACCCCAAGAGCTTGGGAACACTCAAATAGCATGGAGCAGGAGCATACCCTGACCCTGTCACCGAGGACCATCCAGGAGTTGGAGAAGCAAGGAGTGCTTGTAAATGCCATGGATATGCCGGAAGTCACTTACGACGTAGCTATTTCCGAGGAGGACAACAAGGTAAAGTCCCATAACCGCTTTAATGGGTTCAATTCTAAAGAAGAATTGAGCAAATACAGCAATCTAAACCTCCTGAGCGACGGCTTCAAGCCAGCAACTGGCAGACTAATTTTAAGTTCCTCTAGCTCTAAAAACTTAAATTTAAACTTTGAAAAAATGAATCAATCCAAAAATACAGTTCATTCAGGAGAGTTAGGACTCCCAAAATCGCCCCTGTTCCCGGTACCGAGTGATCGCAACTCCAACCCTCTAAATCGAAGAGGAAACTATTACCAACCCCTGGACGCAGGGGTCCCAGCAAAAGAGGCCCTTACATCTAGTAGCAAGCCTTCCACGCAGAGCGCCGCTACTACTAAATCTAAACCTAAGTGGTGCCCCCCAATTTTCGCCAATAATATTTGGGCTAAAACAATATTAAACGCGGTTAAGACAATTGACCCTAACACAGAAGTGTTATTAAAAAGTGTCTCGAGATCGAGACACACAATCCTCGTGGATAACCCTTCCACACACAAGGAACTTCTTTTACATTTCAAATGCCAACCCTTGGCTGAAGCCTTCTCGTATCCCCCTATTTCTGATAGAAAAATAAACATCATGCTCCGAGGAGTATCGGCAGACTTCGAGCCACTGGAAGTGGAGAATGACATCCGCCAACAAAACAAAGATATCGGCATCTTAGCTATAAAACGCTTTGAAACCCAATGAGCAAAGTCGAAAGGAGTAACGATGGACCTATTCCTTATTACACTTGACTCGATGGAGTCCCTTGCTGCCATCAAAAAAATCAAAATAATCTTGCACTCTAGGGTGCGCTGGGAAAAGCCTAAAAAGCAAAAATTGACTCAATGCTTTCGGTGCCAGCGCTTTGGACATACGCCCACTTACTGTGGATACGCTCAAAGGTGCGTTAAATGCGGCAGTAGCCATGAGGATGGAGAACCCTGCAGAAGAAATCCTGAGAATGAGAATGCTCCTCCACCGTTCTGCACCAATTGCCATTCGGAAGGCCATCCAGCAAGTTTCTCGGGCTGCCCTGTATTCAAGCAGGCGCTCGAAAGAAAGGAGAAAATTCGATTACAGAGGAACAAGCAAGAAGAACAAAGAAGATGGAAAAAGGCCAACATCGCTGGGCATAGCTTCTTTTCCTCACTAAATACCAACGTTCCACACACAGATAACTCTATGAAGGCAGCTACAAATAGAATTTCATACGCTGACATGGCTAGAGGCCCAGTTCAACAGTTAGGACACCCTCTTTACTCTGAAACTTCGAGACCCCCGGGAAATCCTGCGGGAAACCTCTTCTCCGAATTTCTGGGTGAAGCAAACAATCTATTTGGGATGCCACCTATGGACTTCCTTGGTAGGTTAAAAACATTTTGGCCCAAATATAGGCCTTTAACCAGCAAAACTGATAGGGCAGCCGCGTATATCGGCTTTTTAGCTGAATTTCCTCTACTCGATGGTTAGATGGAACTTCGCTTATATTAGCATGTGCTCTATTCGATCTCAAGACCGGAGGAGATATCTGGAAAGTTTTCTGGATAGAAATAAAACAATGGTTGCGTTCGTGACTGAGACTAACCTACTCGAAAAACACAGCCTTAAACCGAAAAAGTTTAGATCTTTTGGAAACGACAGTCAGGCGGGCCCCGCCATATACATAAAAAACAATATTCAGGCGACTCGTGTCACCCCACCACCCTCCCTTACAGTTATCCCAACAGTATACCCAACAGTTATCTCCTCGGCTATGACAATCATCCGATTACGAGGGCTTAACGGTGTAAGCAAATCCCTCCTTCTATGCTCACTGTACATCCCCTCGGGCAAGGGGACGGAAATCATTCCAGAACTTGAAGCCATTTTTCAAAGAGCCAAAAGCTTTGATATGTTTATCATTGCAGGCGATTTTAATGCTAGACACTGGGGGTGGGAATGGCTTTCAGATGAACCATCCCTACATGTTCGCATGATAAATGCTGGAGTCCCAACCTTCCCAGCTAGTGATGGTTTTCTTGACAACTATCTAGTGTCCAATCAGATATTGCAGACGGTAAGCTCCCCGCCCAGATGCTTTGTTTTGCCCACCATTTCTGACCATCACGCTATTATGTTACATATCGAAATCAAAGCTGGAGAGCCTCCGTCGGATCAAGAGAGAAAAATAAGAATCCTAAAACATATTGACTGGGAACAATTTAACAATAATCTTGAAGAACATCCATTTTTGCAAATATCTGCTTGTCGTAACCTCTCTAACCCTGAAATTGAAGAACACGTGGTTAAACTAACTTCCGCCATTATGCAGGAACTGGACCGGCGAGCCCCCCTGGTAAAAAAACCGCAAGGAAAATACGGAGAAGTTTCCGAAGAAACTCTTGAGGTCATAAGAACAAGAAGAAGTGTTCTTAACCGCCTCAAGAAGATTTACCGCAAAGAATTTAATAGGGAAACCCCAGAGAGCCAACAATTGATGGATGTAGTTAAAGTCCTTAATAATATAATCTGCAGACTCACAAGCAGAGATCTAAACATGAAATTCAGAGAACGCCTGTCGGACATCAAGAATGGATGCAATGTGTTTAAAGAGATTAACGCTATCTCGGGTAGAAATAAACTGAAAAACTCAGTAGAAAGTGTAGAGATCTTACACAATGGGGTAGTAGCCACAGAACTAAAAGACAAACTGGATGTCTGCGCAGACTTTTACGACAACATATACGCTGACAAAGCTGAGGTCGTATCCAGTGAACTCCTGAACACAGTAAAAGAGGCCACACAATCCTTTATAAGGGGTCATATAGGCTCTACCATAACCATATTTTCATTTTTGAACCCCTTCCATACTCCTGCCCCCTCCGAAAGGGAAGCCTCATTTTTCTTCTCTTCTGAGGAAGAAGTTTGCAGGATTATCGAGTTTGGAAACGGAATAAAATCCAGTGGCCCAGATGGCATCTCGAACTACGTGATTAAACGCTGCGCCAAAACAATAGCGCACCCGCTAACCATTATATGTAATAACGCCATCAACAACGGATACTTTCCCAAATTATGGAAGGAGGCAAAAATTATTCTGATCCCGAAGGTAAAATTTAATGGAAGAATCGATGACCTTAGACCCATCTCATTATTACCCAACCTAGGGAAAATCCTTGAGAGATTGATTCTCAAGAGCTTTTCATCCTTCTGCCTTGCTCGTATACCTAACTTCCAATTCGGCTTTCAACCTGGACACTCCACAGAGCACGCAATTCTGACTTTGCAAGACCACATCATCAAAAACCTCAGACGCAGACGCTGTACAGTTGCATGTGCGGTAGATATCAGAAAGGCCTTTGACTCCGTATGGATAGAGGGCCTCACATTCAAAATTCTCAAAGCGGGTTGCCCTCCACAAATTAGTCGCATCCTAGACAATTTCTTAACCGACAGGGAAGGGTTCATCGAAATTGGAAATGGAAAATCCAATCGAGTAAAAATTCAATCAGGTGTCCCTCAGGGCTCCATTCTGGGTCCTTGCCTCTTTAATTTCTACATTCATGACTTTCCGGTTGAAATAACGACTAATACTGGAACTCTAACCCCAATATCACATGCATGCATGCTGACGACACTTTAATATATGCATCGGCGAACTCCCCAACAGAAGCGCGAGACATACTTCAAACTCACCTTAGATTAGCGGAAAAATTTCTAACCAAGTGGGGTCTTCACGTTAATGCAGGAAAATCTGAACTTATATGTTTCCGAAATGCGTCAGCGAAGGGCAGACCAAACACGGTGAAGGCAAGTAAACTCATAACAGTTCAAGTCGGAGGGGCTACGTTAATTTCCAAGAACAGCCTTCGATTTCTGGGGGTCGATTTACACCACAGAATGAAGGTCAATCCTCACGCCCAGGCCTTACTATCCAGAGCTAAACAAGCTGCCGCCTTACTAGGGTGCATGCTCACTTCTAAAGCCGTTTCTACTTCGGTTAAGACCCTCATGTATAAATGCCTAATTAGACCCATATTGTCATACGCTTTTCCTACGTGGTTCACTATATCACTTAGCGTCACCAAGGACATTCAGATCTTTGAGAGGAAGATATTAAGAAAATGCCTCTCGAAGTACAGAAGACCTGACAAAAAGTTCTTCAGAAATACCACGCTATATGATGAATCGGGAATCAAGCCGTTCTTATACTACAATCTGGAACTGGCTCATAAGCACCTCTCGAAAGCCTCTGAGCACTACAACACTAGAATAAGGGCTACAGCGGAAACTAACCCGTGGGAACCAAACCAAGCTAATCTCGAATACTATATCTCTCCATTCTCCGTATTCTTGGATCAGCCACATGTGATGTTCACCCCCTCTAACGATGACGAATTCACCCCTAGATTTTACAAATATCCCACCCCAAGAATATACAGGGGATAACGCCGCCCAACCTCCTGGATACAAAAACCTAGGAACCGGAACTGGGAAGTTCAGAACAGTCTCCCCGAAGCTCTCCTGAATGAATATGGTATTAGTAACACACCTTAGTTCATAAGACCTTTTAATAATGAAAACTAATACAAAATCATGAAGCAGCTTATATGTAAGCGAACGCCTGGTGGGATGGGACTCTTTGAATTATTAGCACAATAGTGCCGCACCTCGTTGTATCGCGTCCCCCTTTGTATGCTGGAGTTCCACCCCACCCCGTTTGCACTAGTCTTAAATCTAGAATCTAAAATACTGTACTTTTGTAATGTAATACAATTACCTATAATTAGACAGAATAGTATTAAGTAACTTTTTCAAGACTGAGTGCAGTCATTCCCTTGTCATTAATGATGTTATCTCTCCTTTATGTCCTGCGTCAGGAACGCTAGAAGGGACAAATTTAATTAGGCTAATTTAAGATAGATTTAGTTTAGTTAGTAGCTTATTTATTTACTCCTCAACATGCGAAGGCCAACGGGAGCAATTGGCAACCCTCAACAAGTCATGCTTTCTAATGATGTTACTGGCCTCCGGCCGAAGAGTAGGTAACTAAATATTGTAGACGGATATAAACTGCAGTCTGTCAAAATATATCTTGACATGTATTCGATAGTATAACCTAAAATGTACACTATTAAGACTCAATAAAATAATCTGAATCTGAAGAGAAAAAATTTGGTTTAAAAGTTGTGGCTAATTTTAAATAAAGTTTTTGTGTGTTCCATACCATCAATGTAATAAAACATGCTGCTATATTTTAGCAAATTATTGATACAATGAGGAAGCTATTGTTTTGAAATGGTTACTTTTATTGGATTTGTAAGTCGATGCTGTAGGATTGACAGGCCAATCTAGTTCACAATTACTAGTACATCAAATTAAGTCGGTTGTATTGAATCTATTAAATCCATTTAATCGCCAACGGACTCTAAACCGGTTTCACCATTTATTGTCACGAATCAAGGGGATCATCCATACGCATGTTTCATCTCCTAGCATTATCCGAATTCTAACTCGTGTCCCCATGACTGAAGACATAGAACAACGGAATCTGTATCTGATATCCCCGGGTTGAATCTCCATCACGACATGGGTATTTTATCACTAGGAATGAATCTTTCATGGAATGCCTGATTGTAATAAAATGGGCTATGACAGAGAAAAATCAATACAAAATTTTCATTTTTTTTTAGTTAACTTTATAAAGTCGTTTGAATAAACTTATGGTTCACTTGATGATACGTTCTACTTATTTCACTCTGCAAAGCAAATAAGTCGAAACCGCAAATACACCATTGCAGTTGGTGTTTCAAAACCTTTACTGTAATAGGTCAAAAACTATTGACTGAAATAAATAGCAAATAATAGAACAATTGCAAATCAAACTCGAAGCACTGAGCATTCTCCAATATGGAAAACTACAAAGCAAACCTTTGAAAACCAAATATTTCGGAAAACTATGATTTTGATACCCTTTTCAAAGAATTAAGTCCAGTCAAAAACAATTTTAAAATTTATGCTTTCACTCAGCTAGAAAATTTTTTCTAACAATACCCTGCAAGCATAATAAAATTATGATATCTCTTCGCAGAAAGTCCTTCCAAATATATTTTGATTCTTTTTATTTTATCGATTTATGACCAAATGTTATATATTAATTTGAAGTTTCTGCTTCAGTACGTTTATGAGTTAAAAGTCTGTGCCTCAAAACCGGGCAAAGTTGACCATGGTACGAAACCCAAAAAAAAAACCATTAAAACAGTGCCAAATTTAAAATGATCACAGATTTTTTTAATTACTTTCATTATTTTTTAGTCCCCGATAGTTCAAAAATTTATATATCGAATATTCTTAAACGTAATACTTTTGTACGGGATATTTTGCGACTGGATATTTTTGTACGGGAAATTTAAGTACCTGGAAGTGTTGGTGCAGATATTTTGGCATCTGGTATTCATGCATTAAATCAATAGTTCTGCATAAAATTTTCTTAACAATGTTTTCCAACAATATGTTGCAAAGACGCGATTCCAGTATAAAATCTCTGGTTTAATAGCTTCAATTCAAAGACTTTATTCTAGCTTGGATGGGCTCGCGAAGAATCTTACATAGTGGTTATGTTAGACAGGTTCCACTGGTGCTCCGCCAATTTAGGTAGCTCCACATTCTTCTCACCATCGACTGTAATTCAGTAGAAAGATCAGCTTTTTCTATTCTTTCGTTTCTATTTTCGTTTGATCTTACAACACAATACAGATTAAAAACATTTCCAACGATTACGATTCACTAGCAACATAAAGCTATTTTTTTTGCTGCTGGTGGTAATCTTCAAATGGCTGCAAAATGTTTTTCATGATTTATTTTCAATTTTTTTGTTTGCAAAATCTATGAACGAGAAATAAATAAAAAGAATAGACCTCTCCATCGATTTTTTAGAGTTTTGAATATGACTTTTTACTTCAAAAAGTTTCAACTACACGACGATCTATATACTAGATTTTTGCATGTCCAATGAATTTCCGTTGCAGTTTTGAACTGCAAAACGATTCTGAAAATTTAGATTACCTGTTCTTATTACCATGGTTTTCATTCCTCGAGAATAAACATAAGAAATTCAAAGTTGTAAATATTTTAAACTAACCTTAAAGTCGACAGTTTGGTTTCTCTGCAAATGCCTATTTTCCAATGATTTTTGAAAACGTTTCGACTTCTTCTTTCTGTATGTCATTCCTGGCTTTTAAGCTGAACTTATATTTGAATTTGATCCACTCACATTTCCTAATAAATTTTCCATGAACCACCCTCTTTAGGTGGTTTTGTTTGTATTACTATAGATCTCTGTTATCTCGTTTGACAGAAAACATGTCCCCAGAGAAAGTTATCCACTTTGATGTCAAAGTAAATACAAAATTTCAGTTGAACGAATCATTCCACTCACCGTTAAGCAATGCTTCAAAGCGTTACCGGTCAAGAATGAAGTGCAAGCAATATAACATGCTATAAGAAAATTGAGAGCCAAGGGGGATGTTTTTTCCCACTGATATAGGTGTTACTTTGTCACTTGCCAGAACAGTTCCGCAATGAAATTTTTGAAAATTCCAATTTTCAACGAGTGGTGATACGACACGTCTTGTCTAAGCTGAATTTTCAACTTTGTGGATGGAAGGTAAAAAGTTGATTTTGTTAAGGGTGAATATGGATATGAGATAAAAACATTATGTTTATTTAGTAATATGCTTGGGATTAATGTTGCTTTCATGACGATGCTCGTTCACTGGGTGGTTTGGAGAGGTGAATCAAAATTGAATTTTAGCGACAGGATAAAGTTTACAATCAGATTTCAAAAAAGTATTCTTAAAGTATAAGTAGTAGTACTAAATTGCAATTGTAGGTGGTTGGGACTGGGGTATAACCGCTCCACTTCAGATCAATGCGACAAACCTTACGTCCACCTATATTAATAAAAGCTGGTAGATATCAATATATGGCAAACGACGATTTACCTAAGGTAATCAGATTGCCCAAATTACGCACAGATAATAAGTCACGTAGCAGTCTCTTTGTTATTAAGTTGAACAGTTAGCGCTACGTTACAGCGCATTAAAAATTATTCTTAGGTCAATTACAGCGAAGGTCTAAAGTCAAACAGCTAATGTAGCTTTGTTAAACATGTCTGTCAAGAATACATTTTCAATCATTCGTTACTCTTTCTTTATACAACTTTTGTTTCCAAGCTGCTCCTCACCCTAGAACTCTATATACCTAAGTTAAATCAATTATGTATAATGTATAATTGATATTCAATCAATTTTCGCATAGTCAATTTCTCGAGTCGAAGTACGTAACAGAAATATGTGTCCATCAACAAAAGTTATTTTCATATCGATTCAAGGACAAAAGAGCACTAGCAAAAATGAATGCAGGCTTTGTTACTACTACTACGCCCACTGAAGAAATTTTCTCGCGTGGTGGCCATTTTGAATAGTTGTGTTCAAAATTGCAATGATTTTGGCATAATCACTTATTTTTTTTGTTTTCACGATTTTGCGTAAACGAGACTAATAATTATTTCTTATTTTCACTTGGTCTTGAAAGAGTTCATTATCTCAAATACAAATTTGATTATTAACTTCCCAGTATATGGGAAGTTCTTGTAATCGCCTCGAAAATCGAAATTGAAATTTTCAACATTTCTTTACGTTTTGAGGTCTATAAAGTATGTATAAAATGTTTTTAAAAAGGGAAATGTATGTGTGTGTGTGTACGTGCGTACGTACGTACCTCTGTACGTTTGTGGAAACTTTTTTCTACGAGCATAACTCACGTAAACAAAGTCCGATCGACTTTGTTGAGGTGTCAATCGAAGCGTCTTTAAAATCTTAAGAGCTGATTAGTTTTTGGGACAATTCAGTCGTGATGGTTTGCTGTTATGCCCGGTTGAAGGTCATTTCTGTCATGCGTTATATCTCGCGAACCAAACGTACGATTTCTTCGAACAAGGTGTCACTCGACGCGGATTAATATTTATGTAATTCTTCCAAGTTTTAGAAAAATTCTTGGAGCCGTTTTTTAATTTTTAAAAAAAAGTGCAAAAAATTGCGGTTTTTTCAAAAACAATAGATTTTTAACCTTATTGTCAAATCCAAGTAATCAATGTTTATATAATTTATATACTCCAAACAGTTTTAATAAAAATTCAATCAAAATTTTTTCTCATGATTACAAACAAAATCAAATAAAAAATAAAAAATCATTAACAGTCATCATGATCTTCAAGGTCATTTCTGTCATGCGTTATATCTCGTGAACCAAATATGGGATTTGCATTGTTTGGATGTCAATCGACGCGTATTAATATTTTTGTACATCTGTCGCATTTTTAAAAAAATCGGTGGAGCCATTTTTCAATTTAAGAAACAAAATTGCAAAAATTAGGTTTTTATCATGAACAATAAATTTTTTACCTGATTTGCCAAACATAGTAATCAATGTTTATAAAATTGATATACTCCAAACAATGTTTGTAAAAACACCATCAAAACTTTTTCTCATGATTACGTAAAAATTTAAATTAAAACTAAAAAATCCTTAAAAGTCATCATGATTTTCAAGGTCATTTTTATCATTCACCATATCTCACGAACCAGTTATAATATTTGCATCATTATGGTGTCAATAGACGTGTATTAACATTTTTGCGATGTTTTCAATATTATCAAAATTCGTTTCAGCCGTTTTTTCAATTTAATAGAAGAAAATTCGAAAAATCATAGTTCTTTTCATAAAAAATATTTTTTTAACCTGAATTGCACAGCACAGTAATAAATGTTTATAAAATTTAATATTCTTGTCAGTTTTTAAAGAGAAACTGACAAAACTATTTCCCGTGATTATTGAAAACAAAACTAAATTAAAAATAAAAAATCATTCAAGGTGACCATGTAAAGAGGGTTCATACGAACGATATTACTTCATATCTTTTATTCTAAATAAATTGTTGTAACTTCAATCAAAGTTTCAAAATATTTGCATAATTTGAGCAGATTTTTAATAGTTTCTACAGTCTTTTAATTAAAAAAACTGCTTAAATTTTGAAAACCATCAAAATTTCAATCAAATTGGCATTTTCGATATCAACGCTTTGAATGGTAAAATGTTTTATAGTCAATACTTTGCAAGATCATATGCTTTGAAAAGCTTTCATCGAATAAAAAATTGTAGTTTTTAGAAGATTTGATCTTTAGTAATCGTGAGATTTCAATTACTTCCTCCATCATCATTTGTAATACATTTTACATTTTACATGCAATTGAATCTATTTTTGACTGCATATTCAAAATTTTTCAAGACCAATAGGAAATATGAAGTAATTATTAATTTGATTGAGGTAAAATCGTGAAATTTTTTAAATTCAGTGATTATGCTGAAGTGATGGCAATTTTGAACGGAACTATTCAAAATGGTCATCACGCGACAAAATCCCTTTATTGGGCGTTATAACAAAAACTGCATTCATTTTTGCTAGTGCTAATTTGTCCTTCAAGCATCGATATGAAAATAACAAAAATGTGGTCTAAGTGCGATCCTTGAGGCCCACACGACTAACTTCCCAGTGGGGTGAATAAAATGCTATAATTTGCTTTTATTATTAATTATTATTATTAATAATTACTATTATTAAACATTATTATTCTAAATGGATATAATTACTTTTATTGTTTTTATCAATTTTTTATCTAACCATAAAAGCTTTGGTAGAGGATGACGTCTCCACCACCTGGTCATCCTCTACCAAAGCCTCGGCAACCTCGTCCTCTTCGTCCTCGTCATCCTTCTTGTCCTTCACTTCGTCCTCAACCTCGTTCTTCATTTCGGCTTCGGAATCCACAAATATTATTAAGGGTATTTAATTATTATTTACAATAATCATTCCTTATTAAGAATGTTTGATCGTTACTGAATAATTATAATTGACTTTATATATACAAGATCAAATTATAACTAATATTATTTGATTGTTATTAACAATATTAAATTATTTATAACAATATTCAATTATTAACTGCATTAGCGTTTCTGCTCCCATTCACCCAAACCTGATAATATAAGTTTAGAATTTCGTATATTAATCTTTATTTTTTTAAATAATATTTTTTACAAATTTGATCACAATTTTGCTAAAACGCACAATAATAACAACATTACTATGAAGGTATTTGGTATCTGCACGAATTAATAGTGCGTATCAACAGTTTAACAATAAGAAATTTTTAGTCGTTTTTTCAGTTTTTTCGTCCTTAATAAAAAACGGCTTAACCGATTTTGCTGAAAAGTCATTCAGTTCTAAGTTACATAATTACGCGTCGTTTAAAATCGGTCCCACGTCAATCCAATCTTTGGTTCTCGAGATAATCGAGACGAAAAATAATTCCGAACGCACATACGTACATCCGTACATACGTACATCCGTACATACGTACATCCGTACATACGTACATCCGTACATACGTACATACGCACATACACACATACGTACATACACACTCACAGACATTTCTCTAAAAACGATGGATTTGGATTCTAGAGACCTTAAAACGTGGAGATATGTCAAAATTTGGGATTCGCAAAATCGACCCCATTACAATAACTTCCCATAGGAAACTGGGAAGTTAATTAACGTAGAAAAGACTCCCACCGATTGATCCGCGTGAATATTCAATCAAATCAATCTGTCTCCATCGATCAAAAACCTTACGTAATCAATGGACCCTCCCGTAGACGATATGATTCATATTAACTCATTCCTGTTACTCCTATGAATACCTCTCAATTTTATTACTTAAAGTATTATTATTTTCAAAATTATAATTGTGTTTAATGTTTTTGATGTTTATGTAGATATTACTGGGAAGTTGATCGTGTGGACCTGAAGGGTCGCACCTCGCGGCTTGTTTTTTTGGTTTTCAAATCTTAAGCAGTTTTTAAATTAATATTAAAACACGGTGCTGCGAAAACTATTCAAAATCTGCTCAAATTATGTAAATATTAATATACTTTGATTGATTTTACAACAATGTCTTTAGAATAAGAGACATCAGGTAACATTATTCGTAAATTTCGGATCAACTTTATCGTAACTCACTTCCATTCTCATTTAAATAGCAATCCCACATTCAAATATGAATACCTGGAAAACCCAAGTCGTAATATATGTCCACTTAAAACCAAATGGTAACTTTTCTATCCTTACGCTTTTCTACCAGGATATCGTCAAAAATAAGGCGAAATTGCCATTGACCATACTAACATACATTCTAATGTTTCGCATACTCAACAAACCATAAATGCAAGATAAATCTAGCTCGCAGTTTACACGACCAACATTAGCTTGTCATGCCATTATTCCAAAACTCGTCCTTTCTCCGTCCACAGATTGTGTCTCCATGCGGTTAATTCTGTTGCTGCATCTTTTTATAAATCATGCGACTTCTTGTTTTATGTCCTTCCACCTATTCGGAAATGGACTTAAACAGCGAACGATTTGATAATGTATAGTATCCAGTTAAAGCCGTTTATTGCCAACCTTACACTTTCCTTCTAAGCTTTCTTCAATCTGGCCACCCAATCCTGGCATTCTATAGAAGTAAATCTCGCCACCCAAATCGTTTACGTGCCGAAAAATACTCTAAAGGATTACCATTATATTTTCTTGCAGCCCTAATGAATTTCTTCTAAATGAAGACAATCCAAACGTTGCAGTTTTTCCTATTTCCCGCAATGATTGCTTTCTGTCCAAATTCTTTTTCAATGCAATGAAGCAAGTCAATTACTAACTCGTTCCCTTGATTTTTCTGTCAACTTCAAAGGACGATCTCTTTTCATTTGTCACCTGTCGCAGTCATGGCAGACGTGTTTTTTGCAACGAATGTTGATTGCATGGAAGCAAACGTGAGTCAACCAAGCGGAAACGACAAAGAAGAAAAAGGGTATCCCAATTGACAGCAAATTAAATCAAATGCATTTTACTTTATTCCCACCAATCAATACGGAAATCAAAAAGGTAAGGATGGAGGGTGGTAAAATTAATGGAATAAAAATAAAAATTGAATTGTAAGCTGTCGGAGAGCAAATCTGAATCAGCCACAATTGAAAATAGTTTGGTTTTATGTAATACAAATCAAACCATATCTCAATTTGTTAATAAGCTTATCCGAAAAATTCAGTGGTAGAAATCTCACATTGTCTTTGAGTTTATAATAACTGCATTATTCACAATTTCCTTGTCAAAATAGGGTTGCGGAGTACCCTGCCTCAAGTGAACAAAAATCTACCTAAATATATCAACTTCCGTGATATGAAATAGTATTAGTTGCCATCATTGCTCCTACTCGGTTGTTGGAGCGATCGCCTACAGGTAGTCGCGATAGCGGTACGTGCTGGTAAGATGAATACGTACTGGAAAAAAATAGTTGCTGCAAATGGTGACTGGTGATTTGTATAGCGTGAACCGTTAAAGCTAGACGTTTTCAAATTTTGCTACAATGCAAGCGAAAAGTTTCCTTCCACTTTTAAAGCTAACGTACTGTTCTTTTGAGTAATTGAGCCTCATAAAGTGAGGTAGGATAAAATGAGTTTGAAATGAAAAATAAACGGTTCAAACTGCCACCGAGTTTTCTATAAAGAATGAAATTTTCGAGATGATATCAAGAAGAAGAAGGCAGCAGCTAGCCAGGGGATGTGAAAATTTTGTCATCAAAAAAGACCCGTAACCATATCAAACTGCAAGTAGTTCTCAGTGTACCTACGCTTTGGCAATTGGTTTTACATAGAAGTGTACTTAAAGCTGCTGATATGTTATAAGAAACACATGTAACTAACTAAGAAAAATTCAATTTGTCAATGAAACCTTCGATATAACGCATACACGCTAGGTTTGCTTTTTATTTAATTCAATGAAAATTAAGGAGGCGAAGAATTGATTAATGCTACTTGTACATATAATCAGGATAGGACAACAAAGTTTTGCAAACCCGAAAACTTGAAGTGGACACCTAATTCGAAACACTTTATTTTACCTTCAATAGGAAGGCATCTCCCCGCTCGTTCATGATCAGTTTGAAAAAGCCATTGCATTCGTTGCACTTCAAACAGGGTTTTTCAAAGTTTTAAAAAGTATTTTAAATTTCAATAGCGATGGGAATGGCTACGAGTTGCACTTATTTAATGAGACAAAAGATGTTAAACTTGAGAGAGTAAGGCTTCGAAAAATTGTCAGCCGCCTAGGGTATTCCATGAAAATACTTTGCAGAACACTGAAACACGTGGAAAGCCGCATGACTGTTTAAAAAAATTCTCGAGCTAGAAAACCGGAAAAACAGCACATGGTATGGATAAAGAAATTGTTCGCACATCAAAATGGAGCAAAAAAAAACAAGTGTCAAAATTGATTGCCGAATTTTCGGGGAAATTAGTGACATTCCGTTGAGCACAACCAGCACAAAAGGTTTTTTCAAATCCGGATCACATGGCAGTATAGCCAGGAAGAAGCCTCTGATAACAGCAACTAATGCGAAGAAAACAAACAACTTCGCTTAAAATACGTAGCACAATTTTTACAATACTTTAACTCCCTCCTCCCCCCATGTAACACTTAGTAACATTTTTAAGGACACCCTCCCCCTTTGTTACGTTACAAATTCATTGTACCCTCCTCAGACTTTAAAATATTTTAATCACAAACGATTGAATTTTGTTTATCGCTGACACCTTGTGGCGTGGCAAATAAATTTAAAATTTGACTTCCATGAATTAGTGTTACAAGAGAATATTTTAACTGATTTTAAATTTTGTTACGTAATAATTTGCAAGATCACCCTCCCTCTATGTAACATTTAGCAACATTTTCTAATACCCTCTACTCCTTTTGAAGTTTTACGTAATGTATGGATGGCCCCTTACCTGGATATTCATGCTTTCAGTTAATAAAAAAAATCACATAAGTTCTAGTTGCAGGAGATATGTAAGGCGACCAAGAAATAAGGAATTCGACCAGCGCTATACCTTAACTTTTTCTAAGCACATATGTGACTCCATCAATTTTTGGGGACGTTTCTCGTGGTTTAGCATTGGACAAATACGCCATATAAAAGGAATACTAACCAAGAAAAAGTACGTTGACATCTTAGAAAACATTATGTTGCCATGAACTGAGGAAAATCTTCCTTTTATATGAAAGTTTCAGCACGGCAACGACACCAAACATACAGGTCGACACACAAGGAAGTTCCAGTCACCGTTTTAGACTGGACATCAACGAGTCCGGACCTAAATCTAGTCGAGCACTTGTGGGTATACATAAAACAAGCCGTGAGGTGCGACCCATGAGGTCCACACGGTCAACTTCCCAGTAATATCTAAAGAGATATTGAAAATATTAAACACAATAATAATTATGGAAATAATACTACTTCAAATGATAAAAATGTACTTCTCGTAAAAAATATTGGAATGACTTAATATTAATCGTTTCATCTACGGGAGCGTCCATTGATTGAGTATTCATCGGAGTGGGGACAGGTTACAAAGCAGTTTTTTCATTAAAGTTAAAACATGGTGATGTGAAGACTATTGAAAATCTGCTTAAATTTTGCAAATATTAATAAACTTTGATTGACTTTACAACAATGTCTTTAGAATAAGAGATTTAAGGTATAATAAATCGTATGAACCCTTTTTACATGGTGACTTTAAATGATTTTTTTTATTTTTAATTCAATTTGTTTTGAAATCATCACAAACACGAATTGCTGATATACAATTGCGACCTCGATGCGTTTTTTAATTGGTTCTTCCGCGCGCAAATTTGAAACTAAAACCAAACCTCTCACTCTGGAGGGGGTTATTTTTGCATCTTTTGTTAACTTCCCAGTATATGGGAAGTTCTTGTTATCGCCTCGAAAATCGAAATTGAAATTTCCAAGATTTCTTTAAATCAAATAAAAATAAAAAATAAAAAAGCATTAACAAGCATCATGATCTTCAAGGTCATTTCTGTCATGCGTTATATCTCGCGATGCGTATTAACGTTGGTGTGAATCTATCAAATTTTGGAAAAAACGTTTGAGCCGTTTTTAATTTAAGAAAAAGACTGCAAGAGTATTTTTTTCCATAAACAATAAATTTTTAACCTGATTTGCGAAATAAAGTAATCAATGTTTATAAAATTTACATACTTCAAACAATGTTTGTAAAAACACAATCAAAACTTTTTCCCAGGATTACGTAAAAAATTAAATTAACAAGCCGTGAGGTGCGACCCATGAGGTCCACACGGTCAACTTCCCAGTAATATCTAAAAAGATTTTAAAAATATTAAACACAATAATAATTATGGAAATAATACTACTTCAAATAATAAAAATGTACTTCTCGTAAAAGTTATTGGAATGATTTAAAATTAATAACAAGCCGCGAGGTGCGACCCTTGAGGTCCACACGGTCAACTTCCCAGTAATATCTACATAAACATCAACAACATTACAACAATGAGAGGTATTCATAGCAGTAACAGGAATGAGTTAATATGAATCATATCGTCTACGGGAGGGTCCATTTATTATGTAAGGTTTTTGGTCGATGAGGACAGATTGAATATTCACGCGGATCAATCGGTGAGGGCCTTTTTGGTGTTGAAAATTTTTGTTGGTTTTCAAAATTTCAGCAATTTTTTTTAATTGAAAGACTATAAAAACTATTAAAAATCTGCTCAAATTATTCAAATACCTTAAAACTTTGATTGAATTTACAACAATTTTTTTAGAATAAAAGATAAAAAGTAATAGCACTCGTATGAACCCTCTTTAAATGGTAACTTTGAATGATTTTTTATTTTTAATTCAGTTTTTTTCACAATCATAGAATAAAATTTTGTCGGTTCCTCGCCAAAAACTGATAAGAATGTATAAATTTTATAAACTGGATCACTGTGCAGTGCAAATCAAGTTAAAAAATATTTTTTATGAAAAAAAAACATAATTTTTCGCATTTTCTTCTATTAAATCAAAAAGACGACTAAAACGAATTTTTATAATGCTAAAAACTTCTCACAGATGTTAATACACGTCAACTGACACCTTAACGATGCAAATATTATATCTGGTGCGTGAGATATAGTGAATGAAAAAAATGACCTTGAAAATCATGATGACTTTTAATGATTTTTTATTTTTAATTTACTTTTTTACGTAATCATGAGGAAAAGTTTTCATGACGCTTTTACTAGCATTGTTTGGACTATATAAATTTTATTAACATTGATTACTAAGACTTGACAATAAGGTTAAAAGTTTATTGTTTTTGAAAAAATCCCTAATTTTTTGCACTTTTTTTTAAAAAATTTGAAAACCGCTCCAAGATTTTTTTTTTAAATTTGAAAGAATCACGCAAACGTCAATACGCGTCGATTGACACCTAGTTTAAAGAAATCGTATGTGTGGTTCGCGAGATATAGCGCATGACAGAAATGACCTTCAAACGGACAAAACAGCAAACCCCCCCGACCGAAGTTTCCCAAAAACTAATCAGCTCTTAAGATTGCAAAGACGCTTCGATTGACACCTTAATGAACTCGATACAACTTTGTTTACGTGAGTTATGCTCGTAGAAAAAAGTGTCCCCGAACGTACATACGTACGTACGTACATACACATACACACATATACATCTCCCTGTCTAAAAACACTTTATATATACTCTATAGACCTCAAAACGTAAAGAAATGTTGAAAATTTAAATTTCGATTTTCGAGGCGATTACAAGAACTTCCCATATACTGGGAAGTTAATAAAAATAAAAAATCATTAAAAGTCATCATGATTTTCAAGGTCATTTTTATCATTCACTATATCTCAGGAACCAGATATAATATTTGCATCATTAAGGTGTCAATCGATATGTTTTAAAATATCTTTGATTATTTTAACATTATAAAGATCCGTTTCAGCGGTTTTTTTAATTTAATAGAAAAAATGGGAAAACTTGGGGTTTTTTTCATAAAAAATATTTTTTTAGCCTGATTTGCACGACACAGTAAAAAATGTTTTTAAAATTTATACATTCCTATCAGTTTTTGAAGAGAAACCAGCAAAAATTTTTCATGATTCTGAAAAAAATTCAATTAAAAATAAAAAATCATTCGAAGTTACCATATGAAAGGGGTTCCTCCGATTCATATTACCTTATATCTTTTATTCTAAAGACTTTTTTGTAAAGTCAATCAAAGTTTTAAAATGTTTGCATAATTTGAGCAGATTTTTAATAGTTTTTGAAGTCTTTTAATTAAAAAAACTGCTTAAATTTTGAAATCCAACAAAATTTAAATCAAATTTGCATTTGCGGTATCAACGCTTTGAATGGTAAAATGTTTTGTAGTCAATACTTTGCAAGATCATATGCTTTGAAAAGCTCTCATCGAATAAAAAATTGTAGTTTTTAGTAGATTCATTCTTTAGTTATCGTAAGATTTCAATAACCATAATCATTTGTAGTACAATTTACTTTTTACATGCAATTGAACATATTTTTGACTCCATATACAAAATTTTTCAAGATCAAAAAGCCCCCACCGATTGATCCGCGTGAATATTCAATCTGTCCTCATCGACCAAAAATCTTACATTATCAATGGACCCTCCTACGGGAGGGTCCATTGATTATGTAAGATTTTTGACGATATGATTCATATTAACTCATTTCTGTTACTGCTATGTATACCTCTCATTGTTATTACTTAAAGTAGTATTATTTTCAAAATTATTATTGTGTTTAATGTTGTTGTTGTTTATGTAGATATTACTGGGAAGTTGACCGTGTGGACCTCAAGGGTCGCACCTCGCGGGTTGTTAACTTCCCAGTATATGGGAAGTTCTTGTAATCGCCTCGAAAATCGAAATTGAAATTTTCAACATTTCTTTACGTTTTGAGGTCTATAGAGTATATATAAAGTGTTTTTAGAAAGGGAGATGTATGTGTGTGTGTGTGTGTGTGTGTGTGTGTGTGTACGTACGTACGTACGTTCGTGGACACTTTTTTCTACGAGCATAACTCACGTAAACAAAGTCTGATCGACTTCGTTAACGTGTCAATCGAAGCGTCTTTGCAATCTTAAGAGCTGATTAGTTTTTGGGATACTTCGGTCGGGGGGGTTTGTTGTTTTAACCCTTTGAAGGTCATTTCTGTCATGCGTTATATCTCGCGAACCAAACATACGATTTCCTTGATCAATGTGTCAATCGACGCGTATTAGCAATTTTGTGAATTTATTAAACTTTGGTAAAAATTGTTGAAGCCGTTTTTTAATTTAGGAAAAGAAAGTGCAAAAAATTAGGTTTTTTTAATAAACAATAAATTTTTAACCTGATTTACGGAAGACAGTATTCAATTTTTATAAAATTTATATATTTCAAGCAATGGTTGTAAAAACAACAGCAAAACTTTTTCTCATGATTACGTAAAAAATTAAATAAAAAATAAAAAATCATTAAAAGGCATCATGATTTTCAAGGTCATTTCGCATCGTGCGTTATACATATCTCGTGAACCAAACATACAATTTGCATGGTTAAGGTGATTATCGACGCGTATTAGCATTTGTGTGAATCTATAAAAATTTTAAAAAAATCTTTGGAGCTGTTTTTTAATTTAAGAAAAAAAAAGTGCAAAAAATTAGGGTTTTTTTATAAACAATAAATTTTTAACCTGATTTACGAAAGACAGTATTCAATTTTTATAAAATTTATACATTCCAAGCAGTGCTTGTGAAAGCATCATCAAAACTTTTTCTCATGATAACAAGAAACATTAAATAAAAAAATAAAAATCATCAACAGTCATCATGATCTTCAAGGTCATTTCTTCCATTCACTATATATCACGAACCAGATATAATATTTGCATCATTAAGGTGTAAATCGACGTGTTTTGAAACGTCTTTGATTATTTTAACATTATAAAGATCCGTTTCAGCGGTTTTTTTAATTTAATAGAAAAACATAAGAAAACTTAGGGTTTTTTTTCACAAAAAATATTTTTTTAAACCTGATTTGCACAACACAGTAATAAATGTTTATAAAATTTATACATTCCCATCAGTTTTTGAGAAGAAGCCAGCAAAACTTTTTCATGATTATGATAAAAATTTAATTAAAAATAAAAAATCATTCAAAGTTACCATATGAAAGGGGTTCCTCCGATATATATTACCTTTTATCTTTTATTCTAAAGACTTTGTTGTAAAGTCAATCAAAGTTTGCTCCCGTAGATGATATGATTAATATTAACTCATTCCTGTTACTGCTATGAATACCTTTCATTATTATTATTTAAGTAGTAGTATTTTCAAAATTATTATTGTGTTTAATATTTTTAATGTTTATCTAGATATTACTGGGAAGTTGACCGTGTGGACCTCAAGGCTCGCACTTCGCGGCTTGTTTATATATTCTTTATGCTATGCTTTACACTGTGTTTTCTGGCATATTTCAATGCTTGATGAAATGTCTTCTTAATGTATGAATCGGTATTGCAGGGGAACGAGTGAGATGGGAGACGATTGTGGTTGCTAAAGCATTTTAAAATAGAAAAGTCGTCAGAGGGAATGCATCGAATCCGTGTCAGGTACATTTCAACGTATAATATACCTTTTTACAATCAACTACACGATGTCACAAAATAATTTTTTCATCAAATATTGTATTCTGCTCAAATAAAATCAATTCGTTCAATGGAAGACCTTGGAAACTTTGATTGCGTGTTACGAATTCATTAATTTGATCAAAATCGTTCCGATGATGAATCAGAGTTCCAGCTTCCTCGCCGAACGAATTAGCATGCAGCAAAAATGCAACCCATTAAAATATGAAATACTTCGGCAGGATATTCACAATTGGCCGAATACTATACATTGGATACTATACGGGATGTAAAGTTTTGTTATTTTAATAAATTCTGTATTACTTTTAATAAGGTAATGATTAATTTCATTTTAATAATATAATTAATTTTAATAATATATATGCATAATGTATACATGGATGACGATGAAAGATTCAAATATTAAATGCGAATTGTGTAATTATTTTGGTCAGCAACAGTGCGACGTCTCGGTTTTGTTATTTTTTGATAAAGTTGATTCTTGCCTTTTATCACCTGAAAAGTTTTTACGCGGGACCAACACTATGCGGTCAACGTTATGCCATTCTTTGCAAGATGCATCATTTTGACGACTTCCGATCGAACGGCGCCCAATTTGTTGAGGCCTTAAATTGGTGGTCGACAATCTGAAGAACGCCTGTGGAGAGTGCCACATGCTTAAAAATGTTGAAACCTATGGATCGTCTGCTTCAAATGTACATAATTTAACGCCAATTTTAAATTTATCTTGAATGAAATATAAAATAGTATCAAATCCTTCGATCTTAAACTTCAATGAAAATACCTTAATCTTAAACTCTTTACGGATAAATTCAATTTGGTGACATCCTGATGTTACTTTTAATAGTATTTCTGTTCATCTCGGTGACGTGTCTTTTCCTTAAACTGCAAGGATGTGCTGCATAGTTTCTTGTTTGTTTTCCGACATTTTATTTAAAACTTCCCATCGTCTAGCACCTCAAATATAACGTACACTTCAGAAATATCCTTGCTAGTCGTCCTAACAACAAGCACATACACTGTGTTTATATTCCATTATTGTCTTCCGGATTTAAAGATTAGCATCGCATTTTCGAAGAGAATAATAAATCCTGACGAGTATGCTTGGGAGCCTGCATTAATAGGAACGTATAGAAAATGTATGTTTTCCATTTAGTGAAAAGTGTCGGGGTGGTTATACAGTGTATTTCTTTCTTTCAGCCTCAACGGTCGGAGACTATGAAAAAAGTAATTTAACCGAGAGTTAGTAATGCCTTCAACATTCCCCTGGGTAATTTATACCAATTTATATTCAATGAACAATGCCGAAAACGTTTAAGGGTGAAATGTTTGTGTGGGAAATGCGGAAACCCTTACAATATGTCTCTTTTTACATCTTTTTCCTACAGAAAATACACACCCTTGAGCTACAATCTTTTAACTTTTACTCTCCATATCCTCCTTCCAGTACGACTTTCTTATATAGGTAGGTTGCATATGGAGAATGGCTTCGTTCCGCTCCCTTTCTACAAAAGCCGACAAGTCGCCTACAACGCTTAATACATATTAGATTGGGAAACTTACCTGCACAGTTCTTCCTTATGAGATGGAGTTGTTTAAGAGCGTATGGACTCGGATGAAAGGTGGGTTGAAAACAGTTAGAATCTTATTTTTTAAAGATGTTTGCTACCTTTTATGGCACAACATTTATTCCGACCATTTGAGCCAACTGGTGAGTGGAATTGCTTTGAAATGCAATAAATCGCTTTGCTTGTCGATTTGTTTGATTTTATGTTAGCTGGAGTGGTTTACATTGCAAACGGGTATTTGATATTCTAGATTCGATAGTTTTTCTTGGATTGGATATTTTTGGGAGAAAATTAATGTTTGTAATTTGTTTGATAAAAAGTAATCATGACTAAATGCGTATTAAGATTACTCATAAATGTCTAGTGAAGATAAATGTTCGACATGATCCCAGTATATTAGAGTAAATAAGATCCTGTGATTGTCTCAAAAATTCAAATCAAAATGTTCAGCAAATCTTTAGGTTTTAAGACTTTTGTGTTTGTTTGTACGTTCGTGAAGGTTTTTACAGCATTAACTCTGGAAGAAGAAGTTGACTTGACTTCATTGAGCTAACCATTGAAGTGTATTGTCAATCGCATAAGTTGATTAGATTGTGGTAAACTTTAGTAGGAAAAATTTTCTGTTTTGACTCATCTGAAGTCATTATGCACCATATTCCGTGAACAAAACCTTGGATTTAGGTCTCAAAGCGTAATAGTATTTTTATAGTTTTATCTAAGTGTGTTTAAATTAGCCAATAACAATATTTTAGGAAAAGAAAACATGATTCGTATGAACCGTTTTTACATTCTGACTGACAATGAATTTTCATTTTTATTAACCTCCCAGTGGGAAGTTATTGTAATGGGGTTGATTTCGCGAATCCCAAATTTTGACAAATCTCCACGTTTACAGGTCTCTAGAATCCTAACCCATCGTTTTTAGAGAGATGTCTGTAAGTGTGTATGTACGTCAACGTTTGGAATTCGCGAAATCGACCCCTATACAAAAACTTCCCACTGGGAAGTTAAAAATATGACGAAAATTTCAATTTCAATTTTCGAGGCGATTACAAAAACTTCCCATATATTTAGAAGTAAAAAATAACAAGCCGAGAGGTGCGACCCTTGAGGTCCACACGGTCAACTTCCCAGTAATATCTACATAAACATGAAAAAAATTAAACACAATAATAATTTTGAAAATAATATTACTTTGAATAACAATAATCATAGTACTCATAACAGTAATTGTAATGAATTAATATTAATCATATCATCTACGGGAGCGTCAATTGAATACGTAGTGCTTTTGGTGAATGGGGGTAGATTGATTTGATTGATTCACGCGGATCAATCGGTGGGGGCCTTTTCTACGTTATTTGTCATTTTCATATCGATGCTTGAAGGACAAAAGAGCGCTAGCAAAAATGAAAGCAGTTTTTGTTATTACGCCCACTAAACAGGTTTTGTCGCGTGATGACCATTTTGAATAGTTTTTTTTTCAAAATCGCCATGACTTCGGCATAATCATTTAGTTTGTATTTTTCACGATTTTACAAAAATGCGGTTAATACTTATTTCTTATTTTTGAAAAATATTGCATCTGCAGTCAATAATCGGTTTAATTGCATCTTAAAACTAAAAAAGCATTACAAAAGATCATGGACGATGTAATTGAAATCGTATGAACACGAGAAAAACAAAACTACTAAGAACTACATATTTTTCTTCAATGAAAGCTGTTTAAAGCATATGATCTTGCAAAGTATTAACTTTTAAACATTTTACCACTCAACGCGTTGATTACCACAAATGCAAATTGAGCGTTTTATTTTTATTTATTAACTTCCCAGTATATGGGAAGTTCTTGTAATCGACTCGAAAATCGAAATTGAAATTTTCAACATATCTTTACGTTTTGAGGTCTTACGAGTATATTTTAAGTGTTTTTAGAAGGAAGTATGTATGTGTGTGTGTATGTGTGTGTATGTACGTACGTACGTCCGTACGTACGTGTGTGCGTTCGTGGACAGTTTTTTCAAAGAGCGTAACTCACGTAAACAAAGTCGTATCGACTTCGTTAAGGTGTCAATCGAAGCGTCTTTGAAATCTTAAGAGCTGATTAGTTTTTGGGAAGCTTCGGTCGGGGGGGTCTGGTGTTTTGCCCGTTTGAAGGTCATTTCTGTCATGCGTTATATCTCGCGAACCAAACTTACGATTTCCTTGATCAAGGTGTCAATCGACGCGTATTAACATTTATGTGATTCAATCAAGTTTTAAAAAAATTCGTTGGAGGCGTTTTTTAATTTTTTAAAAAAAAGTGCAAAATATTGTGTTTTTTTTCAAAAACAATAAATTTTTAACCTTATTGTCAAGTCCAAGTAATCAAAGTTTATATAATTAACATACTGCAATTAGTTTTTATAAAAATGTCCATAAAATTTTTACTCATGATTACAAAAAAGTCAAATAAAAAATAAAAAATCATTAACAGTCATCATGGTCTTCAACGTCATTTCTGTCATGCGTTATATCTCGCGAATCAAATAAAGGATTTGCATCGTTTAGGTGTCATTGTACGCGTATTAATATTTTTGTAAATCTGTCGCATTTTTAAAAAAATCTTTGGAGCCGTTTTTTTTCATTTAAGAAAAAAAACTGCAAAAAATTAGGTTTTTTTCATAAACAATAAATTTTTAAGCTGATTTGCAAAAAATAGTAATCAATCTTTATAAAATTTATATATTGCAAACAATGTTTGTAAAAACACCATCAAAACTTTTCCCCATGATTACGGGAAAAAATAAATAAAAAATAAAAAACTCATATTAACTCATTCCTGTCACTGCTATGAATACCTCTCATTGTTGTAATGTTGTTGATGTTTATGTAGATACTACTGGGAAGTTGACCGTGTGGACCTCAAGGGTCGCACCTCGCGGCTTGTTTTTATTTGTAATCATGAGGAAAAGTTTTGCTGCTTTTATAAAAAACTGTCTGGAGTATATAAATTTCATAAACATTGATTACTGTGTTTTGCAAATCAGGTTAAAAAATTTGGTTTATGGGGAAAACTCTAATAAATTAAAAAACGGCTCCAACGATTTTTTTAACAATTTGACAGAATAACACAAATGTCAATTCACGTCCATTGACACCTTTACCATGCATGTTTGGTTTGCGAGATAAAGTGCATGACAGAAATGATCTTCAAAGGATCAAAACAACATACGCCTGACCGAAGTGTCCCAAAAACTCAGCTCTTAGGATTGCAAAGACGCTTCGATTGAAACCTCAACAAAGTCTATAAAACTTTGTTTACGTAAGTTATGCTAGTAGAAAAAATGGTCCACGAGCGTACGTACGTACGTACACACACATATACATCTCATTTTCTAAAACCACTTTAAATATACTATTAAGACCTCAAAAATAAAGAAATGTCGAAAGTTTCAATTTCGATTGTCGAGGCGATTACAAGAACTTCCCATATACTGGGAAGTTACTTTTCAGTCAAAATTTATAAATAAATTCATCCGCTTCAAATATTAGTTGCAACATTTTTGTGTTTTCATTATTTAAGCAATTATAGTAAAATAACCAAAAAAGATACCAAGCGATTTTCCGAAAAGCCTTTACACTGATAGGTATGCACTATCAGTGTAAAGGTTTTTAATCTTAAAATTAATTGTTTCAACTATCTACATTAAATTTTTTTTTGATTTTATATTTTTTGGAGCTTGCTAAGAAATACCCATTCTGTCAATGAATCTTCGAAATTATTCATTCCTTTTAGGTCAGCTTCTTACCTGGTTAAATGGCAACTGAGCTAGTTGAAGCGTTCACCGATGCTACCTCTATAAAGACGACAAAACAACAAATTCCTGGAAAACCTGAGACTTGGCGCGGATACGCAGTTAGAAACATTGTATTTTACTATAAATAGGTTGGCATGCAAATTTTTTATAATCAGTTTGGAAAAGTCAGCTGCATTCATTGCAGTTTAAACGTGATTTTCAAAAAGTCTTTTTAATTTCAATAACGATGGGAAAGGCTACGAGATAGACTTAGCATCGCCGAAGTCGGCTTTTCTCTCAAGCGTCACTGAATCATATAAAAGACAAACCTATTGCGAACGAGTTACATCGAAGGATTCATTAACAAATAAGGCTTTCTTCGTAAGCTACAAGAAGAGAAGTTGTCCGTGTGGCTCTCCAGGACTGCTCGCTGCTTGTTATCTTTGTCGTCGTCATTACGTAAATCACTAATCGATGTATGCAAATGCTTTTGCTAATATTCCACCAACATAAATTGATGGTAAATATGAGTCTCTTATAGTGGTCAATGCAATCACTTTTGAAAATTTGTTACCTGGTGAACAATTTCTAAGGACAATGAAGTCAATTATAGTTTCCCTAAACTCATTTCAACATTTGAAGCAAGCAGATCTTCAGCATCCGTTTAGCATTACTCGTAAACACACAACACCATCCTAGAAAGCAACATCATCAACCATTGAACTCTTCCACTTGATGGATGCTATGATGTTCCGGAGCCAACATCTTGGAAGTTCCATGTTCGTCGCGTTGTAAGCCAAACACAATCCTACTCAATTTGGACCTCCCCAACTAAACATACATAATCACTCCATCGCGTCTTCCCCAAAGTCACCACAAACCCCCCCCCCCCTATTGCTTCGATATCGAGCGATTGATTGCAGCAATCAATAAGCATTGAATAAAGCCCTCTAAATAATGAGCTCTTATAGGAATTACTTAATTTTACTAAGATGCAGTGATTAACGTCTCAAAATGTAGGGTACTATTACCTCGTTGTTATTCCTTCAAGCCGGATACCAAGTCTCCGGTGTAATTAAATTAATGAAGGATATTTGTATCGTGTGTTGCTCTTGTTAATTAATGATAGTGCTGTGTGAGCTGGAGGAACTGCAAATGAGTTGAAAAGATGTGCAGATACTTTATATGCTCCACTGAATGGTGGTTGGATAAAAACGACGTAAGGGATATTAATTGTCGAGTGCAATTTTTGTGATAGTGATTCAGGTCTGAATTTTTGAGTATTGTTTTTTAAATATGATAAATAAGATAAAATTGCGATAATAGAAAGTACTTTGGGGCTGATTTGCGTTTTTGTCGGTGGGAAAAATTCAAGAGTAAAACCCGAAAAAATTTATGGCTTGCTCTGTAAATCATAATTTCCTGTTAGTTATTGAATTTTTAGATGATAAACGTTCAGCACCAATTTCTATCTCGCTTGAAGATCGGGGCTTGCTTAGTGTATGTGCGCAAAAATCAGTGCCATGCAAAACAAACACCGCCGCACTTCTTTTCATGGGATCGTTGGGCAGGACTACCATATTAGTTATCAAAGATGGCTGCAGAGCAAGTGCGCGTGAAAACCCCTCCAAGATCCAAGCCTTATTTTACCACGTAAGTTGCTTTTGTCAGGATCTACCAAACCAAACTGCTTCCATCAATCTTATACAAATACATATATTCTCTGATTATACGTTCATTACTCTCTTTTTTGCTACAATGCTTGCTTGATGATATTAAATTTTGGATATGCAGTGGAGTTGTTTTTCCCAAGTATACCAAATAGCAGAATTTCAATTATTACCTTATATAATTTAAGGACATCATCGCTTTCCTCAACATCAACTTTACTTTATGTCGTTTTATAGATATAAAGATCTATTTTACAAAAAAACTCATGTTTAAATGAGGATATGCTTTCTTCCATGTTAAAGAAACAAAATGAACAGAACAATTTTAACTTGTTCTACCTACCTGTAATATTTTTCGAATTCCACTGAAATTGTTAAAAATAACCATCAAGCTTTTAACTCTGTTTTAATTTTTTTCGTCCAGCTGCTACTGTTGTTTTATCCATGTGAAACTCTCATTTTCTTGTTTTTTAAACGATGCCTTAAACTTTCCTTCCATTTACCAAATAACAATCATTTTTCTTCGGCTTTTAACGTATTTTTTCATTTAATCATATTTATAACTACATGATTTTAAGAACTTCACTAAAAAAATTCCCGCTGAAACGTTAAAGTTCAAATTTAGACATAAAATATGCCAAAAGTCGAAAAAATTGCACTTTTCATCTGAAGGTATACAATTAGGGGATCCCATCTTATGGCAAAAAAATTGAAGACTTCTTCGATTGTTTGGATTATAAGAAAAAATTCGAAAGATTGATGAATGTAATTTATAAGACGTTGGATGTATTACTGGACGTTGCAGCCGTAGAAGATTATATTTTTATTCGGAATTTGTTTGTTTTGCGTTCCGTCTTGTACATGTTCGAGATTTTCCGTGTCATACCTATTTGATTTTCAAAAAGTTTAAATATTTGTCTCCATGTTCATTCAAATGATGTATTGCTGCAAAGTTACTTTTATTGAAAGGAAAATCGCTCCAATTATTCAGCTTTAGTTTTTAGATGCAACAAAAACATCCTCCTGGTACCAAAATTGTTAGTAGGCTTCTAAAATAGTTCTCCAACTGAATCAATAGTACTAACTCTAATAATAATAATAATAATAATAATAATATTTATATTTCACTTTTAACGAAAAAAATATTAACAAAGGATTCATTAAAATTCTATAAATGTAAACATTGTCGATTTTGTAAAAAGAAAAACACTTACCATTCATTGATTCTTTTATACAAACACATATTTTGCGTATGTATGTATAACAAGTTGTTATTGATTCGCCTAGTCAATTGATTTTCCGTTTAATGGATTGAACATCAATATTATTTGTTAAAATCAACTCTTTTATTTTCTTCTTATCAACTATGATCACTTACAAGCATTGTTTTCATAAACAGGATTCACATAAATAACATTCATTAATTTTCAACTACTTGAAACGAAATCATTTTTATGTAGCTCAGCGCGTTATTAAGAAACCAAATACTAATATTCTTACAATAAGAAAAATAAATTACAAAGTATACCAAAACAAATTATTGGGTCCAAGTTGAATAAATGCTCATGATTTTATGCTTAATACAATTGAATTTCGGAAAAAAAGTTTCAGTTTAATTCCATCTAAAAATATACCAGAAAACAAAACAAAATTTATTGGCATCAGCCAACATATCTGGTCCCATGATAATTTCAATTAAATTTTATAATTTACTTTTAGTTGGATAAATTCAATAAAAGCAAGAAAGCATGAAAAATAAAAAAAATTAAACAATACTTTTTATTTTGAATGCTGAGGAAACCTTTCGAACAGTAAAATAGAGTTCTAACAACTTCATTCTACGGTTAAATAGGTCATAAACATAAAAAAGAGTCAGATATATGGCAAAGGCAATATCACAGGCAGTCTAAAATTACACGTTATTAGCTTAATAAGTTAAATTTACGTGAAATACAAAACATAAGGGTTGTTATTTGAAAACAGTAGTTTTAAGTAGCTGACGCTTTTTCTTAACCTTGCAATAGATTCGAATATGATAGGCTTAAGTTTTACAGAATACAATGCTACGCCAACATTTATAAATTGGTTTACAATTTAATTGTGTTTTATTATTTTTCAGAGATTTCTTGACCTTTTCAAGTATATCCATCAAAAAAGTGTTTTTGTTGAAAGCGTTTTTCTTCGAAAATATTGATTTTTAAATTTGAGACCAGATAAAGATTATTTGAATAATTTCATTTTTATTTTGTTTTTATAGTCGCTAACTTCAATAATTCAATATGCTTTCAAACTACAGCAGTTTCTTGTAGTACCATTAAACTAATGTATTTTTCAGCACTCGCATCCGCTAAACGATATCTACACTGATATCAATCTTATTTCTTAACCTCATAGGCTTCTCATATCATGTTTTTATATCTTATTTCAAGTAAAATTTACACGTCCACATTGCTGTTTAAACGCAACAAAAATATATGAACACGAAATAAACGCAGTAAGTAAGCAAATTTAATATTTATGCATTAACATACATACATACAATATATACTGCAGTTCATTGTTTATTAATATTTTCTTCTATTCTGTGCATGGTCTTTTTTATTCAAATTACCTTTTTATAGTCATTTGCATCTGGCTTTCTATTTACAAAAATATGTTAATTTATTGGGTGGTTTTTTCATCTATTTTTTTAAAGTTGTAAATCTGATTATGCCTCGTTAACTAGCTGCATGTCAAAATAATGAAGCCAATCATAAGAGGACTTAGGTTGAAAGTCAAACTGTTTGCTACTCCTGCAAATAGAAGAAGAAAATGGTATTGAAAAATATGTTATCATCTTTATTACTATTTCAAATGTTGAAGTTTTTGTTTTGATTGTATCACAACTCGAAGATCGTTGAAATTGTTTCATCTAATTTTATAATAGTTATACCAAATTTTGTTAGCATGAGAAAATCCTGCAACTTCAGCATTCACTTAAACCTTCAGAAAACGAATTAAATTAAATGCTGAACATTTGATTGAAAAGGTTATCCTAAAATTTACACTTAAACTCAAATTGTCACAAAAAATGCACAATCGTACCACAGAACGAATTTTCAAAATAAGAAGAATGATACGTTTATATAATAAGCAACATTTTGCGTTGACGCATATCCTATTAAACTAAGAAGGATATTTCATTTTCCTAATAATTGCTTAACGAGCCTCTGAACCATTTGTCAGGTTCACCTGGACAATCCACCTTTCACATTGTGGAAATTTTCCACGGGACTACTAAATCCACACATTTCGTTTAAACTTCATCTCTCTTGCACTTAAGCCTTCTATTAGTACTGCCGGTTACCGTACTTGTGATGAAATACGTTGTAGTGGTGAAAAGACTTCGTGGTTTAAAACTGCAAATTTGGACGAAGGGAGGATTGACCCGCGATGGCACATAAATTGATGATTCAACTAACGAAGTCAGCGGACGCGTCCCTGATAAGTGATCAGATGGCCTAATAGTTCCGACGTGCGTTTTACAAAAAATATTGTGGTAAATTCTTGAATTTCATCGCTATATAAAGCTGTGGACATATAATTAGAAACACATGTGTCTTACTAAGAAAAACTCAATCTGTTAAATGAATCCTGCGATATAACTCTCGCCTTAGTTGGTTTCTTTCCTCAATAAATGGCAATTGAGGGAGATTAACCGTTAGCCAATGCTTCCTCTTAGAAAATGGCAAGACAATAAAGTCTTGATAAGCCCATAATTGCGGGCGGACACCTAATTAAACAAGCCGCGAGGTGCGTCCCTTGACGTCCACACGGACAACTTCCCAGTAATATTTACAGAAATATTAAAAATATTAAACACAATAATAATTATGGAAATAATACTACTTTTAAAAATAAAAATATACTTCTTATAATAGTTATTGGAATGACTTAATATTAATCGTAAAAATAAGTAAAATATATGTATTACAAATGATGAAGGAATTAACTGAAATTTTACGAATAATAAAGAACAAAACTCCTAAAAACTACAATTTTTTATTTGATGAAAGCTTTTCAAAGCATATGATTTTAAAAAGTGTTGACTACAAAACATTTTACCATTCAAAACGTTGATTATCACAATTGCAAGTTTGATTTAATTTGTATTGGTTTTCAAAATTTAAGCAGTTTTTTTATTAAAGTTAAAACACGGTTCTGTGAACACTATTAAAAATCTCCGCAAATTATGCAAATAATAATAAACTTTGATTGACTTTACAATAATGTCTTTAGAATAAGAGATTTGAGGTATAAAAATTCGTATGAACCCTTTTTCCATGGTGACTGAATGATTTTTTTTATTTTTAATTCAATTTGTTTTGAAATCATGAGAAAATATTTTGCTAGTCTCTACAGAAATTGATACAAGTTTATAAATTTTATAAACATTTATTATTACGATGTTAATTTTATTAATTATTAATTATTTTTTTTATGAAAAAACACTAATTTTCAATATTTTTTTATTAAATTTAAAAAATGGCACCAAAGATTTTTTTTAAATTTAAAAACATCATTGAAATGTTAATACGCGTCGATTGACTTCTTAATGATGCAAAGATTATATTTGGTTCTCGAGATATAATGATTGACATAAATGACCATGAAGGACATGATGACTTTTAATTAATTTTTATTTTTAATTTAATTTTTTTTGTAATCATGAAGTAAAACTTTAGTGATTTTTTTAAAAAAGTGTTTGGAGTAGATAAATTTTATAAATATTGATTACTGCGACTTGAAAATAAAGTTAAAAATTTGATGTTTTTGAAAAAAAACTCCAATTTTTTGCACGTTTTTTTAAAAATTAAAAAAACGTGTCCAACCATTCTTTTTAAAAATTTGATAGAATCACGAAAATGTTAATACGCGTCGACACCTTGATGGAGCAAATCGTACGATTGGTTCGCGAGATCTAGCGCATGACAGGTTTGACCTTCAAGGGGTGAAAACAGCAAACCCCCCGGACCGAAGTGTTCCAAAAACTAATCAGCTCATAAAATTGCACAGACGCTTCGATTGACACCTTAACAAAGTCGATACAACTTTGTTTACGTGAGCTATGCTCGTAGAAAAACTGTCCGCGAACGCACGTACGTACGTACGTACGTACAAACACACACACATACATACTTCTTTCTAAAAACACTTAAAATATACTCGCAAGACCTCAAAACGTAAAGATATGTTGAAAATTTCAATTTCGATTTTCGAGGCGATTACAAGAACTTCCCATATGCTGCGAAGTTAAAAAAATTTAATTATTAGTATGCACTTCAAGGAAAAATTTAGTTTTTTGTTCTAGGAGCGACCGTTTGAGAGAAAAGTTACCGGTAACTTTTTAAAGGTGGATCACACAACAGCCGAATACGGGATCCTGTGGCCGCCATTTTGGAACAAAATTGTGTACATTTTGAGTTATACAATATTCTACCATAAGCTTTTGATTTGGTGTTTTTTAATTTATTTACTTACGAAAAATCATGAAAAAAGGGAGTTTCTAGAGTAGTGCTACCCCTTAATCAAAACAGCAACTACACGGTCGGCGTCGTATTTTCTTTGCGCGATGCGTTGTCTCGTGGACCCTGAAGTGAGCTCAAATTTGTGGAATTTGGTTGCCTGTAGGTGGGACACGACTGCGGAGAATGTAACAAATTTCATATTTTTGCCGCAAATAGCGCTGCTGTTTCTCTTATTTTCTAGGAAATTAAATGTATTGCTGCATCCGATGTTTTCACTGCCGAATGAATCCAAGTAATGGATTAACTTGTTAGAGTTTTGTCACTCAGTGTGAGCTCCAAATCATCGATTTCACTCCTTAAATTTGTTCCGTGACACTATCCAACCAAAATCTATCGAACTTGTAAAAATAATTGATGTAAACAAGCCGCGAAGTGCGACCCTTGAGGTCCACATGGTCAACTTCCCAGTTACATCTAGATAAACACTAAAAATATTAAACACAATAATAATTTTGAAAATAATAATACTTTAAATAATAATAATTAGAGGTATTCATAGCAGTAACAGGAATGAGTTAATATTAATCATATCATCTACGGGAGTATCCATTGATTACGTAAGGCTTTTGGTGGATGCGGGTAGATTGATTTAATCAATCAATCGGTGGGGACCTTTTGTACGTTATTTGTTATTTTCACATCGATGCTTGAAGCCCAAACGAGCACTAGCAAAAATGAATGCAGTTTTTGTTATTACGCCCACTGAAGGGATTTTGTCGCGTGATGATCATTTTGAATAGTTGCGTTCAAAATTGCCATGACCATAATCACTGAGTTTATATTTTTTCACGATTTGACATCAATTAAATGAATAATTACTTTATACATTCTATTGATGCATTTTGAATGTGCCGTCAAAAATAGATTCAATTGCATGTAAAAAGGAAAATGTTTTACAAATGATGATGGAGGAAGTAATTGAAATCTTACGATTACTAAAGAATGAATCTATTAAAAACTACAATTTTTTAATTGGTGAAAGCTTTTAAAGCATATGAGCCTGCAAAGTATTGACTAAAACACATTTTACCATTCAAAGCGTTGATTACCACAAATGCAAATTTGATTGAAATTTTGATGATTTTGAAAATTTGAGCACTTTTTTTTATTAAAAGACTGTTAAAACTATTAAAAATCTACTTAAATTATGTAAATATTTTAAAACTTTGATTGATTTTACAACAAACTTTTTAGAATAAAAGATATAAGGTAATATCATTCAGAAGAACCCTTTTCATATGGTAACTTTGAATGATTTTTTATTTTTAATTGAATTTTTTCTTCATAATCATGGGAAAAAAATTCGCTGGTTTCTTTTCGAAATTATCAGTTTGTATAAATTTTATAAACATTTATTACTGTGTTGTGCAAATAAGGTTAAAAAATATTTTTTATGAAAAACCTTAATTTGTTGCATTTTTTTCTAGAAAAAAAAACGGCTAAAACGAATTTTTATCATACTAAAAAATCACAAAGATGTTATGACACGTCGATTTGCTTCACAATGATGCAAATATTATATCTAGTTCGTGAGATATAGTGAATGACAGAAATGATCTTGAAGATCATCATGACTGTTAATGAATTTTTTTTTATTTAATGTGTTTGGTAATCATGAGAGAAAGGTTTGAAGATGTTTTACAAGCACTGCTTGCAGTATACAAATTCTATAAAAATTGAATACAGTGTTCCGTAAATCAGGTTAAAAATTTATTGTTTATGAAAAAAAAAAATATTTTTTGCACTTTTTTTTCTTATATTAAAAAATCGCTACAACGATTTTTTTCTAAATTTGATAGATTTACAAAACTGTTATTACGCGTCGATTAACATTTGAATGATGCAAATCGTATGTTTGGTTCGCGAAATATAACGCATGGCAAATATGACCTTGAAGATCATGATGACTGTTAATGATTTTTTATTTTTTATTTAATCAACTTCCCAGTATATGGGAAGTTCTTGTAATCGCCTCGAAAATCGAAATTGAAATTTTCAGCTTTTCTTTACATTTTGAGGTCTATAGAGTATATATAAAGTGTTTTTAGAAAGAAGTTTGTATGTGTGTGTGTATGTATGTACGTACGTACGTACGTACGTACGTGCGTTCGCGAGCAGTTTTTCTACGAGCATAACTCACGTAAACAAAGTCGATACGACTTAAGGTGTCAATCGAAGCGTCTTTGCAATTTTAAGAGCTGATCAGTTTTTGGGACACTTCGGTCGGAGGAGTTTGCTGTTTTCACCCCTTGAAGGTCAACCATGTTATGCGCTATATCTCACGAATCAAACATGCGATTTTCATCATTAAGGTGCCAATCGACGGGTATCAACATTTTTATGAATCTTTCAAATTTTTTAAAAAATCGTTGGATCCTTTTTTTAATTTTTTTAAAAAAAGTGCAAAAAATTAGGGTTTTTTTTCAAAAACACAATATTTTTAACCTGATTTTCAAACCTAAGTCATCAATGTTTATATTATTTATATACTCCAAATAGTTCTTGTGAAAAAATCAGCAAAATTTTTTCATGTTTACAAAAAACAAATTAAATAAAAAATAAAAAATCATTAAACGTTCAAGGTCATTTACGTCATTCATTATATCTCGAGAACCAAATATAGTCTTTCCATCATTAAGGTGTCAATCGACGCGTATCAACATTTTTATGATGTTTTTGTATTTTAAAAAAATTGTTAAAGCGTTTATTACGATTTAATAATTTTTTTTTTTAAAAGTAGTGTTTTTTTCATAAAAAAATCCATTTTTAACCTGATTTGCACATCGTTATAATGAATGTTTATAGAATTTATAAACTTTTATCAATTTTTGAAGAGAAACCAGCAAAAACTTTTCTCATGATTACAACCAAATTAAATTAAAAATAAAAAATCATTCAAAGTCACCATGTAAAAAGGGTTTATTCGAATCATTATACCTTAAATCTCTTATTCTAAAGACATTGTTGTATAGTCAATCAAAGTTTATTAATATTTGCAAAATTTGAGCAGATTTTCAATAGTCTTCACTGCACCATGGTTAACTTTAATGAAAAAACTGCTTTGTAACCTGTCCCCCCTCCGATTGATCCGCGTGAATAATCAATCAAACCAATGCACCAAAATCCTTACGTAATCAATTGACGCTCCCGTAGATGTTACGATTAATATTAAATCATTCCAATAATTTTTATGAGAGGTACATTTTTATTATTTGAAGTAATATTATTTCCATAACTTTTATTGTGTTTAATATTTTTAATATCTATGTAGATATTACTGGGAAGTTGACCGTGTGGACCTCATGGGTCGCACCTCACGGCTTGTTTATTTTGTAATCATGAGAAAAAAAATTTATTATATTTTTACAAAAACTGTTTGGAGTATATAAAGTATATAAACATTGATTACTTGGACTTGAAAATAGGGTTCAAAGTTTATTGGTTTTGAAAAACTAAAAAACGGCTCCAAGAATTTTTTTATGATTATATATTATAGAATCACATAAATGTTAATACGCGTCTATTGACGCCTTGTACAAGGAAATCGTATGTTTGGTTCGCGAGATATAACGCATGACAGAAATGACCTTCAAACGGGCAAAACAGCAACCCCCCCCCCCGACCGAAGCTTCCCAAAAACTAATCAGCTCTTAAAATTGTAAATGCGCTTCGATTGACACCTTAACAAAGTCGATACGATTTTGTTTACGTGAGCTATGCTCGTAGAAAAAAGTGTCCACGAACGTACGTACATACATACATACACACACACACACATCTTCCTTTCTAAAAACGCTTTATATATACTCGTAAGACCTCAAAACGTAAAGATATGTCGAAAATTTCAATTTCGATTTTCGAGGCGATTACAAGAACTTCCCATATACTGGGAAGTTAAAAATAAATGTGATGTTATACGAATAAATATAAGAAAAAACTATGATCCCGATAGACAGTCTTTTTAATTTCATATTTAAACTATGAATTACATAAGTACGGAAAATCTACAAGTAAAATTTTTAACTTGTTGTGCCCATCGAAAATGAAGTGAAAATTTGGTTACCGAACCAAAAATTCAGCGAAACCCAGAGTACAGGGGATGGACCCTGTTCAGGACGTCTATGTAACGCACGTTTTCCTGCAGTCGTCAAAAGAATCGAGAATGAAATTCGTCAGCATCAACCTCGCAGGCAACGAATAATGGCTTGCGAGATTAACATCTCCACCAGGAGTATGTCTCGCATCATAAAATCAGACCTTGGGATGGGTGCCTTTCGAAAACCAACAGGACAATTGCTGACAGAACAGTTGAAAAAGCTTTGAACCTTAAGATGCAAATAGCTCCTTTAGCAACAATAAACATCAAAAAAGATAGAGCTTTAGAGAACCCCGAGAGGTTGCAAAATAGGTAGAACGAAGACATCATCCAGCATCATTAATGGTATGGTAGGTTGTCAGCTACCAAGGGGTCACATAACTTCATTTTTGCGAAAATGGCATAAAAACTGGAGAAAAAACTATCGGACGGATATCCTTGGGGCAGATGTGAAGCCATTGATCTCTAATCTTTTCAACAACCGTTACTGGATTGTCCAGCAGGAGTCTATTCCATCATACAAAGCCTACACCACACAATCATGGCTGCAAAGCAATGCTCCACAATTTATAAGGGCGTTGGAATGATTTTTGGAAGCTCAGCTTTTAGTCCTCTGAAATGAAAACTGCGGGCAAAATTAGAGAGCATGATTTAAAACTGAAACAAAAAGATCCTTAAGCAAGCTTTAAAACAAACAGTGGCTAATCTTCCTTTAGATACAGTGCAACTGGCATAGATGAGTGGCCTAAGGGATTAAAAAACGTTTAAGAGTAGAAGGCGACCATTTTGAATGATAATTTGTTTATTGTAGTCTAGTGGTGTATTTTAATCAAGTTTATTTCTTTGTTATCAAAAACTCTTCCTTACTTATAAAAAATACCCATATCTGTGTAACAGAACTTCTGGCTCGACTCGGTCTGTTGGTGTTTGTAAGCAATTACAGAACTAGAACAATGATATGTAGTGCCACTTATCGTATCTAGTTGCAAAGTTGAGCTGTATCTAGTTGCTTCAATAACAGATAATTTTAATTTTTATCAGTAGTATGAACTTGATATTTTGACCTGTCTAAAACATATACAGTGGGTAAATAAAGTTAAGGCACGATGCACCCAGCGAGAAAAGTTTTAACTTGTCAATGATATTTTTATCGAGAATGTTTTTTTTTCCACATTATATCAGCAGATTGGACGGTATATTTCAGTAACATAACAAAATAAACATCAATCACACAACAATTATTAAATATAGGGGTGAAAAACTTTTCCAATCAGAAACAACGCAAAAAAAATTAAGGCAATCTGCAAATAATTTATTTTTCTGAGAAATATGCACCAATAGATTTGCATGGAATATCTGTCATTTGAGTAAATGATCAAGGAAAATAAATTTTTAAAGTCAGTAAATAATGAGTGCCAAGAGAATACCATTAAATGTAGAAGTTCAGGAAATTATAGTTCAGCTTTGGCAAACAGGAAAGTCATATGTTAAAATTAGTGTATTAGTTAAAAAAATCAAAATATACTTTCAGAAACGTTGTATTAGCATACAAAAAAAAATCATTCGAAACGAAACCTCGATCAGGAAGGCGAAAAATTCTAACTGAGCGAGAAGAGAAATGGATTGTGAAAGAAATTAAAAAGGATCCAAGATTAAGTGCCACATTTTTACGCAATGAAGTTAAAAACACATTAGAAAATAAGTGTCTGCTCCGACGGTACGAAATATTATAAAAAAGTCGGGGTTTAATGACAAGAGTTTGCCAACGAAAACCGTACATTAGCGCTAAAAATTTTATGTTAACATTACGTATCGCGAGAGAGTACGTAAAAAAACCAAAGCCCTTCTGGAAAAGGTTTAGTTTTGTTGATGAAACAAAAATGAACCTGTTTGGATTCGATGTGAGGCGGTATGTTCGGAGACAACAAAATACTGAGATCAATTTCAAGCATACCAGTCCCACAGCAAAACACGGTGGTGGGAACATTATTCTATGGGGTTGTATGGGGGCTCCTGGACCTGGAAACTAAGTAATAATAAATGGCAGGATGGATCAACATTACTATCTAAATATCCTCAATAGGAATATTAGGCAAAGTGCTGAAGAGATGAGGAATTTAAACTCTTTTGGCCTGCACCAGGAAAACATTCCCAAACATACCTCTGAGCAATGCCGACTTTGGGCTATTTATAACTGCCCAAAAGTGATTAAAGCACCTGCTCAGTCCCCAAATTTAAACCCCATAGAGCATGTTTGGTACCACCTAAAAAATAAAGTTCCGATTCGTGAAGTAAAAAATAGAAACTAGCTAAAAACAGCCATTATTGAAGAATGGGAAAATATCTCACCAGCCGTTTGCAAAACGTTGGTCAAATCAAAGCGCTTTTGCAATCTTAACAGCTGATTAGTTTTTGGGAAACTTCGGTCGGGAGGGTTTGCTGTTTTGCCCGTTTGAAGGTCATTTCTGTAATGCGTTATATCTCGCGAACCCAACGTATGATTTCCTTGAACAAGGTGTCAATCGACGCATATTAACATTTTGTAAATCTATCTATATTATGTGATTCTTTCAAGTTTCTAGAAAATTTCTTGGAGCCGTTTTTCAGTTTTTAAAAAAAAAGTGCAAAATATTGTGTTTTTTTTTCAAAAACAATAAAATTTTAACCTTACTTTCAAGACCAAGTAATCAATGTTTATAAAATTTATATACTCCAAATAATGTTAACAGAAACACCGCCAAAAATTTCTCTCATGATTACGTAAAAAATTAAATTAAAAATAAAAAATCATTAAAAGTCATCATGATTTTCAAGGTCATTATTATCATTCACTCTATCTCACGAACCAGATATAATATTTGCATCATTAAGGTGTCAGTTGACGTTTTTTAAAATCTTTTTGATTATTTTAACATAATAAAAATCTGTTTCAGCGTTTTCTTTCAATTTAACAGAAGAAAATGCGAAAACTCAGGGTTTTTTTCATAAAAAATATTTTTTTAACCTGATTTGCACTACACAGTAATAAATGTTTATAAAATTTATACATTCTTATCAGTTTTTGAAGAGAAATAAGCAAAACCATATTCCATGATTATAAAAAAAACTAAATTAAAAATAAAAAATCATTCAAGGTGACCATGTAAAGAGGGTTCATACGAACGATATTACATTATATCTTTTATTCTAAATTAATTGTTGTAAATTCAATCAAAGTTTTAAAATATCTGCATAATTTGAGCAGATTTTTAATAGTTTTTACAGTTTTTCAATTTAAAAAACTGCTTAAATTTTGAAAATCATCAAAATTTCAATCAAATTTGTATTTGTGGTAATCAACGCTTTGAATGGTGATATGTTTTGTAGTCAATACTTTGCAAGATCATATGTTTGAAAAGCTCTCATCGAATAAAAAATTGTAGTTTTTAGTAGATTCATTCTTTAGTAATCGTAAGATTTCAAAAACCATCATCATTTATAATACAATTTACTTTTTACACGCAATTGAACATATTTTTGACTGCATATACAAAAATTTTCAAGACCAAAAAGGCCCCCACCGATTGATCCGCGTAAATATTCAATCTGTCCTCATCGACCAAAAATCTTACGTAATAAATGGACCCTCCCGTGGACGATATGATTCATATTAACCCATTCCTGTTACTGCTATGAATACCTCTCATTGTTATTACTTAAAGTAGTAGTATTTTCAAAATTATTATTGTGTTTAATGTTGTTGTTTTTTATGTAGATATTACTGGGAAGTTGACCGTGTGGACCTCAAAGGTCGAACCTCGCGGCTTGTTTTATTATGTTTAAAAATTGTTGCGTGATTGGTGTTTTTTAACTTCCCAGTATATGGGAAGTTCTTGTAATCGCCTCGAAAATCGAAATTGAAATTTTCAACACATCTTTACGTTTTGAGGTCTATAGAGTATATATAAAGTGTTTTTAGAAAGGGAGATGTATGTGTGTGTGTGTACGTACGTACGTACGTTCGTGGACACTTCTTTCTACGAGCATAACTCACGTAAACAAAGTCCGATCGACTTCGTTGAGGTGGCAATCTAAGCTTCTTTGCAATTTTAAGAGCTAATTAGTTTTTGGGATACTTCGGTCGTGGGAGTTTGCTGTTTTGACCCTTTGAAGGTCATTTCTGTCAAGCGTTATATCTCGCGAACAAAACAAACTATTTGCATGATAAAGGTGTCAATCGACGCGTATTAGCATTCGTGTGAATCTATCAAATTTTTAAAAAAATCATTGGAGCCGTTTTTTAATTTAAGAAAAAAAAGTGCAAAAAATTAGGGTTTTTTTCATAAACAATAAATTTTTAACCTGATTTGGGTAATTTCGTAGACAATGTTTATAAAATTTATATACTCCAAACAATTTGTGTAGAAACATCATCAAATTTTTTTTTTATGATTACGTAAAAAATGAAATAAAAAATAAAAAATTATTAACAGTCATCATGATTTTCAAGGTCATTTTTATCATTCACTATATCTCACGAACCAGATATAATATTTGCATCATTAAGGTGTCAGTTGACGTGTTTTAATATCTTTGTGATGTTTTTAACATTATAAAAATTCGTTTCAGCTTTTTTTTAATTTAATAGCAGAAAATGCAAAAAATTATAGTTTTTTTCATAAAAAATATTTTTTAACCTGATTTGCACAGCACAGTAATACCTGTTTATAAAATGTATACATTCTTATCAGGTTTTGAAGAGAAACCGGTAAAATTTTCTTCCTTGATTATGAAAAAAACTAAATGAAAAATCATTCAAAGTTACCATTTAAAGAGGGTTCATACGAATGCTTTTACTTTATTTTTTTATTCTAAAAAATTGTTATAAATTCAATCAAAGTTTTAAAACATTTGCATAATTTGAGCAGATTTTAAATAGTTTTTATAGTCTTTTAATTAAAAAAAATGCTTAAATTTTTAAAAGCAACAAAAATTTTCAAGACCAAAAAGGCCCCCACCGATTGATCCGCGTGAATATTCAATCTGTCCTCATCGACCAAAAACCTTACGTAATTAATGGAGCCTCCCGTAGACGATATGATTCATATTAACTCATTCCTGTTACTGCTATTAATACCTCTCATTGTTGTAATGTTGTTGATGTTTATGTAGATATTACTGGGAAGTTGACCGTGTGGACCTCAAGGGTCGCACCTCGCGGCTTGTTTGTTATGTTACTGAAATCTACCTTCCAATCTCCTTATATAATGTAAAAATAAAAACATTCTCGATAAAAATATCACTGAAATGTCAAAACTTTTCTCGCTGGGTGCGTCTTGCCTTAACTTTTTTTACCCACTGTATGTATATGTAATTAGATATATAAAGCAGTCTTAAGGTAGGCTTTCAACGACTACACATTTATGAAATCAATATCTCCAGTCTAGAAAATTATGTTGCTTATCGAGAACCGACTACAAAACAAACAAGTAATCCATTTCCCAATGAGCATCATCCATACAAGATCCAAGTCAATAACATCAAACAGCACTTCACTCACCTCTTAATCCATCACCTTCTAGGCGTGAAATAGCACTTGAAATTTCCTCTTCGCAAGGCTCCGTTGTCGTCACGAATCCTTGATCTACGCGGGATGATGTTTATCTGTTATTAATGTTAAATATTTACTACACCCATACTATCTCTTACCGTAAAAAATGGTCTCACGCCGCCTCGTGTAATTAGAGCCGGGCAACGTTAGGACACAGTTGATGGGAGTAGGCGATTCTATTTGCACTCGCGGTATTTCCACGCTCACATTTCCGCTAAACAAATGGTTGGGCATTTTCACGATTTTCCTAATTGTGTGTACAGGCTGGTCATTGTTGAATCTGTTGACGGAAAAAAGTTTGCTGTAAGTTTTAACAGGCTGCTAATGACTTTAAATAGCAGTAATTGCTTGCTCAACACTAGAAACTCAATTTTTTATCTACGTTAGTAAATCGTCTTTCGTTTATTTGGTTTGGAGTCTTTAAGTGAAAAGACTAATATTTCTTTTCAAACTCGATTGACTGTCTAATGATATGCTTTTAGATGTTGACTTGAGATCGATAAAGGCCACCCAGGTAATTCGTAAGAAATATAAAACATACTTACAGAATAGTGAGCTCCGGCTCAGGAAACACATTTTGTATGCTACAATCAATTGTGACGTCATTAGCTCCGTAATAGACTTTGGCTGTTAGTTGGAAGTCGGTCTCCGGTACTAAGGAACAAAGAATGGAAAGGTTATTAGGAAAATAACGATGCCATTTATAATTGACAAGGTGATTCATTGATAGAAAGCAACAAGAAACATTGAAAACGACAACATTGAATTGATTAGATATTAATATTGTAGCAGACCCGTTCAAGAATTACTTTTGAACCATATTGGTTAGTGACGATTGCTTCACAAGGCTATATACCATTTTTTTCTGACATGCGAAAATTTTGGGGATATAATTTAGAATTTCATTAGGCTATGAGGATGCTTGGTCAAATGGCTTCCACTTCCTTGTAGACGTGGAAACCTTCTAACTGATTCTGTGAACCATCTCGATTTCTAAAGAAAATCTAGGAAGTGGTTCATTCTAATGGTATCCAGCTCACTCAGCTCTGCGAAAAAGAATGCACCTAAGCATGTAACTGACAATTTTGCTCAAATTGATATCTAAGAACAATTTTATTTTTGTTTCAGCATCGACTGAACTATATTTTATCGCGTTTTCAGCGATTAATTCAAATATTTTCAGTTGAAATTTAAATTGACTGTCGAATTGACCCTTATTCACTCACAATACTTATAGATAACACTTGCAACAGGAATTTTTTTATTTCCTTAGACTTCTAATGACATAGTTTCTGGTTACAAACCGCTACTTCATTAGGTGCCAGATTGAGCTCATAACAAGCTATAAGATCATTATCAGCAGTAGTATGTCAGTCGTAAAACTCCCTTGCGCATTTCAAGAGTTATTTATAAAAAGGACCAACATGCTTCTAGTTTTATTAAGGAGGTAACCTATTGTTTTAAAAGAAAATCCGATTTTTTACTAACTTTAGTACAAATGTTATTTAATTTGTTCATTTTCTCACATTCATTTTCATGAAATACCGGTTTATAAGATTTACAACACATTCTTAACGATGTTTCTCACAATATAGAACACGTATAGAGTGTTCTTTAGGATACATCTGAATTTCAGCCCGTAAACAAGTGGCAGACAATGTTTGAAATGTTTGGAAGCCGTAATAAAAGAGATAATTCTCAAAAATCGTTTAATAAAATCAGTACATTGTTTCTGAAGGTGTTGCTTATATTGGTGATTTTTCGCGTAAATTAAACGATAGTGGAACATTTGATGTTTATATCGATCCAACGTCATCGTATTTTAAAATAAATTTTACCCTAGTGTTTGATACGCTGCAGAGTATTCTTAAGGGAGAGTTTTATGATAGTGACATGAAATTCAAAAAGAATGCTCTGCTAGGATTCGGATTCATTGTTGTTTGCTCGCGCTCTGAGCCTTCTTTTAATTCTTGTCGAATGATCGGTGAGAAAAGTAATGTATACGAAATAAATCAGCGCATAGTCTTTGTTTTTCAAGTTTTTGGCCTCGTACTTTATGAACTGTACACGTTTTGCGGTTTAATTGATCTTGGCTTTTTTTTTACTCAGAAATAGTTTTATGACCTTATAATAATTATTTACGATGCAACTAAAAAATATATGATTCGATCAAGAATGATACCCTTGATGATAAAATTAAATGAAATAAGCACAACAATCTTAGAGTCTCAGGAGACGGATCGTAGGCTAAGCGCGGATTTAGTTCTTTAATATGATTTATTTCCTTAATGGAAAATTACTCAGGTAAATTCTAGATGTAATTGTTAAAAATTTTGCGCGTAATGCATGTGAATATTTGGCACCAAAGAAAGGTTCTCTTGACTATGATGCGTGGTTCGGCAAAATGGAAGTAACAGCCATTGTTGAATTGTTTAAGCGCTTTCAAGATATACATAATGTTAAGTATGAATTTTACACCGGCAATGATGACTTAAACACTTGTTGGATTCTCTTGGATAGTAATCCGTACGAAGATTCGACTATGACAAAACTCGATTGAGTAAGTCACGCGTCAAAAAAAAGTTCCATCGGGTTACAGAGACAAAGAAAAAACAACTGTTGAAGAGAGAGCCAATACAGAGTACGAAAAGAAAAAGGCTGACGCCTTCTCAAGCTAAAAAGCTTACCGATAAAGTGATTAAAGATCTCTATGTTTATTATGGTTTGGCTACCAGAAGGCATCCTGATTCGATGGAAGACACGAAGAAACAAACGCAGGCATCACTTACACAAAGCTGCTCAACGGCTGCCAAGCCCCAAACACACATACAGCCTAGTTGCAGAGAAGGTGACCAAAAAGTCAAGCTACTAAAACTTCTTTTGAGACAATAAAATCTATATAAAATGAAACACTTGGTTTTTTGATTCACAAGTTTGTGAGTAAAAAAAAACAAGTGTTTCATTTTATAAAAATTTTATTCTATTATGGCTCATCAAGAGAACACGCAACTTTCTATAACTGATATTCTTTTGAGACATTGAAACCCGTATATGATGACCGATACCGACGATAATCCATTAAGAAGTTTTTTGGGTTCCAACACACACAACAGTAATGAGTCCTGGAACCAAACGGTTTGGCGTATTGCGCCTTAACACACCATCAACGGATTAAAACTATCCGAGACCACTGGCAGTTTGAGTATTAAATAATGGTTATCAGCCACCCATCGCCATTATGGAAGGTATGGGCATTACTATTAGACAATATGCACATGATTTTGATCTAAAGTATGTAGCCGTGAAGTGCGACCCATGAGGTCCACACGGTCAACTTCCCAGTAATATCTAAAAAGATATTAAAAATATTAAACACAATAATAATTATGGAAATAATACTACTTCAAATAATAAAAATGTACTTCTCGTAAAAGTTATTGGAATGACTTAATATTAATCGTTTCATCTACGGGAGCGTCCATTGATTGAGTATTCATCGGAGTGGGGACAGGTTACAAAGCAGTTTTTTCATTAAAGTTAAAACATGGTGATGTGAAGACTATTGAAAATCTGCTCAAATTTTGCAAATATTAATAAACTTTGATTGACTTTACAACAATGTCTTTAGAATAAGAGATTAGTATTATGATTCGAATGAACCCTTTTTACATGGTGACTTTGAATGATTTTTTATTTTTAAGTTGATTTTTTTTTAATCATGAGAAAAGTTTTTGCAGGCTTCTCTACAAAAATTGATAAGATTTTGTAAATTCTACAAACATTTATTATTACGATGTGCAAATCAGGTTAAAAATGTTTTTTTTTATGAAAAAAACACTACTTTTCCAATTTTTTTCAATAAATTAAAAAACCCGTTACAATGATTTTTGTAAAATATAAAAACATCATAAAATGATGATTCGCGTCGATTGACACCTTAATGATGGAAATATTATATTTAGTTCACGAGATATAATGAATGACGTAAATGGCCTTGAACGTTTAATGAATTTTTATTTTTTATTTATTTTTTTTGTAATCATGAAAAAAACATTTGCTGGTTTTTTTACAAAAACTATTTTGAGTATGTAAATTATATAAACATTGATTACTTAGGTTTGAAAATCAGGCTAAAAATTTTGTGTTTTTGAAAAAAAACTAATATTTTGCACTTTTTTACAAAATTAAAAAACGGCTCCAAGAATTTTTTTAAAAATTTGATAGAATCACACAAATATTAATACGCGTCGATTGACATTTTGCTCAAAAAAATCGTACGTTGCGTTCGCGAGATATAACGCATGACAGAAATGACCTTCAAACGGGCAAAACAGCAAACCCCGCCGACCGAAGTTTTCCAAAAACTAATCAGCTCTTAAAATTGCAAAGACGCTTCGATTGACATCTTAACAAAGTCGATATGACTTTGTTTACGTGAGTTATGCTCGTAGAAAAACTGTCCGCGAACGCACGTACGTACGTCCTTACATACACACACACACATACATACTTCTTTCTAAAAACACTTAAAATATACTCTATAGATCTCAAAACGTAAAGATATGTTGAAAATTTCAATTTCGATTTTCGAGGCGATTACAAGAACTTCCCACATACTGGGAAGTTAAAAATTTGAATTCTTATCAAATTTGCGTACAACTGAACCTGTTCATTTTTATAACAAAAGCACGAAAAAAATTCCACTCAAAATTTAGTTCATCAAAATATACACATATACATGATATAAAAAATTTGCTTGGATTGCCTACACTACATTACTACATAATACATTACATTACATTACATTATAACTGTAAACTCCAGCATGCATGGCAATGAAGGACTTGGACGACAGACCTCCATGAAGAACAGCTTTGCGAATTTTGATGATAATCATTTGAAAAATTATGAGATGCAAATAGTTCAAAGTATGAGTAATATAACCTTCTAAATTTCAATAAGTTCTAATCATTTCTTTCTCTTCGAAAAATATCTCCAAAAAAGGGTGAAAATAGGCCTCATAATGTGATTTGCCCCCTTACGAAAATACCTGAATTTTGATGACTAAAACATTAGTCATCGAAATTTAGCCATTTTTGAATACAAAAGTTTACCAAATCGGGGTGAACTTATATATTTGTGTAAATTGAGGTTCATCCAATCGCTGTTACTCAAAACTAATAGAAATATTTCGGAATTTTGGTATCAGATGGAATTTTTTTTGATTTTACGGGACACAAATTTTATTTTTCTACGAGCGGTACTGCGGCGCCGGAGGAACCTTGTAATGCCAAACGATTGGGGCCACCATTTTGGTGTTTATTATGTTTGACCATAAAATTTACAACTTTGAACCTAAATGAATAAGCAGTCAAATTTTCAAATAAATAGTTTGTGTTGTTTTTTTAATAACATCGTTTCAAAAAAATACTTTATGGTAGCGTTTTAAGCTCACTGGATAAGCAGTAGAATGACTGGATCCATGGAACCTTTTCTTTTTGACTTTTTTGCCTAAAACATAAGCTAGTCAGTGATTTCTAAAAACTCACACGCTACAATAAACAAGTTTTTGGTTAGACGAAAAATGCTGCTTCCTTGAAAAATGAGTGCTAAAATAGTTTTCACGCCAGTGAATATTTAAACTTTAGACACAGAAATATTCTCAGAAGATTTTCAAAAAGTTTGCTCGGAAAACTAAAATTTATAAATATTGCAACTCCAAGTGTTCATATCATTTGTTAAATCATGGCATTCACTATGAACATATTATATTATGAAATAATTATAGCTTAATTTAACAATGTTTAATCTGTAGACTATTTTGAAGCAATGACTTTTGAATAACTTTGCGCAACTCTGAAAATATCAAAATTTTTAAAAATATCTTCATCATATTGCTAACTTAATTATCAGTCGTTTTAAACAAAACCAGGATAGTCATTAAAAATGTACGTACGGAAATTGCGAAAAAATCTGTCAATAAACAATTCTTCACAAAACATGCGAAAAAATAGCAATATGACATTTTCAACACCCTAGTGTCAATGAAAAACCATGGCAAAAAGAAAATACGGATCTGCTAATTACCAATTATCTGTAAATGTGATGATTTTCTGTCGGATGACTGGAACGTCTGCACGGAACACGTGTATTCACCGGTCATATTCCATTCGGGCTTAATGATGGAGATGGCACGATGACGATGGTGAAAGTCCGAGGATAATGAAAACGTTGTATCAATCCTTGACTTCATCGAACCCTGTTGGCGAAAGTAATGGAAAGTTTGACTGTTAATTCCGATTGAAATGTTTATGATTGGATATTTAATGAGCTTGGATGGATTGAAAATCAAGCATGTGACTTATGAGTGTTTTTCATTAAAAGTACTTCATTGGAATTTATTGCTGAGTGTATTGGTGAATACACTTGTGCATTTTGTACATATCTGAATCTGTTGCGAATAAATTGATATCCTGTGCATCTCATTGACAACAAGCTGATGAAATTTATAATGATTCACATTCTACAACACGACCAGCTTCATCGAAAAATGTAAATATAATTGAAAATAATATGAAAGTATCGATAGCATATTGTTTATTGGTTGTTTGAGAAACTGCCAAAAACTTTTTTTGTCTTTAAAAAGTGGTCTAATTTGCAGTTGTTTATAACGTTGAAATGAAAACAATGCTGTATGGTTATTTAATAAAAGTAATGAGAATAATAAATAATAATAAATAATAATAAACAATAATAATGATAAGTACTAATTGTAACCATTTTTTTCATTAAAAATATGAATATATTATGGTTTTTGTATTATGTTTTGTGTTTTATGTTTGATAAGACTTTCAAAGCGTTGATTACCAAAAAATCAAATTTGATCGATAACAAAATTTATAACTTAAAGCAGTTATTTCATTAAAATAAAAAATGGCGTTGTGAAAATTATTGAAAATCTGCTCAAATTGTGCAAATAATAAAACACTTTAATTGACATGAACACAATGCCATAATAAATCAAGGCGAATCTGTTTTCAGTAGGCTGTTGAAAGAGAGAACACTGATTTTTGCAGAAAAAAATTGTGGAATAGCTTGTATAACAATAATTGACTTGCCATCCTTCGCAAAAAAGTTGGGAACATTAATAAATAAATCAAATGTTAAAACAATATAAAAATCTCAATGTTTGCCTACTTTTCTCGCTTCAAGGCACTTCAAACAAGCCGCGAAGTGCGACCCTTGAGGTCCACACGGTCAACTTCCCAGTAATATCTAGATAAACATTAACAATATTAAACACAATAATAATTTTGAAAATAATACTGCTTTAAATAATAATAATGAAAGGTATTCATAGCAGTAACAGGAATGAGTTAATATTAATCATATCATCTACGGGAGCATCCACTGATTACGTAAGGCTTTTGGTGGATGGGTGATGATGATTGATTACCACAAATGCAAATTTGATTGAAATTTTGATGGTTTTCAAAATTTAAGCCGCTTTTTTAAATTAAAAGACTGCAAAAACTATTAAAAATCTGCTCAAATTATCCAAACATTTTAAAACTTTGATTGACTTTACAACAAAGTCTTAAGACTGAAAGATATAAGGTAACTTTGAATGATTTTTTATTTTTAATTGAATTTTTTCAAAATATGTAAAAAGTTTTGCTGGTTTCTCTTCAAAAACTGATAAACATGTATAAATTTTATAAACATTTATTACTGTGTTGTGCAAATCAGGTTAAAAAAATATTTTCCATGAAAAAACCCTAAGTTTTCTCATTTTTTTCTATTAAATTAAAAAACCGCTGAAACGGATATTTATAATGTTAAAATAATCAAAGAGATTTTAAAACACGTCGATTAAGACCTTAATGATGCAAATGTTATATTTGGTTCGTGAGATATAGTGAATGGAAGAAATGACGTTGAAGATCATGATGACTGTTAATAATTTTTTATTTTTTATTTAATGTTTCTTGTTATCACGAGAAAAAGTTTTGATGATGCTTTTACAAACATTGCTTGAAGTATATAAATTTTATAAAAATTGAATACTATCTTTCGTAAATCAGGTTAAAAATTTATTGTTCATAAAAAACCCTAATTTTTTGCACTTTTTTTCTTAAATTACAAAACGGCTCCAACGATTTTTTTAAAAATTTGATAGATTCACACAAATGCTAATACGCTTCGATTGACCTCTTAAACATGCAAATCGTATGTTTGGTTCACGAGATATGTAGAACGCATGACAGAAATGACATTGAAAATCATGATGCCTGTTAACGATTTTTTATTTTTTATTTAATTTTTTACGCAATCATGACAAAATGTTTTGATGTTGTTTTTACAAGCATTGCTAGAAATATATAAATTTTATAAAAATTGAATACTGTCTTTCGTAAATCAGGTTAAAAATTTATTGTTTATAAAAAACCCTAATTTTTTGCACTTTTTTTTCTTAAATTAAAAAACGGCTTTAACGATTTTTTAAAAAAATTGATAGATTCACACAAATGTCAATACGCGTTGATTGACACCTTAAACATGCAAATCGTATGTTTGGTTCGCGAGATATAACGCATGACAGAAATGACCTTCAAAGGGTCAAAACAACAAACCACCCCGACCGAAGTATTCCAAAAACTAATCAGCTCTTAGGATTGCAAAGACGCTTCGATTCTTTCCTTAACGAAGTCGATACGACTTGGTTTACGTGAGTTATGCTCGTAGAAAAAAGTGTCCACGAACGTACGTACGTACGTACACACACGCGCACACACACACATACGTCTCCCTTTCTAAAAACACTTTATATATACTCTATAGACCTAAAAACTTAAAGAAATGTTGAAAATTTCAATTTCGATTTTCGAGGCGATTACAAGAACTTCCCATATACTGGGAAGTTAAAAAGTTTTTTTTGCAGCGAAGGGAATTTTTTTTTAAATTTTTATTCAATCATATCTTATAAAAATTTTAATCACGAAACTTTTATTTTCTCTCAATTTCAATGACTCGTTTTGAGTTCAGAAGTGAGAAAAGTAGGAAAAAACAAGTGTTTCAATCATTTTTAAACATTTCGATTCATTTATTTATGTTCACGACTTTTTTGAGAAGGATGATAAAGCAATTATTGTTATACAAATTATTCCACAACTTTTTCTGCAAAAATCAGTGCTTCCCCTCTCAACAGCTACATTTAGTCTTTTTTCGTCGTTGGGAGGTAGAAATCTTCAAAAGATACCGATCATATTTGAAAAGATCTGCCTTGGGCTATAAGAAGGAGAGACATTTGGTATCATCCCGCTTTACAAAGTAAATTTTAATGTTTTTTTTTATTTTAAGTTTAATTTTTTTTTTGTAATCATGAAAAAATTAACTGGTTGACAAAAATCTTTAGAGTATCTAAATTTTACTAACATTGATTATTCGTTTGTTTGTTCAATTTAGGTTCAATAAAAAATTATAGTAAAAATAAGTTAATAAAAGTTTTGGCACTTTTTTTAAATTCTCAATCATATTTTTCAAAACTTAATAGAATTACAAAAAATTTAAAACGCTTCGATTGACAACTTATCGAAGTAAATCCGAATTTTAGTTTGCGAAATATACAGATATAACCTTGGATAGGTCAAAATAAAAAAACCACCCAACTGAAGCTTCCCTAATTAGTTCTTCAAAATGTAAATACGCTTCGATTGACACTTCATTGAAGTCGATACTATTTTTTTTACTCGAGATATGCTCGTAGAAAATACATTCCACGAACGTACGTACGTACATATAAGAAATCAAAGACACATATATGCAGACTTCTCTCCAGAAACAATTGAGGTATACTCTAAAGACTTCAAAACGTAAAGATATGTTTAAAATTTCAATTAAGAATTTCGGAGCAACTAAAAGAACTTCCCATATGCATGGAAGTCAAAAAATATTCAAAATTTTTGGAACTATCATGCTGTCGGTGTCGAGAAAAGTCTCCAAAAACACGTTTGAAGTTTTTGGATATCCCAACATGCACTCAGAATCTCTAAAAGTTGGGCTAATTAAATTGTTATAATTTTGACATCTTGTCAAATACTCGAAAAATTTGTTTAATGAAAGAAAGTGTACAAAATAATAAGCTGTGATGAGGAAAGAGAAACTATTTTTGAATATTTCTGGGTGAATTAGACCCCTGAGTAATAATGGTAGCAATAAAAGTGCCCGTTGTATTTTGTTTATAGCATTTCTTTTTCAATATATTTTTTCCAAATCAAATCGGTTATTTTAAAGATCAAATTGGAACTTTTCTAACCATTAATAATGACAAAACGCCAATTTGAAAATTCACCAATTTGGTTCGCAAAATAACTGATTTGATCTGGAGAACACCTAAATTGAAAGAGAAATGCTATAGAAGTTTTACGTAATCAAAAAGCTTTCTAGTGCTGGGTAAATTCTATAAAATTTCAATTAAATCGAAACTGCATTGCATGTTGCCTATCCCAAAAAAAGGATTCCATTCAAGATACTTGCAAATTTTGCAAAATGGTATAATTCAGATTGTAGAAAAAAATCAGTTTTAACTTCAAACAAGAATTTAGTTGTGACTTGCTCCCTCGCTACTCTTATTAGAACATTTGCAAGTGTCAACTATTCATCCCGATCCATATCCTTTATATAGCTTTCATTCGATATTGAATATCTGACATGAAATATTTGCGGAAAAAAATTAATTCAGCAGCTTGCAGTTAAGAACTGTAATTTTCCCTTTTATATTACTTTTGATAAATTCGTGTTTATGCTTCAATTTAAATTCTTTCTTCCGTCACTAAAATGCTTGTTCACATGACGAATTTTAAAATTGCCATTCTATTGGAAGCACTCCAGCGTTGTTGGAACTATTAAATAAAGCGACTACTTTGTAGACGAGAATGTCCTTTCAGGTGCAATACAGTTTAACCACGGTGAAAATATACAAATTCCACGTTTCTGCTTTCAGCTTGGAAACGACTCTCCGTACTGAAAACTTGTGTATGGTGGTGTATCCTTGCCATTTTTCATTAAGTTTCAATTAAAAGTTTCTCCCCAATTCAAGGATTTTTGTGTGTGAAGAATGTGCACGCAATAAGAGACAGGTGGTTTGAAAGGCTCGTTTCTATGAAAATTGAAAATTACAAGTGAGTGGTAAGCACTTTTTGCAAATTTAAATTTAAAATCAAATTGGGTAACAATCAACTAGTTGCAGGCGTTTGTAACAAAAAAATCTTTATGAAAGGTATCTAGACATTTCTAAGCTGGAAAAGACTATGTATCATGTCTCCCTTCAACAGCAATTTATTTTTAACTTCCCAATAAATAGAATATTCAACAATTTCTTCAATAATTACCAGTGGAAAAGGTTTATGCTCCGGTATCCATTGATATATCTGCACTCCGTTCAATAACCATTTCAAAACAAAGCCTGTTTCTGTTGAGTCTACTTCATATTCGCAATCAAGAACCAATGAATCTGGATTGTTTACATCTTCTATAGTGTAGGTGGTTGGAACTTTGAGGTTCGTTATCCGAACAGCTACTGATAAATCTGTAAGTAAGATAAAAAAACGAAGCTGTATTTTTGATGCCTACCATTAGTGTGCCAAATAAATTAATATGATTTCATTTTCCGTTCTTATTTACATTAATTAAACTTTAAAATGACATTTTTCAGGATACAGCTAAAATTTAGAGTTTTATGTGAAAGAAAAAGCATTAATTTACACACATTCTTACTAATTTTTCGCCATTGAATCTATAATCCAAATACTTTATTGCAACCATATCTGAGAAAATGAGAAACTGAGCATATTGTTCGTATTTAGTGCTTTTTTAAATAACCAAATCACCTAATTGATAGTGAACTTTCTAAACTACTCAAACCTATGATATAAAATCATGAATTGCTAAAAAAAATGGTTATAAATATATTTATACTTGGTTGCTGACTCACAGAATGAACACAATGAATATAGGAGAGACAGTTTACCAGAGATATAACACGATTTATTTCATAGTCTCATCATTATTTTATCAACATAAATAAGGAAGTTGCATCTCTTCTAGAAATTGACTTCAGTTTTTCCTCGTTGTTTATATTAAACCGAGTTAAAATTAGGAATCCTTTGTAAGAATCATTCACTAGACATAAACGTTCGAACACTTGAGACTTCATCAGCTCACCATTATCCTTTCCTACTCAAACATAGTCTCTTCGATGTTAGAATAGCACTTCAATTGATTTCAACACAAAAAAGATTACCAAGTGAATATAATTTCAACCCATAAAAAAAAGAAATGGAAAATAATAGAAAAACTGAATAAGATTTTGCCAAAGATAAAACTTACTCCTTATATTCTGCACAACGAGTCATTTTCTATGCTTTCAGCTTTCAAACGATTTTATTGTAGACGTTTCTTTACATCCTTACAACTCTTGACATACATGCTTTTTTCTATGATAGCATTCTTTTCATACGATATGCATATTCTTTGGCTCTTTGCTTTTGCACTGTTTATTCTGTTGAAAGCCAGTCTACTCCTTGTAATGCTTTTGCAGTGTTATCATAAAAAAATGTCTGCCCTGTGTTTTTATTCAAACCACTTTTGAAAGTGAAACCACCCTTGGATGTCTATTTTTAATTGTTCTATCCATTACTGTCTAATATAGGATTCTTTGGAAGTTCTTTTGAGCATCGTAAATCTACGTCAATGTTATTTTCTTCATCAAACTACTGGAGCATAACTACGTATGGTTGAGCTTAGCTGAGCAAAGCAGAGATGTTGGCTGGGTGCTTCTCCTGAAACATTGTGGGGTATGGCAAATGCAAGGATCACCACTTTAACCTACAATAGCGCTTGAGAATATTAACTATAAAAAGGATTCTGTTCACTCTGTCCAATGTCTCATCTTCGTCTATGAATCCATAATCAGTTCTGTGCTTTAACTTGAAAATCAGAAGTCAAGGGTGTTCCTTACTTTCAGCGCTCGTTTTGTAGGTGGAAAGATGTCAACTTTGCATTTTTGGGTTGGCAGGCACATATTTTGCAATGCGACTAACGATGAATTTAAATTAAAGTTCTAGGGTCGCAGACCACCCATTTGGGTGCCATTTCGAAAAGAAAAAAGAGTGCAACACTCCTATATCTCCGTAGTCAGCTTCCTCAAAAAATTGTTAGCACCAAATTTGCGTAGAATTTAATTTGCCGCAACTTCTGAGTATAGAACTTCAATAGAATGTTAATAGTAAAATATATATAAACCAAAAATGACGCCAGGGGAAGGATAATTTTTTGAGCGCCATAATTTCTTTACTTGTAATGCGAAACACAGTTGAAGCTTATTTCAAAACAATTTTGTCACAATCTGTCCGTGGAATTTCTTGTTTTAATCACGCTATACTATGTTTCAACGGAAAAGTTCACGTGAAAAACGCATTTTTAAGTCAAGTTGAGTTAAGACCTCAAAACGTAAAGATATGTTGAAAATTTCAATTTCAATTTTCAAGGCGATTACAAGAACTTCCCATATACATAATAATAATTTTTGAAATTCGTTCACTTTTTCGACTATTGACTTTAAGAAAATGCGTTAACAACCAATTTATGGAATTGAAACGACGAGTAAAATTTAAATGTGCTAATCTTGAGATACACTTTTGTAAAATATGTAAGTTCGAGCACTGCAAAATTTCTCACTATGGTGTCATTTCTGCTGGTCTGACAAACATAAAATATTCATTAGGTATTCCTAGAATTCTAGAAGTGTTTATCATTGCAGTATATCTTAAAAATAGAAGCGTAAACATTGGAGTCGGCCGAATCAACCGACGCTACGGTTTAGTTAACCCTCCACTCATTGTTCTAGTTTTACTACTAATAGAAATTTCAAATTGGTTTTCGTGTTATTAGTCCAATCATTGACGGTTTATACCACTGAAATCTTTTGATCAAGACCAATTGACGAGAGTTTTGGCATGAAACTAGATAACAGTATAAAAAACCAAAGTTTTATCGCACCGATGTGCGCTTCTTCACTGAGGATGGCTGCAACCCGTTCTTAGGGGAGGAAAATTTAATATTCTAAATAACCGCAAAAATCGATCAAAAGCTTAATTCTAAACAAAAAAAATTCAACCAAAACTTTTCGAGTTACTTGTGGTCAAACATGCCAGTTTTTTTAATCTAAAAATTCATGTTTTAAACAAGTTTCCACAAATAATTCCAAAACCTTGCGTTTTACCAAAAAACATATTAAAAGCAAAAAGGGAGTATCTATTATAACAAAGGAAATACTTTTCTTTATTCAAAGCTATATCTCGTCAGAAGTAAACTCGTATTCTGTAGAAACTTAGATTAAACCTTTCAACGTGAAATAATGGAATAACGGTAGCTTTTTCGTGGAAAACAAACCAAACGTATTTTAAAGTGCTTAAAAAGACCTCGAAATGAACATTTAAAAATCGTGAGAACATAAACTAACGGAGCTAGAATCAAATTAATGTTGTCTCGATTTTTCCAGATAAAAAATCAATAATAAAACCCCTGGCATTATTAGAAAAAATTTAATTAAACGTTATCCCTTTACAGTTCACTTTATTTGCGTTCTGACAATAGACTCTAGAAGTTTGGTTGATTTAAAATGCGAAGCTCTGAATAAAAGTTTGACTTACGTAAAAAAAAGTGGTCTAAGTGCGACACCTGAGGCCCACACGACTAACTTCCCAGTGGAGTGAATAAAAAGCTATAATTTGCTTTTATTACTCATTACTATTATTAATAATTACTATTATTAAACATTATTATTCTAAATTAATTTAATTACTTTTATTATTTTTATCAATTTTTTATCTAACCATAAAAGCTTTGGTAGAGAAAGACGTCTCTACGTCATCCTCTACCAAAGCCTCGGCAACCTCGTCCTCGTCATCCTTCTTGTCCTCCACTTCGTCCTCGTCATCCTTCTTGTCCTCCACTTCGTCCTCAACCTCGTTCTCCATCTAAGACTCGGAATCCACAACTATTATTAAGAGTATTTAATTATTATTTACAATAATCATTCGTTATTAAGAATGTTTGACCGTTACTGAATAACTATAATTGACTTTATATATACAATATCAAATTATAACTAATATAATTTGATTGTTATTAACAATATTAAATTATTTATAACAATATCCAATTATTAACTGCATGAGCGTCTCTACTCCCAGTCACCCAAACCTGATAATATAAGTTCGTAATTTTATAAATTAATCTTTATTTTATTTTTTTGATATAACATTTTTTACAAATTTGATCACAATTTTGCTAAAACGCACAATATTAACAACATTACTATGAAGGTATTTGGTATCTGCGAGAGTTAATAGTGCGTATCAACAGTTTAAAAATAAGCAATTTTTAGTCGTTTTTTCAGTTTTTTCACCCTAAATAAAAAGCGGCCCAACCAATTTTGCTGAAAAGTCATTCAGTTCTAAGTTACGTAATTACGCGTCAAATGAAATCAGTCACACGTCAATCCGATCTTTGGTTCTTGAGATAATCGAGACGAAAAATTATTCCGAACGCCCATACGTACATCCACACATACGTACATACACACTCACAGATCTCTCTCTTAAAACGATGGATTTGGATTCTAGAGACCTTAAAACGTGGAGATATGTCAAAATTTGGGATTCGCAAAATCGACCCCATTACAATAACTTCCCATAGGGAACTGGGAAGTTAAAAATTAAATTTTTTAATTGTCTTGCTTAAAAAATATCCCAAAAACTGAAGGACATAGACAAAAATGTAAAAAAATGTGACTTTTTCTTGTAAGAATTTATTTCAACTCTGTTGAATAAAAAATAATTGAAATATCAACGTTAAAACCCGTAGTCGAAGGCGAAGGCCACCATTCTCAAGCCCTGTGAATGAACCAATCTAAAAAACGAAGAACTTAAAAAACCTGAAATTTACATGTTTTATAGCCCTTGAAATTTCCTGTATAATAGTTTTTAAACGATTGGATACCAGTAAAATTAAGGAAATAATGGTTAAAAAACCAATTGCGCAATTTCGCTGAAAAATATCGAGCATATTAATAGTTTTATTTTCATCTACTTTGGAGAATTTTATAGCATTTATAAAAACATATACAAAAATTCTTATAATAAGATGAGTGTATGCTCTTACACATGTGTCTGTGTAAACTTTCAAAAATTGATTTTCGTGTTTTGTGAATCAAAAATATAAATACAAAAGTAAAATTTTGATAATTTTTTGAAAAAAACATTAATTTTGCCAAAAAATACAAATATATAATAAATCGTTGAAGGATTGATGCCTTTAAACAGATATATTATTGAAACGTTTCAAGTTTTTCAAAAATTTATTTTTCTTCTGTTGCCCCAAAGGGGTGGTTTTTAGGAATTGACAGTACGTCATTCCAATTACATTATTTGAGAATTTTTTAATGCATTATTTTTGTTTGCTTGGACCAATTTAGAGTTAAAAAATCATACATCGATAATTTTCACAATTTCTGCTACAAGAGGTGGTAGTTAGAAATTGAAAAGTTTCAATAAATAATACATTATTTAATGAATTGTTAATTAATATTTGGTTCTAAATAAATAAATTATTAAACTGTTTTGCGCATTAAAAAATGATTTTTTATCCATTTTGTCAATACAACTCCCCCCAAGGGGTGGTTTTGAATAGAAAAATTGTCTCGAAACGGGTTGATTATCATTCCAGAGCAAAAACTGACATTTATTTGTGCTATTTCAATTTAATAAACAATTTAATCTACGACTTTATAATTTTTTCATGAAGAGATGCTTTTCACCCCAAAAACCAAAAGTTTACTTTGAGCATATATATTTTTTGAAGTAGAGGATAAGACGAGCTGAGCCCCAAATTTTCACGAAAATCCATGTTGACCGAAAATTACGGAGATAATGCTGTATTTTTACCTCAACAACTAGACTATATTAGCAGTAAACATATAGGATTTTGGTATGCCTAGTGATCATAAGATACATACGTTTTTTGCTGGAAAAAAAATTAATTTGTTTACGAATTTCCAATTGTTTTATTTATTTAAATATTAACAATATTGACGAGATCATATTCCTTCCATTCGTTTCTAGTTTCTCTGCAATAAACTCTACCAATCACTGCGCCTGCTACACCATGAACTTCTTTGAACTAAACGAACTAATTTAGCGAACTGGTTCCACTTCAAGATCTGAATTAAATTGATTGCTACCAGTTGTGAGCTTGTATGCCATCGTCTAGTAAAATTATACAGTCAGCTATTTTCATGCAGGCATTAATGCACGAGGTAATTTAATTTCGTTGTTTTGTTAAGGATACGATTTCCTACTCTGTCATTGCAAAACCACTTGTTAAATTTCTGTACTTATTAAATAAATCACTGTGAAAATTAAACTGAGATTTTAGGTTTAATTCGTGGAAATTGAAAGTGAAATAACCTATTACCAAATATAAACAGAAAGATTCATGTTGTTTTAGAGTTAAATGGAGCAAAAATGTATATACAAAATATAAATAAATGTTGTGTAGATTTTTTTTCACGATTTTTAGAATTCGTATACACCTTAAATACAAAATAGTAATTGCAAATAAGTGTCTTGCTCCACGAAGATAATATGGGATCATATTATTTTCTTCCATTGCTCACATATGAAAATCTTTGTAAATAATTCAATTACCATCAAAATAATACACTTAATTTTTGGTGTCCTTCAACAAGGTTAACGAGCAATCATTTCACGTGATCAATGATTTAATGAAATAATTTTGCATTGAATAAATATTTTCATTGCGAACAATATTCAATTTTACCAGGTAAGGTCACCGAAGGTACTTATGGAACGCAAACAGATAACTCTTGAGCGCCCCGATGGGATTCATGGTACCTCTTAATGCGTGTTGATATGCTATGGAGGCACACGTTCGAGCGAATTTTGAAAGTATGGTGCCACCCAATCTGTTCAACTATGCAACAACATCTAGCAAGTTGGGGTTAAAGTTGTTTGGTTCAAATTTAGATAACAAGATCACCTTGACAGACAAACCAGTTTTGGCGACAAATAAGCTAGGCGTCTTATGAATCTTAATAGTTTCATTCGTTCAGTTCGCAGACGTTCTTTGATTGAGTTACAGTATCCAACAAGATGATGTTCACTGCTGCACTATTTATAGTTTTGGCTTCAGTTAGTGTTAAGGCCGAGGTAAGTGGTTCAATATGTGTTCAGACGTAATAAGTTCCTATACACTTATGTATATACAAATGTGTTTCTGTGTTTAACAGTGGGGTCCTACTGAAGCTATCGCTGTGATTAAGGGTAGCGACGGCAAAGTTACAGGCCATGTATTGTTCAAGCAAAATGCTCCCCATGAAGGTGTCCTCGTGGAAATATTCATACAAGGATTGAAGCCTGGCAACCACGGCTTCCACATCCATGAAAAAGGAGACTTGTCGAATGAATGCTTATCTACTGGCAGTCACTACAATCCAGACAATGTAATTTCCATGCTATTATGTACCTCACACGCAGTAATTTTTTATATAAAATCTAATTTCAGTTGGATCATGGTGCACCAACAAGTAAACTACGTCACATTGGTGACCTTGGAAACATTGTTGCTAACAATGAGGGTGTTGTATCGACCTCTTTTGCCGATTCTGTTATCACGCTGAAGGGAGAACGGTCAATCATTGGTAGGGCCGTTGTTGTTCATGTTGGCGAAGATGATCTTGGCTTGGGTGGAAACGCCGATTCAAAGAAAACAGGAAACGCTGGAGGAAGGGCTGGATGCGGCGTGATTGGAATAAAATAAGTTATGATAATGAGCTAATTGCACATGTGAAACATACAAAAGAAATTATATGTATATGTATGGAACAAAGTAGAAAGTTTTTCAACAAATTGATTATATACGGTTTCACTGTATATATAAGTCTAAGACATTTTCCTCAGAAATTGATTAGTCGAAGAAATATTGTTTAATATATAATTGTACCCCAACTTACACTGCAACGGAGAATCGCGATTTCTGAATTTTCTTGCCCACGTCCTCATAGGTTCTTGCAGCTCACATGATGGTGGTAAACTTACGTACTGATCCCTTCCGCCAAGTTGAATTGAAAAATGATTTCAAACGTTGGTGGATGCGTGGGTGGCAACTACCGTGGGGCAGCAATAAAGGTTTGACCTATCTGGATATGTCACCAGTGGCCAACTAACGAAAGAAAGGCTGAGAGGCTAGAAAGACAGCGCCACACATCGAGAAGGACAAGGTGGACACCAATGTAAGTCGGCAGTTTAAATGTCAACAGCAATAGAGAAGACACTAATCACCGTTCCGAAGAACAACAAGTTAAAGTAAGTCCGGGATGTGCACGAAGCACATGCTGGAAGAAGAAGTACTAGACTAATCAATTTCAGCTCGAGGTCTCCTTGAAGAAGAACTCTGCGAAATGGAAGGAAAAATAGGGTTACCATCTGCTGAGTAGACGACGTCATCGAAAAAGATGATCTTAACAAGCCCTTGTCAAGTTTGAGTGCTGGAAAACCACATCTGAACCCAAACAAAAACAAGCCGTGCGGTGCGACCCATGAGGTCCACATGGTCAACTTCCCAGTAATATCTACATAGATATTAAAAATATTAAACACAATAATAATTATGGTAATAATACTACTTCAAATAATAAAAATGTACATCTCATAAAAGTTATTGGAATGACTTAATATTAATCGTAACATCTACGCGAGCGTCAATTGATTACGTAAGGATTTTGGTGCGTTGGTTTGATTGATTATTCACGCGGACCAATCGGAGGGGGGCAGGTTTCAAAGCAGTTTTTTCATTAAAGTTAAAACATGGTGCTGTGAAGACTATGAAAAATCTGCTCAAATTTTGCAAGTATTAATTAACTTTGATTGACTATACAACAATGTCCTTAGAATAAGAGATTTAAGGTATTATGATTCGAATGAACCCTTTTTACATGGTGACTTTGAATGAGTTTTTATTTTTAATTTAATTTTTTAATCATGACAAAAGTTTTTGCTGGTTTCTCTACAAAAATTGATAAAAGTTTATAAATTCTATGAACATTTATTATTACGATGTGCAAATTAAGTTAAAAATGAATCTTTTTATGAAAAAAACAGATCTTTTCCAATTTTTTTTAATAAATTGGAAAAACCGCTTTAACGATTTTTTTAAAATATAAAAACATCATAAAAATGTTAATACGCGTCGATTAACACCTTAATGATCGGAAGATTATATTTGGTTTTCGAGGTATAATGAATGACGTAAATGACCTTGAACGTTAAATGATTTTTTATGTTTTATTTAATTTTTTTTGTAATCATGTAAAAAACTTTTGCTGGTTTTTTCACAAGAACTATTTGCAGTATATAAATTATATAAACATTGATCACTTAAACTTGAAAATCAGGTTAAAAATTTTGTGTTTTTGAAAAAAACCTAATTTTTTGCACTTTTTTTTTAAATTAAAAAACGGCTCCAACGATTTTTTTAAAAATTTGATAGATTAATACGCGTCGATTGACACCTTAACATAGAAAATCGCATGTTTGGTTCGTGAGTTATAGCGCATAACATGGTTGACCTTCAAGGGGTGAAAACAGCAAACCCCCCCGACCGAAGTTTTCCAAAAACTAACCAGCTCTTAAGATTGCAATGACGCTTCGATTGATACCCTAACGAAGTCGGTACGACTTTGTTTACGTGAGTTATGCTCGTAGAAAAACTGCCCGCGAACGCACATACGTACGTACGTACATACACACACACACATACATACTTCTTTCTAAAAACACTTAAAATATACTCTATAGACCTCAAAACGTAAAGAAAAGTTGAAAATTTAAATTTCGATTTTCGAGGCCATTACAAGAACTTCCCATATACTGGGAAGTTAACAAGCCGCAAAGTGCGACCCATGAGATCCACACGGTCAACTTCCCAGTAATATCTAGATAAACATTAAAAATAATAAACACAATAATAATTTTGAAAATACTACTACTTTAAATAATAATAATGAAAGGTATTCATAGCAGTAACAGGAATGAGCTAATATTAAGCATATCATCTACGGGAGCATCCACTGATTTGGTGGATGGGTGATGATGATTGATTACCACAAATGCAAATTTGATTGAAATTTTAATGGTTTTCAAAATTTAAGCCGCTTTTTTTAATTAAAAGACTGCAAAAACTATTAAAAATCTGCTCAAATTATTCAAACATTTTAAAACTTTGATTGGCTTTACAACAAAGATAAGATAAAAGATATAAGTTAATATCAATCGGAAGAACTCCTTTCATATGTAAGCTTTGAATGATTTTTTTATTTTTAATTGAATTTTTTTTCAGAATCATGAAAAAAGTTTTGCTGGTTTCTCTTCAAAAACTGATAGGAATGTATAAATTGTATAAACATTTATTACTGTGTTGTGCAAATCAGGTTAAAAAAATATTTTTTATGAAAAAATCGTAAGTTTCCTCATTTTTTTCTATTAAATTAAAAAACCGCTGAAACGGATCTTCATAATGTTAAAATAATCAAAGACATTTTAAAACACGTCGATTGACACCTTAATGATGCAAATATTATATCTGGTTCGTGAGATATAGTGAAAGGAAGAAATGACCTTGAAGATCATGATGACTGTTAGTAATTTTTAATTTTTTATTTAATGTTTCTTGTTTTCATGAGAAAATGTTTTGATGGTGCTTTTACAAGCACTGCTTGAAGTATATAAATTTTATAAAAATTGAACACTGTCTTTGGTAGAACAGGTTAAAAATTTATTGTTCATAAAAAAACCTAATTTTTGCACTTTTTTTTCTTAAATTAAAAAAATGGCTCCAACGATTGTTTTTCAAAATTTTATAGATTCACACAAATGCTAATACGCGTCGGTTGAACATGCAAATCGTATGTTTGGTTCGCAAGATATAACGCATGACAGAAATGACCTTCAAAGGGTGAGAACAACAAACCGCCCCGACCGAAGTGTCCCAAAACCTAATCAGCTCTTAAAATTTCAAAGACGCTTCGATTGGCACCTCAACGAAGTCGATACGACTTTGTTTACGTGAGTTATGCTCGTAGAAAAAAATGTCCACGAACGTACAGACGTGCGTACGTACGTACACACACACACACACATACATCTGCCTTTCTAAAAACACTTTATATATACTCTATAGACCTCAAAACGTAAAGATATGTTGAAAATTTTAATTTCGATTTTCGAGGCTTTTACAAGAACTTCCCATATACTGGAAAGTTAACAAAGTTCAGAAAAAGAGACCTATAGAGAATATGGGGCCATTTAATAGAAGACAAATTTTGTCTCCAACAGGATGTTGGAGAAGACTGTTTCTTGCTGCTGCAGTTTAAAAATCTTGTAATTACCCTGCAGGAGAATCTATGCGACTTGCGTTATCAACAAAAGAAACTACTTAAAAAAACATTGAAAGGAGGAACAAAAAGGTCTACCTACTTATCTAGAAGAAGAGCATGACAGCTGGGAAGGAAATGGTTTGAAAAGATTGGTTGCGACAGTCATTCTCAAGATAATCCAAATCCATGGTATATAGAAACAAATATCCAAATCAAACTTCACCATGGTAAAACGACTTCAGCGATTACCCATTGCATGATGATGCCGATGTAATCTTGATCTAAGAACCATGGATTCGAAACGATCGGATTTGTGAATAAAGAGTGAGCGGTTACGAAGTTTTCTTTTTTTTTTAATTAAAAAAAAAAATCGATCGTGTCTTCTTATGAAAAAATCCTTAAATACAATACTGATTTTAAATCTTAGTTCCAAAGACCTGATTGCGGTAGCATCTGTAGGCTTGTTTAAACATACGCGCTGCTCAGTGATCCGGATGAATCACTATCGGTTGTAGTCAGGACACTTGTGGACGACGCGATAAAAGGAATATTAAATTTTCGGAATACATTTGGTTTTAATGCTAACATCCACCATACTCGGTGGGATATTAAAGGGAATTCCTATCGGATAAGTGTATGATTCTCTATTTAGAAATGTAAAAATATCCACTGATAAGGATTCACGAATATGGTTGCAGTAGGATTGGAAGGTGCCCGCTTGGAGAGCTCATCCACTGTGAAGGACGTTAACAGTTCAGTTGATTCCTTTACAATTGAGAAAGTGATTTGCTTGAGAATACTATTGTAGGTATGATACACACCACTCTCAAAGCTGTACGAAAAACAATCTTAAATTTATTGGCACTCAATCCGCACTGTGGGGATTCAACAGCAACTTGTGTTGCACTGCTCAAGAGAAGAAGTGACGAAGAAATTGCCTCTGTCGTCAATGGATCCTCATGAAGTTGAATTTGCATGCGTGTGCTCATCGAATTAAATTGCTGCTCTGTTTTAAAAGAGGTTAGACTGCATCAACTCCGCGCAGTTTTCTTGTTTCTGCAGCTACCTGAAGTGACTGTGTAGGTGTTATGATTACTAATTGCAAACAAGAAATTGGGACGCTCCGTGATTTGTTTCAATTGTAGAGATGATAGTGTCACCCACGTTTACTATGCCGTCGCAAATATTATTCGGTTTCTCGTTGTTTCCTTCGCATGGCAATTTTTTGAACAATTCTTTTGTCGATCATTTTTGATTTGTTTGCCGTCGGAAGTCGCCGTTTTCGGGAATTAAACCTAAAACTCACATGCAGGAATATGAAAAAAATCACTTCACTCTATTTATCCATAGAGACAGTTGAAACGGAAAGTCGATTGACTCTCAAAGTTCTGTCAAATTAATGAATATTTAAGGTCCATTATGCAAGTATGCTACACTCCGATCCTGGCTTGAATTTTTGGAAGAATTACATTGAACGCCATATTGGATTATAGTTTTTGTTTTTATTTCGGATACATATCTGAAAAATAATGGGACCCATTTTTAACTTCCCAGTATATGGGAAGTTCTTGTAATCGCCTCGAAAATCGAAATTGAAATTTTTAACTTTTCTTTACGTTTTGAGGTCTATAGAGTATATATAAATTGTTTTTAGAAAGAAGGTTGTATGTGTGTGTGTGTGTGTATGTACGTACGTACGTACGTACGTGCGTTCGCGGGCAGTTTTTCTACGAGCATAACTCACGTAAACAAAGTCCAATCGACTTCGTTGAGAAGTCAATCGAAGCGTCTTTGTAATCTTAAGAGCTGATTAGTTTTTGGAAAACTTCGGTCGGGGGGGTTTGCTGTTTTCACCCCTTGAAGGTCAACCATGTTATGCGCTATATCTCACGAACCAAACATGCGATTTTCATTAATAAGGTGTCAATCGACGCGAATTAACAATTTCATGAATCTATCAAATTTTAAAAAAATCGTTGAATCTGTTTTTTAATTTTTTTAAAGAAAGTGCAAAAAATTAGGGTTTTTTTCAAAAACACAAATTTTTTAACCTGATTTTCAACTCTAAGTAATCAATATTTATATTATTTATATATTCCAGATAGTTTTTGTGAAAAAACCAGCAAAAGTTTTTTTCATGATTACAAAAAAAAATTAAATAAAAAATAAAAAATCATTAAACGTTCAAGGTCATTTACGTCATTCATTATATCTCGAGAACCAAATATAATCTTTCCATCATTAAGGTGTCAATCAACGCGTATCAACATCATCATGATGTTTTTATATTTAAAAAAAATCGTGATAGCGATTTTTTTGATTTATTAATTTTTTTTGGAAAAGTAGTGTTTTTTTCAAAAAAAAATTGATTTTTAACCTGATTTGCACATCGTAATAGTAAATGTTTATAGAATTTATAAACTTTTATCAACTTTTGTAGAGAAACCAGCAAAAACTTTTCTCATTACAAAATCACAAATCACCATGTAAAAAGGGTTCATTCGAATCATTATACCTTAAATCTCTTATTCTTAAGACCTTGTATTAAAGTCAATCAAAGTTTATTAATATTTTCAACATTTGAGTAGATTTTCAATAGTCTCCGCAGCACCATGTTTTAACTGTAATGAAAAAACTGCTTTGTAACCTGTCCCGCCTCCGATTGATCTGCGTGAATAATCAATCAAACCAATGCACCAAAATCCTTACGTAATCAATTGACGCTCGCGTAGATGTTACGATTATTATTAAGTCATTCCAATAACTTTTATGAGAATTACATTTTTATTATTTGAAGTAATATTATTTCTATAATTATTATTGTGTTATTATTTTTAATATCTATGTAGATATTACTGGGAAGTTGACCGTGTGGACCTCATGGGTCGCACCTCACGGCTTGTTGATTGGGAATTCAATATCTCCGAACTTTTTAATTCGAAATTTTGTATTCTTAAATTTTCAATTTCTAGAATAGAGTACCTAATACTGGTACAACTGGTTTTTTAAACTCCCTCCTCCTCTTCTGATTCCGCGGTCTTGCAAATCGCTATCACCCAGTAATTAAATGAGTTTGCAATGCTTTCTCATTCACTTTAGGTGCTACACGTCGATCTTTCGTTCGTCGCGCGTCGTTCTGCTATTTTGCTTATCTCCCACTGTATTAAGTCGTTTTTTTACCATTTTTTGTTTGTTTTGAATCGTGGCTTCAACATCAAAGAACAGAAAACATACAAGATTGGCAATATTGGAAAAACACAAGAGATTTTAGACATGATTAATGAATACAGAAAAGGGTCCACAGGGTAGAAAAACTTCAGCAACGCCTGAAAATCTCCAGCATGTAGATGCCTTATTTACGTTGTTTTAAAAGCAACGAAGAAAACCCGTCCCATTTGTCAGGTGATAAAGTAATGGAAAAAGCCATTTTTTTTCCATGAAAGACTTAGAAAAGGAGAGTTTAATACTAGTAGAGGTTGGTACGATAAATTCAAGATATTATATACACCAACTTTAACTTAGTGGTGAGAAATTATCGAATAATGGAGATGGCATTCCAGCAGAAATTTATGGACAGAATTAGGAAGAAAGACTCGATTGCAGAACAAATTTATAACGATGAAGAATCAGGTTCTTATTAGAAAGTTATACTGAATAAGACTTTCGCTTCTGGGTTAGATAGTAGTGCATCAGGTTCAAAGGTATCTAAGGAGAAGGTTACATTTATGCCATGTGCGAACGCAAGTGGAACACACAAACTGCCCCGGTTGGTTTTAGGTAAAACACAAAGGCCACTTACATTGGCATCAGGTAAAAATTAACCAGTACATTACACAGGTGCAGAAAATGGCTCAAGGCACATTTTATTCCGGAAGTAAAGAAATATTTATCAAAATAAAAACTACCGCACCCAGCATTTTTAGTTCATGGTAATGCACCAGTTCTAGAAGAAGATCTGCAATCGATTAATGAAAATTTCACTATTCTGTACATACCGCCCAATTCAACCCATGAACTAAGAATCCAGAATGTTTAAGTAACATGCAAGGAACAATTTGAGTTACACATTTTTACGCAGCAAGAAGCTGATTGAGAATGCACATTCTCTGAAATACTTTAAAATAAGACAGATGTCATGTTTTCTCTTGCTCAAAGTTGGCTAACAATCGTCTTCGAATCTTATTAAAAAATCTCGAAAACCTCTGTGGCCCTCGAAATTTGAACCAGAGGACAAATCTGGCCAAGATTTTGATCACTTTAATTGTGTAGATGACCTTCCATTGAACATTTTCCGTAGCAGAGATTTTCCGGTAGAGGAGATTAACAAATTCTTATCCAGCGATGATAACATTTGTTGTCAGGAGCCTTTAACTGATGAAGATATATCAAGAAAGTACTAAATTGGAACCAATGGCAAGGATTCTACATACTCTAGTTGTGTCTGCATTAAATAAATGCTAAGAATGGGTGAATTAAGTAGATATTTCAATTCCAGAAAAAATGCTACTGCGTGAATTGAGGGGTACGGCATTTTCTATGTTACCTAGCACCACTCGCCAAAGTCTCATACTAGATTATTTTAAAAAAGTGTAATAATCATATGTACCTAGAATACTTAATAATTACAATTTATTTGCACTTCAATTACAAAAATCTTTGTTTCATTTCAAAAATATCTTTCAACATATCTACTTACTGTGATCCAAACGCTCTTTAGATCCGAAAACGATATAAATTTTGGTTGTTCGGATGATCGAGACCGTACTATATATGCACTTTCTCAACTTATTTAATACATTTATTTTCGACAGTTTCAGGTCACAGCTACGATCCAATGTGCTACAAAAGGGCACAAAACCATTCACCTTGCAACAGCCAATGCTTTTATTTTTACTCTTACTTGCATTTGAATAATCTGATTTTGAAAGTATTTTTCTAAACTTAATCCAAAATTTATTTGTTTAGGCAAAAAGTCTTAAACGGTTTATGAATCTTATTTAAAGGAACCAAATAATACTTAATCGTTTCTTAGGTCTGCTTATTAGGACTTGAATGAATCATAACTTGAAGAACAATGACGAGCTTAGGTAGGAAACAATCCTTAAAATATTGAAAATACTGCTAAAAGTTTTATAATCAAAATTTATTATTAACTTCCCAGTATATGGGAAGTTCTTGTAATCGACTCGAAAATCGAAATTGAAATTTTCAACATATCTTTACGTTTTGAGGTCTTACGAGTATATTTTAAGTGTTTTTAGAAAGAAGTATGTATGTGTGTGTGTGTATGTACGTACGTACGTCCGTACGTACGTGTGTGCGTTCGTGGACACTTTTTCAAAGAGCGTAACTCACGTAAACAAAGTCGTATCGACTTCGTTAAGGTGTCAATCGAAGCATCTTTGAAATCTTAAGAGCTGATTAGTTTTTGGGAAACTTCGGTCGAGGGGATTTGCTGTTTTGCCCGTTTGAAAGTCATTTCTGTCATGCATTATATCTCGTGAACCAAACCTACGATTTCCTTGATCAAGGTGTCAATCGATGCGTATTAACAGTTATGTGATTCCATAAAGTTTTAAAAAAATTCGTTGGAGGTGTGTTTTAATTTTTTAAAAAAAAGTGCAAAAAATTGTGTTTTTTTTTCAAAAACAATAAATTTTTAACCTTATTGTCAAGTCCAAGTAATCAAAATTTATATAATTTACATACTCCAAACAGTTTTTATAAAAATGTCATCAAAATTTTTTACTCATGATTACGAAAAAAGTCAAATAAAAAATAAAAAGGCATTAACAGTCATCATGCTCTTCAAGGTCATTTCTGGCATGCGTTATATCTCGCCAATCAAACTTAGGATTTGCATCGTTTAGGTGTCATTGTACGCGTATTAATATTTTTGTAAATCTGTCGCATTTTTAAAAAAATCTTTGAAGCCGTTTTTTTAATTTAAGAAAAAAACTGCAAAAAATTAGGTTTTTTCATAAACAATAAATTTTTAAGCTGATTTGCGAAAAATAGTAATCAATCTTTATAAAATTTATATATTGCAAACAATGTTTGTAAAAACACCATCAAAACTTTTCCTCATGATTACGTGAAAAATTAAATTAAAAATAAAAAATCCTTAAAACTCATCAAGATTTCAAGGTAATTTTTATCAATCACTATATCTCACGAACCAGATATAATATTTGGATCATTAGGTTGTCAGTTAACGTGTACTAACATCTTTGTGAAGTTTTCAACAATATAAAAATCCGTTTCAGCCGTTTTTTTAATTTAATAGAAGAAAATGCGAAAAATTATGGTTTTTTTTAAAAAAATATTTTTTAACCTGATTTGCACCGCACAGTGATACGAGTTTATAAAATTTATACATTCTCATTAGTTTTTGAAGAGACACCGGCAAAATTTTCTTTCGTGATCATGAAAAAAACTAAATGAAAAATAAAAAATCATTCAAAGTTACCATGTAAAGAGGGTTCATACGAATGCTATTATTTTATATCCTTTATTCTAAAAAAAATGTTGTAAATTCAATCAAAGTTTTAAGATATTTGCATAATTGAGCAGCTTTTTAATAGTTTTTATAGTCTTTTAATTAAAAAAAAATTCTTAAATTGTGAAAACCAACAAAAATGTTCAAGATCAAAAAGGCCCCCGCCAATTGATCCGCGTGAATATTCATCGACCAAAAACCTTACGTAATCAATGGACCCTCCCGTAGACGATATGATTCATATTAACTCATTCCTGTTACTGATATGAATACCTCTCATTGTTGTAATGTTGTTGATGTTTATGCAGATATTACTGGGAAGTTGACCGTGTGGACCTCAAGGGTCGCAACTCGCGGCTTGTTGAACTGGTGAATGCTTTCACTCTGATTTCCGGTGTAACTTCTTGGCAAAACTTATTCTTCTGGGTGATAATCATTACATGCGAGTTCAATGTCTCAGTCTTTTCATGCCATGTTAATTAATCTCTTGAGTAAAGTAGGACCCTAAATAATCAATCCTATTTTATGCACAACCATTTTAGTTTTAAATGTTTTACATATTTTTAAAAGCATATATCATTACACTTGAGCTCAGTCTACTTACAACACCCAGCCAAATATCAGAAAACAATTTCAAACATCTTCCACATCTCTGGTAGCAGCTTTCATCTGAAATTTAATATCTAAATTCCACAACAGTTCCATCTCCTCAACAAAGAAAAATAATGAAATATTCAAAACGGAAATATGATGTGCCTTTATGTACATTTATCTTCAATGCTCTAACGCAAATATTTCAATTTCGGGCTTCTTTCTCCATCCGAGTAATCGAATGGAACCAACGAGAACCGCAGCGTTCCATATGCCAACCAACATCCATTATCATACAAATGGTAACGTCTTTTTTCACCATACATTTGTGTTCTACCCTAAATTGGCCTCTCTTCCTCGAATGGATCTCTGCAAAAGTTTTCCGCATTACGACGCTAGTATCTAAGACACAAATATTCATACTGATCTTACAATAAATTTTACAGAAAGTGAAATAAAAAGTCACGCCAGGAGTGTTATTCCGCTCGTTTTGTAATCTCACCCCAATTCCTTAAAAACTATGAAGCTGTTTGCTCAACAAATGTATGAATATAACGCCACTCTCAGTATGTAATGCAGTAAAAAGCGAACGAAATACTGACCCACTTTAAGGCAGATTCCCGGAGTCATCCATTGTTTTTTTTTCATCTTCGGGAACAAGGGGCTAGCCAGAAATGCTGTGCATCCTGTCCTTGGTAATAGTTTTCTGGCTCCACAAGGCCTTGTTCGGTCATTATGCCATGCTTCTTCAGAATTGTGTTTTTCTGCTGTTTTCACAAGGCAGAGAATGTGCAAGGACGAATGTGTGCTTGTTTCCGTCAGAGATTTCGCTTCAATTAATAATAAAGTGAACATTTTTTATTCAGTAGGATATATTTTGCGCTAGAACTAGAAACAAGACTGCTCGCCCTGTTGAATTTTCCCAACTTAGTGATGGCATCTTTTATGGGTCTCCAATTTAAGTGACCTCCATTTTAAATAAATAAGGAGTTGCCTTTGTTTTTGCTTCAGAAGGTTTTTTTTAATATGAAAGAAAATCGTTAAACACTCATGATGAACTTTACCGTTGAAATAATATAAAAATCTCTGCTTCATATGGAATCAATGGTCTTGTTAACTTCCTAGTTGGCTGTGGGAAGTTATTGTAAGGGGGTCGATTCTGCGAATACCAAATTTTGACATATCTCCACGTTTCAAGGTCTCTAGGATCCAAATCCATCGTTTTTAGAGAGATGTGCGGATGTGCGAAGGTTTGCACGTGCATTCGGAATTATTTTTCGTCTCGATTATCTCGAGAATCAAAATTATATTAACATGGGACAGGTTTCATTCGACGTGCAATTACGTAACTTATAACTGAATGAGTTTTCAACAAAATCGGTTGAGCCGTTTTTATTTTTATTTATTTTTTAATAATAGTAGTTAATAATACAAACAATTTATACCTATAGCTTTTTTATTCACTCCACTGGGAAGTTAGTCGTGTGGGCCTCAAGGGTCGCACTTAGACCACATTTTGTTACACTCTTGAAATGCTACCTAGATATTAAAATAAGTTGAACTTCCTTAAACGGCTGCTGACATTTTATATGGATCTAGTTCGCATCATGCAACCTTACTTTTATCTTCCTAAAGACTCCACACATTTGAAGCTATTCTTACCATAATGACCCTAGACAACGACATATGTATTTTTCATAATAGACATTTGAAATCGGGCGAAATTATAAAACGTTCTAGATTTACGACACGAAAAGTTCTCAAAGCTCACCCAAAATTTTCTTTTTGGGCGATAAATCCGTGCCAAACGGAAAATATTTCGAAAATATAAAAATTTTCTATGGATTTTCAGCACACAATCAGAGTTTTTGCTACCTTATGAGTAGACATGGCAATATATTGACGATATCCATAAATATTGACTTAATTCAAATCCGATATCAATGTATCGCGTTATATTTTTCTGTCAATATTTCGATGATATCAACTAACATCGTGAAATATCGTTCTTACGAAATTTTATGGAAATTATTATAATAAAGCAATTATATGCTTTATCTTGCACTTGACACATCCGAAAATTAGCAAAATTATTCACGATTACTTGAGTGCAATATATTTGGAATCCAAATCTGGATCGTTGTTTAATATTGACATTCCCACATAATCAAAAAAGTAAAGTCAGGACACGACTTTTACCAATCAGCCTATTCAGATATAGTGAAATTGTAAATGAAGATTTTAAGGAGCTTCTTGCAAGCAATTCTGTTGTGTTGTATCACTATGAACTCTTTCTTTGACAAGATCATTCAATATTGTTAATATATTCATCAAGGATAATTTTCATTCTTACATTGAATACCATTAATGAGAAAAGTGCTTATCCCTGCTAACTGAGACATTTTCTTCCTATGCAGAAATGAATCAAAAAGCAATTTACACACAATAAATAAATAAATATTCATATTCATTTTTTGACTCGCTGGTTTCTTCAAACCCCAGTATCATCATCATCATCTTATTTTTACATGATCACAAATTTGCTGCTTTCGCTTTTACCACCTCATAAACTGAAGCCGAAATCTAATGGGGTTTTATACGTCCAGCACCTTGAATAATTAATTTCAAGGACAACAGTTTTTCCAAAGGGCTTTAAAAAATGTAAACACAAAAGTATCGATTTCTAAGAAACTGATAAACATTTTCATAACATGTTAATAAAAAAATCAATTGCTCCCTCCAGGTCGTCACCATAACAACATTTAAAATAGATGGTTTTGAAGCATGTCAAAAAAGTATTGTACCACAAACCACAAGATGCAACGCCTATATAACTTTCATACTATTTAGTATGTATGTATGTATCTCAGTATTATTTTAGAGCTTTTAACTCTTCGATAAGAAAATTTGTATTTGTAGCTGCTAAGTTTTGCTGTTATTTTGGTATTATGTTCAACTCACTTTGGAAAATTATCATGCAAAAACTCACACCCGAGCAACGTATAAAAATAATGGAGTTTTTTTTCCGAAACTCACGTTCTGTGCAACAATTTTATAGAATACTACGCCACTTTATGGTGGTCATACTGGTCCGTTTGAGCAGCTCATAGGCATACGCAATACGATGAAAAGATTTATGTCTACGTGTACTCCTCGAATAATGTTCATTCAACACGAGCTCGAACAGTGCGTACCAAAGCAGCTATCGCTACTGTAGAAGCGACTGATGTGCTAAGTTTATCTTTTCCACACAATTCTCAACAACTTGGCCTCTGTCCATACATGATATGGATAATTTTGAGGTAAGATCTTAGATTTAAACTGAAACTAAGATGCAACTGGAGTAGCAATTGACACCATTGAACCATCGTTTGTGTGGTGCATTCGATGAATATGCTGTGAATGATTTGGAAGTTAAATCGTATTTAACCGTCAAATCTTTTTCAGCGATGAAACTAATTTTTGGCTTAATGGGTTTGTAAATAAGCTAAGTTGCCATTTTTGGTGTGGTATTAATTCTCAACAGATTTAGGAATTCCCATTATCTCTCGAAAAAGTCACTGTATGGTACGATTTGCATGCCAGTCCTTTCTTTTTCAAATCTGAAGACGGACCCAAAATAAACATTAACATTAACATTATCGACAAATGATTCGTAATTTTTTGAATCGCAACATTGATGCCAATTGTCTGACAGACAAATGGTTCCAATAGGAAACCAATATTTTATTGGGCTGAACTTTGGGTGAAAGAATCATCTCAAGAAATGGACCTACAGGTCCCAGCCTGTGATCTGGGTAGCCAGCTTACAAGCTGGCTACCCAGATCACATGATTTGACTTCATTGGACTACATTTAGTGGAAGTGCGTCAAATTACAAGTCTATGCTGATAAACCAATAACTATTGATGATTTTTGGGCGAAGATTCAAAGCCATGTTTGTGAAATAAGACCGACTTAGCTGAAAAAGGTGATGCAAAATTGGACCGACAGTATGGTCTTCTTAAGAGACAGTCGCGGTCATCATATGCCAAAAATAATGTGTTTTATTTCTTTCAAAAATTATTAACCTCTAAAAAACACTAAATATGCAAATACAAACGCATGTGTATATATATATTTATATATTTATATATATGTATATATATATATATATATATATTACATAATAATATAATATAAAGTTTTTGTTGATTTTTTGCTATATCCCAGACAATTTTTATTATACACAGTCGTACAATTCAGTGAAACACAGCATGCATCCAATATGGAAAAAGTAAGTAATTACCTGAATTTAATTATGGCGTTATGTACATTCAATTGATATTTATACTTTGATTTATTTTCCTATTTACATTATTTTTTCTGAAATATTATAGGACAAGGAACTAACCCTATAAATCATGATATCTCGAACGCAAAAGTTGGTGCAAGAAAGGTCCAGCTTAGGTCAGTGAGAATGTGCGACCACATAGAGATTAGTTTTTCGTTCGTTTTCATTTTGAAGATAATAATGTGTAATCGAGCATTTCATTATAGTCGACAATTTAGGTTACGGGCGCACCGACGAAGGTTAAGTAAACGAGCCACAGCCTTATTTCCAATTTACTGAAATTTTTGCCAACAATAATCAACCCTCTAGTCTTCACGACGCTCAGCGTTGTGTTCCTGCACTAAAGTCCCTTAAAGTTTTTCAGACTTTTACCAACAAACATTTTATTAACTTCCCAGTATTTGGGAAGTTCTTGTAATCGCCTCGAAAATCGAAATTGAAATTTTCAACATTTCTTTACGTTTTGAGGTCTATAGAGTAGAAGAAAGGGATATGTATATGTGTGTGTGTGTGTGTGTACGTACGTACGTCCGTATGTACGTTCGTGGACACTTTTTTCTACGACAATAACTCACGTAAACAAAGTCGTATCAACTTCGTTAAGGTCTTTGCAATCTTAAGAGCTGATTAGTTTTTGGGAAACTTCGGTCGGGGGGGTTTGCTGTTTTGCCCGTTTGAAGGTCATTTCTGTCAAGCGTTATATCTCGCGAACCAAACGTACGATATTTTTGAACAAGGTGTTAATTGACGCGTATTGACATTTATGTGATTCTATCAACTTTTTAAAAAAAATCTTTGAGCCATTTTTTAATTTTTTTAAAAAAAGTGCAAAAAATTAGGTTTTTTTTCAAAAACAGAAAATTTTTAACCTGATTTTCAAACTTCAGTAATCAATGTTTATATAATTTATATACTACAAATAATTCTAGTGAAAAAAACAGCAAAAGTTTTTTTCATGATTACAAAAAAAATTAAATAAAAAATAAAAAATCATTAAACGTTCAAGGTCATTTACGTCATTCATTATATCTCGAGAACTAAATATAATCTTTCCATCATTTAGGTGTCAATCGACGCGTATTATCATTTTTATGATGTTTTTATATTTTAAAAAAATCATTAAATCGGTTATTTTAATTTATTGAAAAAAAATTGGAAAAGTAGTGTTTTTTTTATAAAAAAGTTCATTTTTAACCTGATTTGCACATCGTAATAATAAATGTTTGTAGAATTTATAAAATTTTATCAATTTTTGTAGAGAAACCAGCAAAAACTTTTCTCATGACTACAAAAAAAAATTAAATAAAAAATAAAAAATCATTAAAAGTCACCATGTAAAAAGGGTTCATTCGAATCATAATACCTTAAATCTCTTATTCTAAAGACATTGTTGTAAAGTCAATCAAAGTTTATTAATATTTGCAAAATTTGAGCAGATTTTCAATAGTCTTCACAGCACCATGTTTTAACTTTAATGAAAAAACTGTTTTGTAACCTGCCCCCCCTCCGATTGATTCGCGTGAATAATCAATCAAACCAATGTACCAAAATCCGTACGTTATCAATTGACGCTCGCATAGATGTTATGATTAATATTAAGTCATTCCAATAACGTTTATAAGAGGTACATTTTTATTATTTGAAGTAGTATTATTTCCATAATTATTATTGTGTTTAATATTTTTAATATCTATGTAGATATTACTGGGAAGTTCACCGTGTGGACCTCATGGGTCGCACCTCACGGCTTGTTACAATGATATTTAAAGCAAAGCTTGGAAGATACGACAGTTGTTGAGGTCTTTATGAAATAATTTTAAAAACATTTCAATCTCACTGCTAAATTTCTCAAGCATAGATTACCATATCTGAAGAAATTAGCGCAAATAACGGAAACAACAACACTCTCCCTTATGAACATTTGTGAGCCAAACGTCCAGGATATTAAATTTTATCATCTTATAGATTTTTCTCTTGTACTGATCATTTAAGTTGAAGTTGGCAGTACATTATTCTGAACTCAAAAAAAGTGGTTCATGAAACCTCGATGCTTCTCCGCTGGAAAGTATATAAATTTAGAGATTAGTTCTAATTATGATTTTTTTTAAATATCCTTTATTTTTCAAAGTAAATAACTGCTAATTTAAAGATCAATCCTTTGCACATAAATGATCATTGATTAAGGATCCTATCATAGCCTACATAACTCATACTTGAATCTTCAAAGACTCTTCGGTAGAAATCGTAACACATACCTCCAAATAATAATTATAGAATTGAGGGTAATGGTAAACATTCTCCCGCTTTTAATTAATCTAATAATATATTTCTATGCACCGTGAAATATAGAAATAAATGGGGAAATCAACTTTATACCCACACGATTGAAACATTCAGGAAACCAAATGCACACAAATCATCTACAAAGGCTGCATATTATAATCCTTGCTAATAACTAATTGAATCCTCGAGTCACTTTGCAAGCAAAATGCCAATAATAGAAATATTTTTCTAGTAACTTCTTCTTCGTAGAAAATTGGCGAATGCTTCTGACACATCTTAATTATATTCATAAACTGAAATGTGTTCTCATGTTGTGATATGAATGACTCGCATAAAGAAATGAGCTATTAATTCTCCCTAATTAAAATTCACCATTCACCAATTTCTGAAGTATGTAATTACAGCTTCAAGACGCACTCCCTGATAAGTATCTACACACTTTATGCGGGGTTTCACCTCAGCAACGTTCCAACTCTAAATTGTACGTAGGTAGTTTATTGGAACAGAACAGTGGGATGCGAAGGATTCAACAGATTGGAATCGAAGTCATTGTACTGTAACGTGATCTAATGTGAAAATAAGGAGCCTTCCTTAATCAGGTTAATACCCATGCAATTATAATTAAGAAGGAGAATACTTAAGTAGAGGCTGTATTTACGGCTAATGGAGCTAATAAACAGAAGATAAGTGCTCCCAATTTGTTTTGGCTGACTTATTGCTGAAGAAACGAAAATGTTTCTACGGAAAGGATGATTCAGCCCTACATTCATAGAAAATGGTGTCACGTCAGCTAAGTCTCCTGTGATTAATGCATTAAAACGGCTTTTCTTTCTCAAATGAAATTAATTACTCATTTCGGTGGAACTAAAATTATAGTGAACATTTCCATTTGTCACACCATCTTCAAAATGATATGTTCACATTCTTGAAAACAAACCACTATGTATGGTTTAACTTTTCCTCCGCGTTTCCCATAGCAATTTAAAACTACATACATATATGATTCGTTGGTATAAGTCATATCGTCAGGCTACTATCTTTTTGGGCATGTGTTTGAAAGCAAAATTGGAGCTTGCAGAAACCTAATTGGTAGTTTTCCACCATCTATTATTGCGTTTAATGAAATAATCCATACTTAAGAGGAACAGACAAAGAATTTCAAATGAAAAGGTATAATTAAGAAAATTTGTTTAGTGCTTTATTCAGAAGTAATGTTTCTAATCCAATGAATGAGTAATGCTATTGTGTTTATGTGAGGGTATATAAAAGGTCATTTGCAGGATAATAATTGCATAGTGAAACTTAATGCATAGTTTTTTTAAAAAAAATAGTTTGCGTTTCTTAGAATTGTTCTGAATGAATACTTAATACGAATTTGAATTGATTTCGATAAGAGAACACTCAATAGCAAGTGTCTAATTTATTGTTGACCTGAAAAAGGTAAAATGCCATGCTAACAGTTGTTGCCTTTCAATTAAATGAAATCTAGCCTGCTATCTGATAAGAAGCCCAGACAGAAGCCAACGTAGGACTATAAAAAGTACTGGTGCTACCTTAACATCAAACGATCTCGGTAGTCACAGCAGCTGCGATTCTGCTAATAGACCAGGGCGGATCTGTAGAAAAATGACTACATTTGGCCGTTGAAAAGAGACACGCTGCAGGAAAAAGTTTCTGACATACAAGACTTCAAAAAAAATTGAATTTTTTTCAAAAAATTTTGATTGCCAAGTTGCTATGTAAAATCTACTGATTCGATTTGGATGACAATTTGTATGATGTTTTATTCTATTATAAAGATTTTTCAAGCGAACTATGACGGTACTAAGTTTATTTGAAATGGTAAAAAAATTGAATAAGGAACAGCTTTTTCCCCTTTTTTTTTTAAATTATTGCTATTTTGCGGCAAGGGTTAAATGTTTTAGAAAGTTAAACCAATCCTAGCTTGTAGAAAATTTGATCACGCAACTTTCATTTCGAGGCAACTTTGCTTTGAAAGGAAGTTAGGAATAAGGCAACCAGAAAATACATGATTTTTTTAAATTTTTAAACATTCCGATTTTTTTAATGTTCCCGACTTTTTAAGAGGGAGCATAGACTGATTATTGTTTTACAAGTTATTCCACAATCTAATCATATGTATCCAACGGTACAAAAAGGATTCGATAGAAGATAGTGTCATTGAAGAAAAGAATTGAAAGATTTACATACAAATTTCCTTAAAAGATTGAATAATCTTCATTAAAGCCAACTTTTTGGGAAGTTAGAGTTGGTTTGAACACAATTTGCAATTTAGAGCTGAAAACTCAAAGATCATCCCATTGGCTGGTTTTGAAGCCAACCAAAAGTATACAGATACCAGCGTGGGGCTAGCAACCCTGCCTGGCATTACCCAATTGCCACGAACCCTGAAACACGGCCTCGGATTGGATTGGATAAACGGCAACGACAACGGCAACGAAAAACGGACTACTCTATTGGATCTTGGAACGTTCGAACACTCAATACAACAGGATCACTGCGAGAACTTCTCAATGAAGCCTCGACATACAATATTAACATCCTGGCGGTCCAAGAAACGAAATGGCTTGGCAATGAAATAAGTGACTTAAGATCGCATTCAATATTCACAAGCGGCAAACCAACCGGAAACAAGGAATTTGGAGTCGCCTTCGTTGTAGCATCTTCATTTAAACATCTCATAACTGACTTCAAACCGGTAAATGAACGATTATGTGCGATCCGTATGAAAATGAAGTTCTTTAATGTATGGCTAATCAACTGTCATGCTCCAACTGAAGAGAAAGAAGAAATCGTCAAAGACGAATTCTACAACATCCTAGAAAGGACATACGATTCACTACCCTCAAATGATATCAAAATCCTACTAGGGGACTTTAACGCTAAAGTTGGACGAGAAAAAACTCACAGAGGGACAACGGGAGAGCATAGTCTCCATGAAAGTAACAACAACAATGGTCAGCGACTAGTTGATTTTGCGACCAGCAAAAACATGGTGATAAGCTCTACCTACTTCCAACACCGCGACATCCACAAACAAACTTGGATGTCACCCGATGGACGCACCTTCAACCAGATCGATCACTTCGTCATCGAAAAAAGAGCTGCTACAAGTGTGCTTGACGTTAGATCATACCGTGGTGCTAACTGCGGCTCAGACCACTATCTCGTCAAGACAAAATATCGCTGCCGCATAACAAGATGCACCACCAAGAAAAAGAGCAGGACTCCTAAGTTCAAGGTGGAGTGTCTGAAAAACGAAACAGTAGCAGCAACTTATCAAGCGAAACTGACGAATCACCTTATCAATACACCGCCGGCAGGTCCGGACACATCGCTTGAACAAATGTGGTCGCAGCTTAAAGAAGGCGTGACATCAATAGCGGAAGAAACCGTAGGAAGACAAACGACGTCGAAAAGAAACGATTGGTTCGACAAAGAATGTGAAGATGCTCTCAAAAGTAAAAAAGAAGCCTATTTGCAATACATTGAAAGACCGACAAGAGCCAAGAAGCAAAAATATGACGAGCTAAGACGGTTAGCTAAAAAAATAGTCAGACGCAAGCGTAGAACCTATAACAACCAGACTATCCAAAGGATCTATGACGATATGTGCAGAAACGACACACGGGATGCCTATGCAGCATTGAAGCGACTTAGACAAGGCTACAAGCCGCAATCAAGCCTATGTAGAGACAAGCAGGGAAATATTTTAAGCGACCCAGACGACATCAATCACAGGTGGACTGAATATTTTTCTGAGCTACTAAACCCACCATCAGTAACTACATCCCTGCCAATAACGATTCCTGAAGATGCTGACCTATGCAGTCCATCTTCGTCAATACCATCTATTGAAGAGGTACAAGCAGCCATACAACAGCAAAAACCAAATAAAGCACCCGGAATCGACAATTTACCAGCAGATCTCCTTCAAAAAGGTGGGCCAATACTAACACACCGCCTCCACCAGATCATCTCCAAGGCATGGGTCGATGAAAAATTACCTGATGATTGGCGGACGGCCATCATATGTCCCATACATAAGAAAGGAGATAAGCTTAGATGTGACAACTACAGAGGCATTTCACTGCTGTGTACGTCCTACAAGATCCTGACCAAAATTATTGAAAAAAGATTGACACCGTACACTTCCACAATAATTGGCGAATACCAAGGCGGATTCAGATCCGGTATGTCGACGATAGATCAACTATTCTCAGTAAAACAGGTGCTGGAAAAGTGCTGGGAATACAATATTGACGTGCACCAGGTCTTCGTAGACTTCCAACAAGCATACGATAGTATAGATCGAAATATACTATATAAAATAATGCTTGATTTTGGGATACCTATCAAACTAATACGAATGACCAGACTAACGATGACCGACACACGATCTAAAGTCAGATGTCAAGGAGATCTGACTCAAAGCTTCGACACCAGCTCAGGTCTTAAACAGGGCCTAGAGTATGTCATCAGGAAGATTGCAGTAGACAATGCGGGAACGCTACTCTTTAAGTCTACTCAAATAGTAGCGTACGCCGATGACATCAACGTCATGGCCCGATCTCTATCTCGTGCCAAAGAATCGTTTACTGAGCTGGAGTCAGCGGCTAGGCAAGTCGGCCTAAGGGTCAATGTGAACAAGACCAAATATATGACCCAGTCAAGGAAAAAGACGCCAAATAGACAAAACATGACGATAACTAACTACAGTGTGGAAAGCGTCAACTCTTTTATTTATCTTGGTGTCAACCTCGCCAAAGACGGGAATGAAAAGGACGAAATTGAACGGCGAATTGGTCTAGCCAATAAAATATACTTTTCAGTCCTCTCAGTGATTAAAAGCAACAAAGTGCACCGAAAAAATAAGCTGCGCGTCTATAAAACGATCATCCGTCCTGTATTGATTTACGGATGTGAAACATGGACTTTGACTCAAGCCTCAGAAAAAAGGATTGACGTCTTCGAACGCCGCATTTTGAGACGGATTCTGGGGCCCGTGAAGGACGGACCGGACTGGCGAATCCGGTACAACCATGAGTTGTACGCTCTTTATGACGAGCCACCGGTATCGATTCTGACGAAACTGCTACGACTTCAGTGGGCTGGCCATGTGGAGCGTATGGATGACAGGCGAATTCCCAAGCGCTCCATGAAAGGCCGAGCAACAGGAAGCCGCCCACCAGGAAAACCACGCAAACGATGGGAGGATGCAGTTGACAACGACAGCGAATCCTTGCTGGGATTCGCTAATTGGAGGACGCGGTCGCTGGACCGAGACAGTTGGAGGCAGTGTCTTCGGGAGGCCAAAGCTCGATTTGGGCTGGTGCGCCATTGATGATGAAAAGTATACAGAACAAGTTAAAAGGAAACTAGAGCTTGATAGCGAAGAACTTCCAAAGGAGCTTAAATGGATATGTCTACTCTAGACGGTGAAACGGATAAATAATAGTATCACAAAATATTCTTCGAGTTTTCACTGTAAATGAAGTGCGTCTAATCAGTCAGCCCTACATCAGAGAGGTGCATTAGGCTAAGTAAGCAACGATTATGTCAATGCCAGACAGGGTATCGCAATCAAAAAACAATAAAATGATTATGGATATCTACATTCCACTCCTATACGGATCCGTACATATACACTCGGAGTGTCGTAAAATGTCTCCTGTGCATGAGCCACTCGCAACGCAAAGATCACACCACATTTTTTCCAAAATGCAAACATTTTAGTCTACGCCAACGTTAACATCTTAATAAAACTGTTAAAGAACAAGATCGATAATTTCGTTTGAAGTGGGTATTTTTATTTAAGACACAAACATATGTTTCAATAGCTACTTGCTACCTTCCTCAGTGTTCTATCGTTACTAAATTACAAAGTTTGTGATATATACCTAACATAAGTGGATACAATTAAGAAATATAACTAAGGCTAAGTTTGAATAATGATGAAAGGCAGTTTCCTGTGTTGGTGTTCAATCTGTTGGCCACTGGTTCCTTATTGATCAAAAGGCTTTCGAAGGGATCCAATTCCGATTGCTTCGAGAATCCTTGACCACTGCTATATGTTCCTTCGATATCTCGTGGTGGCTCTCAATGATGTGTTTCGCGACCGCTGACTTCAATCCTGTTGGTTGTTTTCGCCTCTCTCGCACCAGTTCAGGCTTCCTTAGGTGCTCCTGGAATCTTACCCCCACTAATCGCTTCGTTTGTCCTATGTACGTCTTAGAGCATTCAGAGCAGGTCACTTTATAAATGCCACTTTTCTCCCATAAACTTTTTGGATCTTTAGGGCTACCTAGGACCATTTTCAGCTGTGCATATTTACTTGAACCCACGCTTTCTATATTCCTTCTTTTCAATATTCGTTTAATATGTTTAAACACTGGGGAGTAAGTGACTGCCACTCGTTGTATAGTGTTCGGTTGTATTGCTATATTTATTAAGTTCTTGGAGCGATCTCTGTTAGCCTTAATTATGCCCCTTAATTGTATTCACTTATGTTAGGTATATATATGCATCACAAACTTTGTAATTTAGTAACGATACAACACTGAAGAAGGTAGCAAGTAGCTACCGAAACATATGTGTGTGTCTGAAATAAAATAAAAATATCCACTTCGAAGGAAAGTATCGTTCACATTTTTAACAGTTTTATTAAAATAAAGTGGAAAATAGTCGGAGACCCATAACTTTTTGGTTAACATCTTGCATAAGTACATTCGGTCTACTTTGATATCTGCCAGTCTAAATCTGCTTAAGGCGCTTTCTATCAAATCGGATTTATCACCAATACACTCAATGACACCACTTGCACATTGTTTCTGGTAGAAACCGATTAACGCACGCTTCACGTTGAACTACAACTAAGCCAAGCAGACCCTCCTTGACGGATTCGCCTTGACGTGGTAAGGGGGCTTGCGTGACTCACCTAGGCTGGAGTAAAATCTGGCTTGGGCGAGTCCAGACTAAACGAATCCAAACAGATGAATGTCGAATTTAAACATTAATTTACCCCAGGAGGGTCTGGTGCCTTCGGCACCTAAATCCCTCACTGCTACACCAGCAGTCTGCCCCTCGGATTCTGGGGAGGGCAAAAAATCGACACACGTGGAACTACTCAGTGGTTCCATGGAAAACCTGGTACTCGGAGAACCAGACAAAACTCCATACCCGGAGGAGCTCACCCTTGGCGGGCCCTCAGCTGCGAGCTCACCGGCAACGGAGGGCTTAGCAGCGACGGGGAATTACAAAAAAAAGAGGAACAGGAGTGGCGCGGAGAAAAAGAGGAGGGCGAAAAAAAGGGCTCAGCAGAGGCGAGAGGTTCCCTCAGGGACTGACACTCAGGCCGGGACCTCTTTGAACCCAACTCCCTCCGTGACCCCTGCAGCTCCTCGACCAAAGTCGCCGGAATCGGGCCCAAGCAATGCTAGAGGCTCGAAAAAAAGACAACGCTCCGGTGAGGAAGAGGTATCCAGGACGTCCGCCAATCCGAAGGTCAAACGACCGAGGGAAGGGGACAAACTGAAGACCCCTCAAAAAAAATCCTTTGCGAGCGTGGCTCGGAGCAATCTGGGCTTCGTACTGGCAGCGGAAGGCATGGCTCGGGGCTACTCTGGTGAACAACTAGAGCTGCTCAAGGGCCGTATCTCCAAAGCCGTCGCAGAGGAGATAGACAGAGGCACGCCGTTGAAATTTGACTCGGTGGGGACCCTTAGAAATCAACTGAGGATCGTCCCTGCAGATGCAACTACAACGGCCTGGTTGAAAGCCTTGGTGGAGGGAGACAGGCTAAGGGGAGCATGGGAGGGCGCTAGATTTTCCCTAGTGGAAGCATCTAGGCTTCCAGTGCTCCACAGGGCCACTTTCTTCGTCCCGGGCCCAGACCAAATCGCGGAGACTGTTCTCCGAAGGCTCTCCATAGTTCAGCCGGAGATAAAAACAGCCGACTGGGCCCTGTACGCACAGGTGCCCATGAAGGACTCCCGAAAGGGACTCCTCATGGTTGTTGGAATCCCGGACAAGGACAGGGAGTATATATCGGGAAAGGGAGGATGGCTCTACTTGGAGCTCAATAGGATTAGCGTGAGCTTTTCCAAAGGGCCCAAGGAACCAGGACCACAGGCTCCCAAGTAGCGGTTCTTTGTCAGCGTGAGTGTTATACTTGTTCTGTATTGTGTTGTGTTGTCTTGGGGTTGACCTGGAGATGTAGCATGGAAACATGATGGGTCTTCAGGTCACACAAATCAACATGCAGCATAGTAAGGCGGCTAGCTCTCTAATAGCTAGACGCTGTAACGAAAGCTGCAACAAACCCCCCGGAGGCAGCAATGTCTCCGGTTTTGCACCTGCTCTACCCATATTTCTAATACAAGAACCATGGGTGGCAGGAGGACGAATCCGCGGTATAGGGACCAACTCTCAAATGGATCTCTTAACAGCGGATTGTGAAAAACCCAGAACCTGTGTTTGGCTCCCAAGGACTCTTAACGGGCTCTTGGTACAGGAATTCTGCGACCGAGACTTAACCGTAGTACGAGTAAGTACAACGGTGATGGGGAGTAGACGAGAAGCTCTTCTGGGATCGGCCTATCTCCCCTACGAAGATCGAATTCCGTCAGCAAACCTCACAAGACTGATGGAATATGTTAAAAAACACAACCTAAATCTGATCTTAGGTTGTGATGCAAACGCTCACCACGATTGCTGGGGGAGCTCGGACACCAACTCGAGAGGCGAAAGCCTACTAGAGTTCTTAGCCAGTTCCGGGCTCACCATAGCGAACCGTGGGGCGGAACCAACTTTCGTCACATCCAGGAGGCAGGCAGTCATAGACATAACAATTGTCTCTGACGCAGTCACTCACTGGGTTAAAGACTGGAAAGTTTCGAAAGAAGTGACGCTATCTGATCACAGGTACATCACTTTCAACATCGAGGCTAATCCAATAGGTGGGCCAAAATGGTTGAGAAACCCCAGGAACACAAATTGGGCGGCCTTTAGACAAGACGTGCAATGCAAATTACAGCAACCAGAGAAAATCCGAGAACCTGAGCAGCTCGAAGAAGCTGTCGGGAACTTAGTCGAGGTATTGAGGGCCTCTTTTGAGGCCCACTGCCCACTAAAAAGGACTACACTGGGAAACACCCCATGGTGGACACCAAGACTAGCCAGGCTCAAGAAAAACGCTAATAAGGCGTTCAACCGGGCCTGTAAAGCTCGAAGTGAAATCACCTGGGAGGCGTACAAGCAATCCAAAAGAGACTATCACAAGGCTCTTGCGGAGGCGAAAAGGAACTCATGGAAGAAATTCTGTGAAGAAATAAACTCATGCCGGGAGACCGCCAGAGTTAAGAAGATCCTCACAAGGGGACCGAGCAATAACCTCGGGCTCCTTAAGGACGAAAACGGGAAGTTCACCACCACAAGTGAAGAGACGTTAAACCTCTTGCTTAAAACGCACTTCCCCGGTAGCATAACTCCCTCCGGAGGAAACACCGTTCATCCGAACGTACCGTCTCAAACGGATTGGAATCAAGCCGCCGAGGTGGTGACTGTAGAGAGGCTCCAATGGGCAATTGGAACTTTCGACAGCTACAAAGCACCTGGCGAGGATGGAATTTATCCCATCCTGCTGAAGGAAGGAATGGCTTCCATCACCAACCATCTGTGCAATATATACAGGGCCAGTTTGGCCCTAAAATATATACCAGAATTATGGAGGAGGGTAAGGGTGGTTTTCATACCAAAGATTGGGAGAACCACTTACCAGATAGCGAAAAGCTATCGACCCATAAGCCTCACATCTTTCGTGCTGAAAACACTGGAACGACTGGTGGACGTCCACGTGAAAAACACAGCACTAATAGAGAGGCCCTTGCATCCGGGACAGCATGCCTATAGAAAGGGAAAGTCTACGGAGACGGCTCTGCATGAGCTCGTTCACGGGATCGAGCGGGGCCTTAACGACGGACTCTTCTCTTTGGGAGCTTTCCTAGACATAGAAGGTGCCTTTGACAACTCCCCATTTGGTGGAATGACATCTGCAGCAGAGAGACATGGGATAAGCGGCACGATAACGGGCTGGCTGACCGCTCTCCTCGCTGAACGAAAAATAACAGCGTCACTGGGGGACACCAGTATAACAGTAGCCCCAACAAAAGGGTGCCCACAAGGAGGCGTACTTTCCCCTCTCCTGTGGTGTTTACAAATGAACTCATTAGTGACAGAACTTAACCAACAAGGCTTTCTTGCCATCGGCTATGCCGATGACCTGGTCATATTATGCAAAGGCAAGTTTGCCGGCACAGTGTGTGACAGGATGAAAGAAGGACTTAAAATCACGCACCAATGGTGTAGAAGAAACGGGCTGGCGGTAAACCCAGTCAAGACAGAACTCACCATGTTCACCAGGAAGCGAGTGTGGGATGCATACACGCTACCTACTTTAGATGGCGTGGAGCTCCAACTCTCAAAAAAAGTCAAGTACCTGGGCGTAACCCTAGACACGAAACTTACCTGGAAAGAGCATGTTGATGAAAAAACAAGAAAAGCCAAAAACATTTTCTGGGCATGTAGAGGCTCCATGGGTAAAACCTGGGGACTCTCACCTCGAAATGTGATATGGCTATACAAAGCCTGCATAAGACCGGTCATACACTATGGAAGCATAGTGTGGTGGAAACGGTCAGACCTAGATACTACAAAAAGTCAGCTAGGCTCGGTGCAGCGACTAGCACTAGTGAGTGCTACTGGAGCGGTGCGAACCACTCCCACGGAAGCACTCAACGTGATCATGGACATGCTGCCACTGGACTTATCAGTGAAGCAACATGCCGCAAAGACGATGGCACGCCTAAGGAGAACCGGGATTGTGAAAGACGGCGGCTGGACTGAGGGACACCTCAAACTTTTAAAGAGTTTAAAAGTGGACTCACTCCTTGATCTGCCCAACGACTACATAATCCCAAGGCTCTTCTTTGGAAAAAATTTTACAACGAGTTTGACTGATAGGAATGATTGGACTAAGTTCGGTCACCTTTCTCACAGGCCCGCTGATATCATAGTGTACACAGACGGATCAGTGATGAGCGTCGGGGCTGGGGCGGGAATATATATACGCCCTGGACCACATGAGGCTCAAATATCGATACCTCTGGGTACAAAAACAACCATCTTTCAAGCTGAAGTCCACGCCATAGCCAAAGCCGCGGACCTCTTACAAGACAGAAGAATACAAAACAAACAGATAAAAATCTGTTCAGACAGTCAGGCCGCTATCAAGGCCCTGGGCTCCCACAATGTGAAAACGTCAATTGTGGAGTGTGCCCAGAACAGCCTCAAAAAGCTGAGCCAGAGAAACAGGGTCTCAGTTACCTGGGTCCCAGCACATGTGGACATTATAGGTAATGAAGAGGCAGACAAACTGGCTAAGAAGGGAGCAGAGATCACACCGGTTGGTCCTGAGCCTGTTCTGCCAACGAACATAAATCTAATCTCAAAAAAGATCAATGAGACACTCAGGGAAGAACATCGAAGACGATGGCTCAACCTACCAACATGCAGACAGACAAAGCTCTTTCTGCCAAACCTACGACCTGAAGTCGCAAAATACTGTCTAAAACTAAATAGAGTCAGACTGAAAAAACTCACAGAAGTGATTACAGGCCACGGACGCCTGAGAAGTCACCAAGCTCTTCTGCAAATAGTGGACGATGCATGGTGCACTAGATGTGAGGAGGACGAGGAAACAGCGGCACATTATGTGGGCTACTGTCCCGCGTTCTCCAGACACAGATATAGAGCCCTTGGCATGCCTCAAATAGGAGACAAGGAGTTCCATACCTTAGCCTTGGACGACCTGATGAGGTTCATCATCTCATCCGGAAGATTCAAGACATAAGCATTAACTCCAGAAAGGAAAAATATGAGGATAGTACAATCGACCAGCAGGTCGCAGTGCTAGGGCTGCAATGCCCACCTCCATGTCACGACGACGACGACGAAGCCAAGCAGACAAAGTGCATGGCTACGATAATCCTTCACGCAGAAATACAACAGTCAAACAAAACAATTTTGACGTTTTTGCAATTATCAAGATGACTGGCCTAAATGTTTGCCAGTTAAAGGATAGATTCATGAAATAAAAATTTTAATTTGAAGCAATAAAAGGAGGTAGCTGATCTCGCTCGCATTCATTTTTGTCCAGGATCAAAGATCATAGGTAAGTAGAAAATGGTACAAGAACGAGACGCAGTGATACTCACTTCGTATATTTTCATGCAGCGTTTTTGTGCGAAAACAACAATAACAGGTAACCGAGACCTAGCTTTTGGATATCGGATGGCTACAGTAATGACTGAAAAATTCCTGGCAGCAAATTAAATAAAACAAATATGAGACCCTAATCGTAGTAATGTTAAAAGCAGAAACAGTGAAAAACCTGACGAGCAATTAGCAGCGGTGACGTTGGCCGTAGGGGTCCCGAAGGCCACAGGTAGAAATAGTTGGTAGCTTAAGTTTTCTATTCATTTTGATTACATAATAACGGATGGCACAACAGCTCATTACCTCATTAATTTCATGAACTGAGCACTAGGAAATTAAATGGTCAGCAATACGATCACCCGTGATTACTATCCTGATTCGACTCAGGTCTGAGTGAACTGACAGTCTGGAATCGAATCTCATTTTTGAAAATTACTTGTCGCTAAATAACTTTGAACCTGGTACTCGGTCCATAGGAACAAAGCCGGCTAACCACTCAGGCATTCAGACTACAATACACTTAATGTACAGATAAAGTGAAAAGCATTGCTTCTTTTGATTTTTTCGCCTTAAATCAATTTCTTTGGTAAAAATTGGTGCTGGTTGGCTGCTAAATTCCTCAAGATATTTATTTTAAGCTGTTTATCACAAACCACTTCCCAGTTCAGGATCGATTTTCGGGTAACATGGACGCAAGAATTTAGTGACACCCAGAACAAAATTACCTAATGCTTCTTCTCGAAGGAAAGTTGAGTAAGTCTGTCGACTATGTGGTGAGTTGCTGCTTTGAAGGAAAAGTGTGCGTAATGCATTGTTTTCGCAGAAATTACATCAAAACTACCCTTAAAGTATATTTTACATACGAAGGCAGTAGAAATCTTCCTTGCATATCCAGAAAAATGGGCCTCAAAGAATATGAAAACTTGCTGAATCGATCAGAGAGGAAATAATTGTTGATATGGCTACTTACTGAGATCATGATTTAGTAAAGGAAGAAGAAATAGACAAAGTGCAGTAACAAGCGTTAAAATCCCCAAAAATATAAACTTTTTGTTAAACTAAATAAAAGCTTGCTTTTTGAACTAAATTTTTCAATGATGCATCTACAATCAATGCAGAACCTACTTTGAACCACAAGCATACTTCATTTAAAGCAAACCAAACGCGTATATACGCTCGTATGTGAAATGCTGGGCACTAACTATTTTTTACATCATCGTTCTTATTATTCAAGGAACAAGTTCAATTTATTTGAACACTAAGACTCTTATAAACTATAAAAAACAGATATTTGCAAATTTTGTAAGCGAAGTACCTACCTACCAATTTACATTAAAATTACTGCTTCAAAATTTATCAAGTATAGACTTAATTGGTTCAACATTATTTAAAAACTATAAAAAAATTTATTTACATATATAGTTTAAACAGTTCTTTCCTGAATATCAAAAAACCGTTAAGGGTATTTGTGGACATCCAATTCAACACTAAATTTGAACTTTCCCTTAAAAAAGTTCCATTCGCAAATTGAATTAAACACTTTCATGACATATTTCCAAACAGAAACAACAAACTTTCAAACAGCGTTCCCCAGAAAAAGTTTTGCTAGTGTACAAAAAAATTATCAACTTTCATACCACTCAAAACTAAAAGTATCCAACATTTGCTAGCTCTCATTAATTCTCTGCTTCCAAGCGTTGCTACGACATCGTGTCTTGAATTGGTATCTACTACTACTTTTGCACTCCACTTCTCATACTTTCTAGAAACTTCTCGGAAACTTTATTGGACATAAAGTTTTGCAATGATTCATACCTGAATAAATATGTATGTATGTGCAAGTTATCTTGGCTGTAACAAAATTAAACTTTCCAATAGCGGACATTCTCACCATCACCTCCATTCTTCGTTTCCTGTGCAAATTTCCACAATATCATATACAATTTTGCTTTACCCTCGTGACTCATTATGCTGAATGTTGAAAATAATACTCATTTTTCTACGGAAAAGGATATCTTCACAAAAGTTTTTCCAATGTCGTCGCTTCAACCACCATACCACCACGATATTTTGAACAGTCGCAACAACCCAGCACCTAAGAAGAATTTATACCTTGACGAAACGAAGCCAATATCTACTCCTTGAAAATGATTATCCTTTTCCTATTTCGGTCACATCAACGTGAACAGCTTGGAGTGGTGTCCTCTTCGACCGACTTCGTACCGTTTTATTGATTTTTCGTTAGCATTCAAACTTTTGTATGTTTTAAGGTGTTTAGGATTTCGTAGAGGTTCAAATTTAAACGAAAATCCCAAGGTGTTATCTAGGATTTGTACATTAAAGTTGAAGTTTACCAGCAGACTGTAAGTGGATCAGGCGGAGAATCGCAGAGGGAAGAGAACGGATGTGATGTTGAAAGCAAATTGATCTGCGATTTAATATTCCATCCTCAATTTCGACGGTTTTGCATTAGATTACCATCCTTTCGCGGTACGTGAGATGTTTGTGCTGATACATATTGATATCTTTGGGGAAATCAATATTTTGTTTTTCTGACTTCTCGATTCTTGGATTTAATTCTGGTCAGGTCCACCTTGAAATTTGTTGGTATCAGCTCTTCCTTGATGAATTGTTAATAGTTTGAACATGTAACGACTAATTCATGAAACATTTGTTGAAGAGTTTTGCTGTGACGAAGCGCTTATAAACTTTGAATTTGCCGAAAAATAGAATCAACCTTACGGCAGGCATAAATAGTCACAAGTTTCTTATAATTTACCACAAACCACGTGAGTTACACACAATATGGTTGATTGAAATACAACCAAGTCTTTTTCAGAATGATACAATAATGCATCTATTTACAAATATCATATCCTAATCAATTCACTCGACAAAAATTAATTAAAATAGTTCATAAACAAATAGTGCAATATTTGCATCTTATATTTTCTGTTTAATTCCGCACACACATCACAAATGGACCCATTTTGTTGTGGAACAGAAACATAAAATGTAGATTATTTTGGCTTTCCGAGTGCATAAATAGCAGTGGCGAGGGGTGAAAAATTACTGTGGGTAAGCCGATGATTTTCTAGCATCAATTTTCACAGCTGATTCGCAAGCCCGGAACGCTACCGGCTTTTTGATTTGTTTCCATATCCTATTGAGGAAAACCGAGCTGCCATTCCAACAAACGGGAGTTGAATGCCCACGGCGGCACCTTAAATTATTGATGAATTCGATACTCGGAAAGCTTTGCTGCAACTCTTACAGATGTTGATCGCTTTGCTGGCTATTATGGAACTATGAGGATGTGTAGAATGAAGAGAATGGAGTATGATGGAATAAACACTGAGATTAAGTGGAACGATTGTGCATGTTTACAGTGATGCATGCAAGTAAATAAACACTTTATTCCCTTATAAAACTGAAGTGTTAGTTATTTTTGGAACAGGAAAGGGAAGCCGATGGAAATCGGCTTATATGAACGCCTCGCCACTGATAAATAGAGAGAACTAGTCTAGAAAAACAGTATAGTTCACATCGGTATTAAGAGTACAGTTTAATCCAGGAAGCTTTGAAGTACAGGTTTTATATGAAAAAATGTGAAGAAAACTCAAAGCGTTTTTCTCTAAATCCACGTCAAGGACAACATTTTTTCAAGTTTTGCGAAAAGCAAAACTCAACTCGCGCGTTAGCTTTGCAATCAAGTAAATTTATTTCTGACCTAGTGTCTAGCGCATGTGGGTGAAGGTATTTTGAGAACAAGGGCTACACCCGGGCGATTCATCCTATCAAATACTTGCCAGCAAAGATACAGGAATAAGGCAGCACTTCTGCATTCAATCAATAAATTAATCTAGATAACTTTCAATGGTGAAAAAATTATCCATTATTTTGGATATGGACCCCCATGAATAGTTAAACAACACTTTGTATGGTTCGCAACTCTCTTAACACAATTTGCAATGTTATCCTAAATTCTGCCAACACCGGCGCATCCCATTCCCACGTTGGTTGCAACCTGCCAGCAATCTCGTTGCCGTTGTCTTTTGGCTGTTATAAATGCTTGGCATGTTTCTGTGATTATTTTGTCTGACGACTATGGTCTTTCGTCCAATAAAAAAAACCTTCTCATTTTGGACTTCGTTCACCGTCATTAGCCATTCTCGTCGTCAATATTAACCAGAAAAACTCCGAGAAGAAAAAAATTCGTTCACGTATCGAGATTCTTTGATTACCACCCACCTGTAGCCGGACCAACCGTAAATATCAAATAAGGCGAACGGTTGCAACAACTCCCACTTATTGATTTCGAAACTCTTTTTCTTTCGAGAATGTCGCCAAATATGGCATTGACTTTAGATACATATGATAGCGTCTTTTTCGAAACGTACTTTTGTTAGTATAAATTCATTTATTGTGACTGCCAATACTTTTAATATTTGCCAGTATGACATTTTCGGACTAGCATTTTTTTGAATTTTCATATTAAATGTGTGTTTAATTAGGGTGAATCAATTGACTTGAATGTGGTGTGGTGAACAAACTGCAGGCAACGGAAACTTCGCATCGCGAGTGTTATTTCAAAGGTCGCTTCGAAGAAGGTAGGATTTTACCAATGCCGGGCAAGTTTCCAGGTTTTGTATAGCCCCGTCTACATATAATAAGTCCAACATTCTCGCCCTTCTCGATTTACATTCATTTATTATTTCGTCTTCTTCATATAGTTGCTTACCCGCTGCAATATTCTAGACGAACGTATTTTGATGTTTCATTTGCATAAATCATGCACCAATCTATATTCTACACTACCCTCATATCTTGGGAATTTCAACATCTTCAATTTCGTATCTTCTGTTCAATTAACTGATTGCTTCTCGACTTCAGAGTTTTTTCCAAGTGTCTACTCTGGAAATCTGAGTGGAATGTTTCAAATATCCACAAATATTGTTATCAATGATAAATAGCTTTTGCTTCTTGGGGAAGTCAAGATAGTTTCGCTTATCCTTCCGTAATTGTCACCTCAGGTGACTGTATTATTGACGGCTTCCTTTTTTTCCTTGACCGACCGCAATGAGTGGTGATCGTGCCAACATTGTGATTAATCCTTTTTCAAGCTCTTCAGCTTACAGTGAAAAATCTTGCAGGCCATGTTTTCAGCTCTAACTATGAACAGTAAACCATAGGATTAAGATAAAAAAAAATCAAATAAAATTTCATAAGATTCAACAAGGCGTAGTTTATCTTTAAATTATTATGAAGTAAAGAGGACTTTTGTTGAACTGTAATAAACCCAGCGCGAACTTGTAACAGCCTTATCATCAGCAACACAAACTGAATGGAAGAGAAAACAATCTAGCAAAATGAAAATTGTCCAGACGCGAAAAAAAGGCTCCCTGGCAAAATTGGCTGAACAAGCAAATTATCACTACTTTCTTATTTACGGAGTCAGAACTTGAATTGTACTCTTCTACTTATTGCTTTAAATGCATGTCCCGAAATTGTAATTGGCATTTTTGTCAGATAGTGCAGATTGGAAATGTGGGAATTGGGTTTTAACGATGGTTGAATCTCACGTGATTAGACAATGAGCGAAAACTAGGGAAAAACAAACCGTAATACAGAACACGCTAAACTAGACGGGCCTGTCAGCATCCACCAAACTTCTACTCTTTGAAAATCAAAACGGACCCGTTTAGACAATCTTTAACGTTTTTTTTTGCGTTATTCTTCGACGAAAAGTCCATGAAAACGTAGGTCTTTTTGACTTTCCAGCTTTAATTTCTGAAAATAACCTTGATTTCAAACCCTTTTTTAACGTTTATAGGCCAGTTTTCATTCTTGTTCAGAAAAATAATATGATATGACAACTTTATGAGAAACTCTTCACTGAACCATTGTTGATGATCTCTTTGGACATATTTTCATTTTTGACGATAATGTAGTATCAATTTACTTATATTTTAAGCCGAAAACCGTTTCAAAGGTAACAATTTTCTGGAATCTAAACTAAATATTGTTTGTTTGTGTGACAATGCAAAAACTTCTGCATCCGAAGAGGATTCCCACGAAATAACTCACGAACTATATTTTCAGCTGTATCTTTACCGGGACAATTCAAGGGAGAGCAGCCTTTTTAAGTAAGTGCCTTTCTTTTTATCGACGTGGAATTGAAATTTAAGAGATATTGAATGGAAATTTTGTTTCTGCTCCGACTGGACCAAATTTTATCGAGAACTGATCATTTTTGGTAGCTGCGTCTGAAAGTCCCATAAATGCTGCATAGACATAGTATTTGTACTATTTTACCAGTTTACTTTAGAAAATCCTAAAATTATTAACTTCCCAGTATATGGGAAGTTCTTGTAATCGCCTCGAAAATCGAAATTGAAATTTTCAACATTTCTTTACGTTATGAGGTCTATAGAGTATATATAAAGTGTTTTTAGAAAGGGAGATTTATGTGTGTGTATGTGTGTACGTACGTACGTACGTTCGTGGACACTTTTTTCTACGAGCATAACTCACGTAAACAAAGTCGTATCAACTTCGTTGAGGTGTCAATCGAAGCGCCTTTGCAATCTCAAGAGCTGATTAGTTTTTGGGATACTTCGGTCGGGGGGTTTGTTGTTTTGCCCCTTTGAAGGTCATTTCTGTCATGCGTTATATCTCGCGAACGAAACATACGATTTCCTCGATCAAGGTGTCAATCGACGCGTATTAACATTTATGTGATTCTATCAAGTTTTAAAAAATTTCCTGCAGCCGTTTTTTAATTTTTAAAAAAAAGTGCAAAAAATTAAGTTTTTTTTAATAAACAATAAATTTTTAACCTGATTTACGGGAGACAGTATTCAATTTTTATAAAATTTATTTACTTAAATCAGTGCTTATGAAAACAACATTAAAACTTTTTCTCATTATCATGTAAAAAATTAAATAAAAAATAAAAAATCCTTAACAGGCATCATGATCTTCAAGGTCATTTCTGTCATGCGTTATATCTCGCGAAATAAACATACAATTTACATTGTCAAGATGTCCATCAACGCGTATTGAAATTTTCGTGAATTTCTTGAATTTAAAAAAAATTGTTGCAGCCGTTTTTTAATTTAAGAAAAAAAAGTGCATAAAATTAGGTTTTTTTTCATAAACAATACATTTTTAACCTGATTTACGGCAGACAGTATTCAATTTGTATAAAATTTATATACTTCAAACAATGTTTGAAAAAACGTCATCAAAACTTTTTCTCATAAAAGCAAGAAACATTAAATAAAAAATAAAAAATCATTAACAGTCATCATGATATTCAAGGTCATTTCTTCCATTCACTATATCTCACGAACCAGATTTAAAATTTGCATTATTAGGGAATCAATCGACGTGTTTTAACATGTTTTTCATTATTTTAACATTATAAAAATCCGTTTCAGCGGTTATTTTAATTTAATAGAAGAAAATACAAAAACTTAGGGTTTCTTTCATAAAAAATATTTTTGAAACCTGATTTGCACAACACAGTAATAAATGTTTATAAAATTTATACATTCCTATCAGTTTTTGAAGAGAAACCAGCAAAACTTTTTTCATGACGCTGAAGTAAATTCAATTAAAAATAAAAAATCATTCAAAGTTACCATATGAAAAGGGTTCTTCCGAATGATATTACCTTATATCTTTTATTCTAAAGACTTTGTTGTAAAGTCAAAGTTTCAAAATGTTTGGATAATGTGAGCAGATTTTTAATAGTTTTGCAGTCTTTTCATAAAAATAAGCGGCTTAAATTTTAAAAACCATCAAAATTTCAATCAAATTTGCATTTGTGGTAATCAATCATCATCACTCATCCACTAAAAGCCTTGCGTAATCAATGGATGCTCCCGTAGATGATATGATTAATATTTACTCATTCCTGTTACTACTATGAATACCTCTCATTATTATTATTTAAAGTAGTAGTATTTTCAAAATTATTATTGTGTTTAATATTTTTAATGTTTATCTAGATATTACTGGGAAGTTGACCGTGTGGACCTCAAGGGTCGCACTTCGCGGCTTGTTTATTTTACAGTTGATCTCAAAACAACATATAATATGCAGTAAAAATTTCGATGTCTGATTATATAGTAATTCCGAGGTAGATGGCCATAAAGGAGAGATAATCCCTCGAAATAATTCATGGAACTGTTGAGTAGGTGTCGCTAGTTATTGTTCATTCTGTTTCGTATTTGAAAATCAGGTGAAATTATACAAATATTAATACGCTATGATTGTCATGTTAATCATAACAATGCCTTAGGGGGGAGCCTGCTTTAGACGCTTCAAAAAATAGATGTTTTTTTGTTGCATAAATGTCTTCCTACATTATCCAAGAATGTGTCCGAAAAAATTTCAGAAGCAAATTCGAAATATTTTCGGAGTTACAGAAGAAATAGTGAGCAAGCGACAAGCAGGTGTACGAGCGGCCGGATCGTTCGGAGCGCGCGCGCTGCGCCCCTCGATCTATTGTACGTATTATAATGCAAAGAGACTAACGTTCCTTCGATACCCTATTAACTGTTCGTAGAAAGTCTTTATGGAGAATCAGAAGGGTAACTCTATGGACCAGGAATCGCTGATAAGCATATTGATGCGATAAGTTCAAAAAAATTACGATTTTTTATATACGAAAACTTTCGCGCGATTTCTCGGCTTTTCATTTTTACGTTTTTTCCTAATTGGCGGGAAAGATAGAGAAAAGAATAAACGGCCTATCGTAACGGGACAAAGTGCATTGTATTCGGGATTAAATTTTCTTCTAGTTAAACCTAAAACACCTTAAGAAAGTTAAGATTAACCTACTTTTCAAATAATCTAAAATGAACTTTTTTTCCAAAAAAATGATTTTTTTTCAATTTGCGAAAAATTGTTGAATTTTTCACTTTTTCTGGAATTTTCTTGGTTTAACTAGAAACTATACTATTGAAAAATAAAAAAAATGGTTCCTTTGTTTCAGATGGAAATTGCGACCAGGATCTTTTCCGCCACACGAGAAATACATACTCGAGGCTCCTCGGCGAAATGCTTGTACAAAGAATAATATTACATGTATCTTAATAAAAAATTGAGAAGACTCTTTAAATATGTAATAATAAACGCTGAAAGTTTCGTTTTAATCGGATATTTTTTTTTCCTTTCCAAATTTTTTTTCGAAAATATCGATTTTTTGAAGCGTCTAAAGCAGGCTCCCCCCTTATGAATTAGAGGAATAATTCGTATCAATCACTTATGCATGGACTTATTATTTCTCGTATTCATGGAAAACTTTTTCTTTTCTTTTTTCTATGGGAACAGCTAAGAGCATCTGACTTTTAGAAATATTTATTGTTTAAAGTGTAAATCAGGTAGATTTTTTTTTGTTTCGAACAACCCTCAATGTTTTGCACTGTTTTCATTGAATTAGAAAACAGAAAATTTGAGAAAATCATACGTATGCTATTTCACTTTGGTCGATTCCTTAATGATGAAATTTAGCGTTGAGTCCATGAGATATAAAGATAACCTTAAATTCATCCAAAAAAAACTGCTAAACAGAAAATTACCAAAATCTTCGTAACTCGTTTCATTGGAAATACGCTTCGATGGATACCTTATGAAAGCAAATGCTAGTTTTTCTTTGGTAGTCATCGCTGTAAAAAAAAGGACAATCAAACACGCACGCACACATCTACGTACATTCCAACACAAACTTCTTTCAAAAAACACATCAAATGTACTCTAAGGACTATACAGTAAAAATATACTGAAAATTTCGATTTGAATTTTCGGGGCTATTACAACAATTTCATCCGAGATAAAAAAAAAATACACAATATCAACCCAAACTACCCTGAGAAGCAATATCCACCCACCATAAATGACTATCTTTGTAGATATGAAACGACTCCACTGATGCTGAAATTGTAAGTGACTATTTTACGTAGGAATACTTTAAAGATTGTGAAACGATATTGCTCAGGAGTTATGCAGTTATTGGCAAAATTTGGATTTTTATTAGTTTTGCTGCATATCTTTTTGAATAAAGTGTTTGAAAACATTTTTGAGACGAGGTTCAACGCTGCACTAGAAATGTATCATAGATAAAAGTAGTTTCAACTGCTAGTATGTCTGCACTAGGTAACATGGCAAATTGTATAACTGAAAACTCCAAAGCTGTTGACCCTGTGAACGATCTAATCTTCAGGCCTATAGTTTAAATCCCTTTGATCAAAACGTTCTTGCTAAGTAAACCATCTTCGTAAAAGGTAATTGCCACAAAAACTATTTACCTGTAAGAGAAAAAAACATTAGCAGAGTGGGCGTCAAATGAAATAAATTTTGAATGAATAATTTAACTCGACTATTTCAGCATATAATCCACTACTCTATCTTAGCACAATCATTAAAGAGTCTGATTATCATCAACTCACAACACGTCCTCTATTCAATGGTGTCAACAAAAGTTAAAAGAATTTCATTAACACAAACTTTCTCACATTTTGTACTCTAGAATCAACTCAAAGTGTCGCTATGTACTAAGAAACATTGCTGTTTTCTTGCTTCACGATGTTATTCACTTACAATAATTTCTTTTGTAGAAGAGTTAGACATAGTTCAGTGCATATATTGAAGTCCTAGTCAAGTCATAGTTATAGTACCATCATCATCCATACACGCTCTTGTTCATTCACTTAATCCCAAGGATACATTCTCTCTTGGATATACAGGCAACATATTGCCACGGATGAGGTCTCTTGAGAGTTTTACCATCCGTTCTTGGCGCTTAACGTCTTCTTTATCATGCATTATCGCTACGCTCGTGCTAGACGAAATGCAGATATGTGTATTACAACGAGTCCTTTGAATGCATCAGAGCGTATGCTACGTGTAGCCATTTGAAGGATATGCTGGAGCTTTCTCCGATAACTCCGTGTTCATATATTAATGCTGTTTTCACATTCTACATTCATATGGGATCTGCAGAGCTCATTTCGTCGAAACGAGATGTGGTAGGGGGAAGTGATATATATTATGAATACAAGGGATGATATAATAATTTTAGATTTCCTCGTAGATTTCAAGGTCAAATCAATTTTTTTGTCATATGATGCCCGAAAATAATCTTATCGAAGAAGTTAGTTGTAAGAAGTACAGGACCTGATCATTAGATTACTTAAAATGAAATTCGTTTGTGACTTAACTTCAACACGTCTTACGTATCCCCCTAACATTTTCTTTATTTTCTTGCACATCATGTGCGTGAATTGATATTTAATTTCATAAGTTTTAGTAAACAGCCCAGTATCAAACGTTTTAACT